>CAUOFW020003125.1:54423-66074 GCA_963454935.2 Ilex paraguariensis
AAAAGATTTATCATTTTGAGGCTCAATCATGGCTAACAAGAGATTTTGTTGCAAAAGAAATGGATATGGCTCAAAGAAAAATCAGAGAATCCTTTCTCAAGCTTGTGCACATGTATTTGTCGTGTGCACAAATTCTTTGTGGGGTACATCAACATACTGCTCTATTTGCATCAATCAAAACAAACTTTAATGAGATTATTAAAGGATAAAAAGTGAAAAACCTTACTTGAGTAAGTGCCAATTTTCTCTCAAAAAGCATCTCAAGGCTTACCACGAGATTCTTCGTTATCTCCATTGATTATGTCGGGTTTTCAAAGAATGTAGGTTATATCCCAATTCCATTTTCAAGCCTGGCTATTCTGCACTTTCTTAATAATAATAAATACCAATATACAATACTAAAGCATAGAGAAAATAGCAATTTTCCAAAACAATGAGGTCTTTAATTCGGACAGTTAGATTAAGTGTCAAAATAACCTTGTGCTTATAGCAAGTAATCTTAATATCACATTAGTTCTATCAATTAACAGAAAATTACAATGGAATAATTAAAATTTAACACATGCATTAAGAAGATAATTTATAAAGCTAGCATAACCCATTTAAAATGTCCCATGGTTCAAAACAAAACACTTAATTTTTCTAAACAAAACACATATTAAATTGAAGAAACAAAAATGAACACAGTCACTAGCCACTCAAGTGCCCGAAGGTCCAGCTGCTTCACCATCCAAACGACGGAGAATCTCATCTAGCTTCGCGTCGACGCTAAACATGATCTCTGGTAAAGTCCTTTTGTCCCCCGTCTCAGCATGGGCCTATTCTGCCTCCCTTTCTTCTTCGGCATCCAAGGCATCTTGCACCTCATCAGTGCCATATCCTGGAGGCTTGTCCTCCAATGTGGCACTGGCTCCTCCAAAATGAAACTTAGTTAAAAAACCCCATTGGCTTAAGCACTTCCCATTCTGGTCTGATCTTCACTCCCCAGTCAATGCAAATCTCAGTTACTAATGTTATGAAGGGAAGTGAGTTTCTCTTAGCATCACAACCTTTGATCATCTCAAACAAGATCAAAGAGGGAAGGTCAATGCTATGGTTCTTTCCTATCATATACAAAAGTCGATCCATGTCAGGAAGCATTTCATTCTTTTGCCCAAGTGGAGTAAAATTGGACACGACAATCAAGGTAAGCATTTTGTATTTGTCGGTTAATTCTCCTTGCTTGAAAAACCATTTCCCCCCACTTAAAGTTCACAATTCCCGTCAATTTCACCCTACTACATCCAAACTTACTTCTTTCCTCGATGGATACTTGGACCTCGGTACTCGTGGTGCTGGCCTTACCTTCAGGATAGTTTCCTCATCCACATTAATTTGAATCCTCCTCACATACACCCCATTCAATACCTCGGCATTGGAGTAAAACTGCCTAACAATATCTTTCACCGCTTCTCCTCCATTTCTCAAGAAATTCTCCCAACCCATTGATTCCATAATCGCCAAAATTTCCAACACAGCAAAATGATGCAATTCAATAGTTCTTTTACAAACAATAGGTTGATTTTGAAAGAAATTTTCATACCTATCGGCCTTGAGGATGCTAGGAAACCGAGTACAATCATATTGATAGACAAGCGGCGGCCTTCCANTACAAACAATAGGTTGATTTTGAAAGAAATTTTCATACCTATCGGCCTTGAGGATGCTAGGAAACCAAGTACAATCATATCGATAGACAAGCGGCGGCCTTCCACAAAATTTGGTTTCTTCGACAAATTTTGGCTCTTGGCTGACCATATTCACTTTTTGCCGAGCGGGCATTTTCATTCTTGGAGGCATCTCTGATTTTGGGGTTTTAGAGGAAAAATGGGCTGAAATCTTCTATTAAAAGTGGGAGATTAAANCACAAAATTTGGTTTCTTCGACAAATTTTGGCTCTTGGCTGACCATATTCACTTTTCGCCGAGCGGGCATTTTCATTCTTGGAGGCATCTCTGATTTGGGGGTTTTAGAGGAAAAATGGGCTGAAATCTTCTATTAAAAGTGGGAGATTAAATGGAAAAATGGTTTGGGTGAATGATTTTTGAGCAAAAAGTTAAGGGAGAGAAGCTTTAAAGCTTGGGTAGTTGAAAGGGCAACCTAGGGTTTGAGTTTTGATATGGGTTGGGACGTTTTGTAAAGTGGAGAAGACAATTCAACCTTTTATACCGAAACAACCAACGTTCAAACGTGAATGGCGTTCGAACTATGGTATAAGGATTTTTAAAAGGATGTTCGAATGTGGTCTGGCATTCGAACTAAGGTTGCTCCTAGTACTTTGGTTTTCTGCNAAGCTTGGGTAGTTGAAAGGGCAACCTAGGGTTTGAGTTTTGATATGGGTTGGGACATTTTGTAAAGTGGAGAAGACAATTCAACCTTTTATACCGAAACAGCCAACGTTCAAACGTGAATGGCATTCGAACTATGGTATAAGGATTTTTAAAAGTATGTTCGAATGTGGTCTGGCATTCGAACTAAGGTTGCTCCTAGTACTTTGGTTTTCTACAAAGAATGAAAAGTAGTGTAAGCTCCTTACGTTCGAATGCGGAAGTGGAGTTCAAACGCCAATCTAAAATCACAAAATTTATATATATACATGTATATATATACACACACAAAAAAGTAAAAAAAATGAATACTGGAAAAATAAATGCATAAATAAAACTTAGAGAAATATGACATTTCAGGATAAGTCCCTACCCACACTACAATTTCGTTGGCATTTTTTAACATTCCTTACTCGACCCACATCTTTATTTCAGCAAAAGGAATTTGTACATTTAACAAAAGAATATTTACTTTTTTCTTNAAATATGACATTTCAGGATAAGTCCCTACCCACACTACAATTTCGTTGGCATTTTTGAACATTCCTTACTCGGCCCACATCTTTATTTCAGCAAAAGGAATTTGTACATTTAACAAAAGAATATTTACTTTTTTCGTTTACAGAAGTGGTTCAGACCATTGACCTTTCATTCCCCACAAACATGCTTATCCCAACTTTGTCAAATAAAATTTCTAATCCGAGTCTTGCCCCGTCTCCATTTTGTTTGAAAAATCAGTGACTCTTCTAATTTCTTGTCGCACATAATGTGTAAGCACAAGATTGGTATAGTATGGCGTCTCAGGAAAATCCTTACTCTACCCATGCAATATCCAGTCTAAATGATCGAGTGCATAATCGAAAATTGGTTCAGAACATTGATTGTATTCCTTCATGTAGAAAAGCTTGCCACATTGATTACATGCATAAACTTGTTTGGCGCGGTGACGTTTAGCATAAGTGCTTATTCCACATAATGGTTTCGCTTGCTCTTCTCGGATTTCAATTTTTCTTACTAGTCATGATTTTTTCATTATTGCAGAATGTATATCAGATGGAAATGTGTGTAAAACACCTAAACTAAACCAAAAGATCTCATCATCCATGTTTGCTAGGCTTAAGACACTTTATTTGGTTCTTTAACGTCTGCCAGTCACAAAGACGATTAAAGCTGCCTTTAAAGATATGATAATTTGTTTTTGAAATATGTTGGTACAAAATACGACCAAGACTGTATAAGAATGATCAGTATGAATACGATCAAGACAAAATTATGAGAACCAAAATGTATAAATACTACAAATATGAACTGTACAAATAGTCAAAATACTCAAACTGTATAAATTCTCATATTTCTCACCCCTCAACCCAAACTCAACATTGTCTCCAATGTTTCGAATTTACCAGTATGCGTAAAATGCAATTAGGGTTGAAAGAGAGAGATCTGTTCATCTACAAAAGTCCTACAAATAAAATGCACAATTTTATTCCATTTAATCAGCTTTACAAAAACCATGGTTTTGCTCAATAATGGAACGCCTATGCGTAAATGCATAAATAAGAACAAAACCCATGAGTAGATAAAGAATTAAAATACAAAATATAAAACAAAAGATGGTATCTATTGAGTCTGTAGTCATGGAGTTTTGCAAATAATGATCTTCAAAGGTAAAGGGGAAGAAGAAGAGGAGTGGTGGAGTGAATTGTGAAAAGTGATTAGGGTTACGATGTTTTATAAAGACAGTGTTTGAGTAGGGTTGGGTCCTTGGGATGGGAATTCTCATGACCCAACCCTTCTTCGTTTCTGAACCCCCAAAAAAATTATTCAAAATATTCTGGATCCATTAGAACAATGGATTCCACATCCTAAACAAACTCTTCATGAAATGGTTTTAGACATTGACCATTAATAGTAAAAACAGTACCATTTAAAGGATTCTCTATCTCTACTACTCCATGTCCAAATACTTGCCTTACAATATAAGGTTCAGTCCACCTTAACCTCAACTTACCAGGAAATAGGTGGAGCATTGAATTGAATAGGAGAACTTTTTGGGAAAGAAAAAATGATTTTCTCACTATATTTTTGTCATGAAAGATTTTCATCCTTTCTTTTTCAATTTTAGCATTGTCATAAGCCTCATTTCTCAATTCTTCCAACTCGTTGATCTAAAGTTTTCTTGGTATTCTTGCCTTGTCCAAGTCAAAGTTCATGGTTTTAATAACCCAATATGCTCTATGCTCCAATTCAATAGTTAGGTAACAAGGTTTTTCATAAACTAATCGATTAGGAGACATGCCCAAAATTATTTTAAAAGTAGTGCGATATGCCCAGAGTGCGTCAGTTAGTCATAATGACCAATCTTTATGGTTCGGGTTTACCATTTTTTTCAAAATTATTTTAATCTCTCGATTAGCCAATTCAACNTCTAAAGTTTTCTTGGTATTCTTGCCTTGTCCAAGTCAAAGTTCATGGTTTTAATAGCCCAATATGCTCTATGCTCCAATTCAATAGTTAGGTAAAAAGGTTTTTCATAAACTAATCGATTAGGAGACATGCCCAAAATTGTTTTAAAAGTAGTGCGATATGCCCAGAGTGCGTCAGTTAGTCATAATGACCAACCTTTATGGTTCGGGTTTACCATTTTTTTCAAAATTATTTTAATCTCTCGATTAGCCAATTCAACCTGTCCACTAGTTTGTGGATGATAAGGGGTTGCAACTTTATGCAAAATCAAATATTTTTTCATCAAGTTTTCAAAAGGACGATTGCAAAAATGAGCACCCCCATCACTTATAATGGATTTAGGAATTTCAAATCGGGACAAGATATTTTATTTTAAAAATTTAATCACTGTTCATTNGGACGATTGCAAAAATGAGCACCCCCATCACTTATAATGGATTTAGGAATTTCAAAACGAGACAAGATATTTTATTTTAAAAATTTAATCACTGTTCATTAATCATTATTTCAGCATGGAATTGCTTCAATCAATTTGGACACATAATCAACGGCTACTAGGATATATAGATACCAAATAAAGGGGGAAATGGTCCCATGAAATCGATGCCCTAACAATAAAAATTTTTAATTACTAGTATGGGGTTCAAGGGCATCATGTTCCTTTTAGAAATACTCCNAAAAATTTAATCACTGTTCATTAATCATTATTTCAGCATGGAATTGCTTCAATCAATTTGGACACATAATCAACGGCTACTAGGATATATAGATACCAAATAAAGGGGGAAATGGTCCCATGAAATCGATGCCCTAACAATAAAAAATTTTAATTACTAGTATGGGGTTCAAGGGCATCATGTTCCTTTTAGAAATACTTCCCAGCCTTTTACATCTATCACATGTCAAACAAAAGGCATGAACATCTTTAAAAAGTGTGGGCCAATAAAATCCACACTGCAAGAATTTTGCAACGGTTTTTTTACGAAAAATGGCCACCACATGCTTTAGAATGACAAAAAGAAATTACATGTCTAATCTCTTGATTGAGTACTTATGATTTGATCCTTACAGTATTTAAACATGTATGCATCATCCCAAAAGAAATTATGAACTTTTCTTACAAATTTCCTTTTATCCATCATGGTAAAGGAAGGGGGAACGTAACAGTGGCTAGGATGTTAGCAATATCATCATACCATGGTGCTTCCAAGACTGTGAACAGTTGTTCATCAAGAAAATTTTCATTGATTAGTAACTTGTCCTCATGGAATTCATATGTCAGTCTTGATAGATAATCTGCCACTACATTTTTACCCCTTTTTTTTGTCTTTGATGATTAGGTCAAATTCTTGCGATAAGAGTATCCATTCCAACAGTCGTGGCTTGACATCTTTTTTTGTGAGAAAATACTTTAACGCTGCATGATCAGTAAACACAATGACCGATGAACCAACTAGATAAGAACAAAATTTTTCTAGAGAAAAAATCACACAATTCAAAGGGCACCATCTAGTCAGGAGATTGCACTATTGTAGCGGAAATTAACATATCTTTAAGCTTATCAAAAGCTTGTTGATATGCCTCATTCCATACAAAAGTTACATCCCGACTTAGGAGATGACATATGGGTTTTGATATGGTACTGAAATCTTTAATGAATCTCCTATAGAACCTTGCATGTCCTAGAAATGATTGAACATCTTTAACAATTTTAGGAGCAGGCAAATTTCCAATCNATGACATATGGGTTTTGATATGGTACTGAAATCTTTAATGAATCTCCTATAGAACCCTACATGTCCTAGAAATGATTGAACATCTTTAACAATTTTAGGAGCAGGCAAATTTCCAATCAAATCTATTTTTGCTTTGTCAACTTTTATGTCTTCTGATGACACAATGTGACCCAAAACAATGACTTGTGTTACCATGAAATGAAATTTCTCCCAATTAAGTACTAGATTGGTCTCCTTACATCTTATCAAAACTTTTTCTAGGTGAGTTAAACATAATTCAAATAAATCTCCATACACAGAGAAATAATCCATGAATACTTCCAAAAATCTCTTAACCATGTCACTAAACAAACTCAACATGCATCTTTGAAATGTTGCAGGAGCATTACAAAGTCCAAATGGTATCCTTTTAAATGCAAAAGTACTGAATGGGCATGTGAATGTTGTTTTCTTTTGGTCATAAAGTGCTATCTCGACTTAATTGTACCCAGAATACCCATCTAGGAAACAATAAAATGCATGACTTGCAATTCTTTCTAAAACTTGATCAAGAAAAGGAAGAGGAAAGTGGTCATTCCTAGTCACCAAGTTGAGTTTCTTGTTGTCTATACACATTCACCATCCTGTGACAACTCGGGTTGGTACAACTCATTGACATCATTTTTAACTACCTTGACTCCAAACTTCTTGGGCACGACTTGGGTTGGGCTAACCTATTTACTATCAAAGATGGAGAAAATAATTCTTGCATCTAATAGTTTGAGCACCTCAGTCCGTAAAACCTCCTTCAAGTGAGGGTTCAACCTTCATTGCATTTGATGAGAGGGTTTTGCATCCTCCTCGAGGTATATAACATGATTGCAAATTAATGAGCTTATACCTTTTAAATCAGCAATGGTCCACCCAATGGTGCTCTTATGAATTCTAAGAACTTCTATTAACTTAAACTCTTGCAAATTTGCAAGTGGATGAAATGGCAACTAGTAAGACTCATTCTCCCATAAAAATGCATATTTTAAGCCAGATGGGAGGGGTTTTAATTTAGGTTTTGGTGGCTTGACACTGGATGAGAGTGGCTTTGTACCACTTGAGGTCAATTCTTCAAATTTGGGTACCCATGTCCCAGCAACATGAGTTGGGCAACTCTTTGAACTTTGAAAATCATCTTTTGACTCAGATGTGACAAACTCTAGTAAACACAATTTTGGGGAGTTTTCACAAAATGCTTTATTCAAATGTTCATATTCCAAAGACTCAATGAAATTCACTCCTCTCAATTCTTTTTCCTCTACTGGGTTATTGGTAATGTTGAAAATGTTAAGATCAAGAGTCATATTCCCGAAAGTCAATTTCATTACCCCATTCCTACAATTGATTAATGCATTTGAGGTTGCTAGGAAAGGTCAACCAAGAATGATGGGAATTTGATTCCCCGAATATGTTGCTGGCTGAGTATCTAAGACAATGAAGTCAACGGGAAAAAAGAAATTGTCCACTTGAACAAGGACATCATCAACATTGCCCCTCGAAACTTTGATAGACTTATCTATCAACTGTAGTGTGATACATGTGGGTTTGAGTTCAATCAAACCTAATTGTTGGTAGACTAAGAAAGGGAGCAGGTTGACACTGGCTCCAAGATCCAGCAATGCTTGTTGTATCCTAAAATTCCTGATAACACATGACACTGTGGGTTACCATGTATTCGAGTATTTTGGAGGGGTTTTGTGTTGGAGTATGAAACTAGCTTGTTCTATTAAGAAAACCCTTTTTTGAATATTTTGACTTCTTTTGATTGTGCATAGGTCTTTTAGAAATTTGGCATAAGAAGGAACTTGTTTGAGGGCATCTAGAAGTGGTATATTGATTTTTACTTGCTTAAAAAGCTCGTAAATTTCTGCATGGTTCAACTTCTGTGTTTTCTTGAGTTTTTGAGAAAAAGGAGCAGGAATAGGACATAGTGGTTGTAACTCTTTATCTTCTCTAGACTCAGTCTCACCAGGAGAGACTTGTGCAGGTTGCTACACAAGTGTTGTCTCATTGAGTGGGGATGGTTTGATTGTTTTCTCAATAACTTTACCACTTCTTAGGGTGGTGATGACTTGAACTTGCTCTTGTGGATATTCTAGGTCGACGAATTACTCACATGGTATTGACCTTGTGGTTGTTTAGATTAGGCAGGAAAGTTGTCCTTCTCATGTTTAGTCACTGATTGGGTCACATTTTGGATATGAACTTTGAGATCCTCAAATGACTGAGTGGTCTGGGTTTTGAAGTCATTGAAAACCTGAGTGGAATGATTGTTGTAGTTCATTTGACTTTACATGAACTGATTTAATGTGTCCTCAAGACTTCTCTTATGTGGTGGTTGGTATGGTTGATATACAAGATGCCCTTAAGGTGGTGGTTGTGAACCTTGTTGTGAATTTATGGAAGGTTGTTGTATGTTCCTCCAACTGAAATTTGGGTGATTCTACAACCCCTGGATTATACATTTCAAAATAAGGGTTAGAATTGGGCTTGCTAAAATTGGAAATTACATTGATCTGTTCTAACAAGACTTCCTTAAATACAATAATGGTAGGACATTCCCCAGTTGAGTATCCTATCAATGCACAAATCCCGCACACTTGTTCTGTGAAAGGGCCAACAATAACCTGATTTACCTTCTTCATCTCTAGAGCTTCAAGCTTTCGAGATAAAGTAGTCATTTTTGCACTCAGGTCATCATCTTCTTTTAAAAAATATTTTCCTCCTTGGGAAGTGGATGGTTTGGCTTTAATAGTGGCAAGAGAGGCTGAGTCCCACATCTGAGAACTCTCAGATATGGTATCAAAAAATTCAAATGTCTCTTCCGAACTTTTTCCCATGAACTCCCCTTGATCCATCATTTCAACAAACTGACATTGTCGAGTGGCCAAAGAATCATAGAAAAAACCTATCAAACTCCAACTCTCAAAAGCATGGTGTGGGCAAGCTTGGAGAAGATCCTTAAATCTCTCCTAACAATGGTAAAATGTCTCTGTCTCTTTAACCAAAAAGTTCATGATTTGCCTTTTAAGTGCATTAGAACGGTGTAGAGGGAAAAACTTCATGAAAAACTCATTTTGTAATGCCAACCAGTTTGGTATCGAATGGGCATTCAAAGAATTTAGTCATTATTTAGTTTTGTCCTTTAAAGAGAAAGAAAAAATTTTCAAATTGACAGTTCATAATTATCTTGGAATGTCCCACATACCTTTTCAAAATCTTTAATATGTAAATATGGGTTTTCTGACTCAATTCCATGAAATTGAGGTAGTAATTGCACTGTCCCTAACTTGACATTGAAGTTGGGCGCATTTTTAGGAAACACAAAACAAGAGGGGACATTGTTTCGTGTGGGATGCAAATAATCCCTTAGAGTTTGAATATTAGGAATTTTTTCTTCTCNCTAACTTGACATTGAAGTTGGGCGCATTTTTAGGAAACACAAAACAAGAGGGGACACTGTTTCGTGTGGGATGCAAATAATCCCTTAGAGTTTGAATATTAGGAATTTTCCTTCCCNTTTTAGGAAACACAAAACAAGAGGGGACACTGTTTCGTGTGGGATGCAAATAATCCCTTAGAGTTTGAATATTAGGAATTTTTCTTCTCTCTCATTATTGGCCATGCAATTATCAAATGAGTCTGCTACTAATCGAGGTGAAGAAGGTTCAGATTGATTCACAAACCCAATAAATTCTTATCGCAATTTTGGAAAGTGAGGATCATCCTCAGACATAAAATAAGAATAACATACAGTAAATCAAAAATAGAAACAATAAATAAATATCTTTTCACTTTTTACTTTAAAACATTGTTAGATTCCTTGGCAACAGGCGNGGATCATCCTCAGACATAAAATAAGAATAACATACAGTAAATCAAAAATAGAAACAATAAATAAATATCTTTTCACTTTTTACTTTAAAACACTGTTAGATTCCTTGGCAACAGGCGCCAAAAACTTGACTTGATCTGAAATGTGTACACCCAAGTGAAGGTGATCAAGTTGTAGTTATAATCCGGTTAAGTTCAGAGTTGAATCCACAGGGAACTAATATTGGTGTTTTGAAGTTATAAGTGATAAAGACCAAAGTGACTGGAACCCTTGAGATTTGAAGTTATGATGATCATAGATTTTTTGGACAAAATATAAGATTCTCTTAAATGAAAGAGTCACCATTTAGCTCGAGGATCTAGACATGTAGTTATTCATTCGATTGTTATATCTGCGCTTTGTGAACACTCAATTAACCCCTAAGTCAATAGTAAGTTAATTGGAGGATAAAGATGGCCTGTATGAATTAAGAGCATGGCTCCGATGTATTTGTAGAGATTTGCAAGAATTGTTAGTCCCGGGACTTAACCCGTCTATAAACAAGTAAGCAAACCTACAACTCATCCAGCAACTGTTAAATTACTCTATTCTTAGTTAAAGCATAATGACAATAAAGATTAAGAAGTTGTCATAAAGACCTAGCTTGAGTACTTACAAAGAACAAATGAATTCTCCTATATCAAGGGTTAACTTTTCTATTAGAGATTCATGGTTGTACAAAGTACTTTAGCTTTGCTAGATGCATTCAATCACTCAATAAGCAATAGAAAGATAAATCATTAAGCATAAATGAAATGTACAAATATAACTTTCAAACAATAATATAAATGTCCATCACCTCTGACTAAAGAGTGAATGAGAAACTACTCACTCTTCATGGCTTTGAGAATGCTAGAAAAGCGAGGGATTACAATTAGCCTATCTCCGATAAATAATGAGTGAAACAATACCCACCTTTCAAAGCTACAAGAGAGCTATAAAGGTGAAAGAGGTTAAATCCTCTAGGTGAAGAAAGAAGCTTCACAAAGGAACCTAATGAAACTAGTGATGAAAGTAGAAGAAAACTAGTTACTTTTAGAGGGTTTTTCCATTTCTAAAAGATGATCTTCAACAAGTTCCAAGGGATGGTATTTATAGACAAAGGAGGTAGGTAAAGGACAAACCTAGGTGCTTAAAGTCCAAGCCTATGCACAAAATCTGGGTGAAAATCTAATCTGC
>CAUOFW020003125.1:66181-133303 GCA_963454935.2 Ilex paraguariensis
GGCGCCAAAAACTTGACTTGATCTGAAATGTGTACACCCAAGTGAAGGTGATCAAGTTGTAGTTATAATCCGGTTAAGTTCAGAGTTGAATCCACAGGGAACTAATATTGGTGTTTTGAAGTTATAAGTGATAAAGACCAAAGTGACTGGAACCCTTGAGATTTGAAGTTATGATGATCATAGATTTTTTGGACAAAATATAAGATTCTCTTAAATGAAAGAGTCACCATTTAGCTCGAGGATCTAGACATGTAGTTATTCATTCGATTGTTATATCTGCGCTTTGTGAACACTCAATTAACCCCTAAGTCAATAGTAAGTTAATTGGAGGATAAAGATGGCCTGTATGAATTAAGAGCATGGCTCCGATGTATTTGTAGAGATTTGCAAGAATTGTTAGTCCCGGGACTTAACCCGTCTATAAACAAGTAAGCAAACCTACAACTCATCCAGCAACTGTTAAATTACTCTATTCTTAGTTAAAGCATAATGACAATAAAGATTAAGAAGTTGTCATAAAGACCTAGCTTGAGTACTTACAAAGAACAAATGAATTCTCCTATATCAAGGGTTAACTTTTCTATTAGAGATTCATGGTTGTACAAAGTACTTTAGCTTTGCTAGATGCATTCAATCACTCAATAAGCAATAGAAAGATAAATCATTAAGCATAAATGAAATGTACAAATATAACTTTCAAACAATAATATAAATGTCCATCACCTCTTACTAAAGAGTGAATGAGAAACTACTCACTCTTCATGGCTTTGAGAATGCTAGAAAAGCGAGGGATTACAATTAGCCTATCTCCGATAAATAATGAGTGAAACAATACCCACCTTTCAAAGCTACAAGAGAGCTATAAAGGTGAAAGAGGTTAAATCCTCTAGGTGAAGAAAGAAGCTTCACAAAGGAACCTAATGAAACTAGTGATGAAAGTAGAAGAAAACTAGTTACTTTTAGAGGGTTTTTCCATTTCTAAAAGATGATCTTCAACAAGTTCCAAGGGATGGTATTTATAGACAAAGGAGGTAGGTAAAGGACAAACCTAGGTGCTTAAAGTCCAAGCCTATGCACAAAATCTGGGTGAAAATCTAATCTGCCTGCATTTTGTCTGGTATTGGCATTCGAATATTACTTGGCATTCAAACGTAGAAGCATTTCTTCTTTGAAGGGCGTTTGAACACTATCGGAGTTCGAACGTGGTAGCTAATGTAGCTTTGTCATCCACAGTAACTAGCCTCGTGTCATCTCCCTAGCAATCTCCTGGAGATCTACACTGATTTCAAGATGGCATTCGAACATGGAAGTGGCATTTGAACGTGGAAGCTTGTCTCCTCTTTCTTGAATTCTCTTTAAAAACATATGTGTGCTACTTGAAAGAGTCATGTTGTTGCCTTTAATCCGTTGTACTTTATTTATCCTAAAATGTTATCATTTAAACACCATCAAATCATAATTAATCTCATAAAGGCATATCAAGATGTCACTTTTAACTATGTATCAATGAAGATGGTGAAAACAAGGTCAGGGTTGGTAACCTCAATCAACATTCCTAAAGCATGCAACTACAAAAGAGAAAGGCAAGAGGAAGAGGACATATTCAGATGATGAAGAGAAAAAAGGGCAAACCTATTGTGCTCAGGAGGACTTCATCTTCGAATCCTTGGACCACAATCCTTCTAGTTTGGCTTCTCCTTGCTTTCGTACACTCAAATATTATGGAAAGAATCAAAGAAACAATGGATAATAGGGATAAGGTAACTACTTCTAAATGGGAGGATTTGGATGAGGGAAAGAGTTTCACAACTCCATTAGTCATCTCTAATTTAAATGATGAGGAGGGAGGACTACTAGGAGCACTTAGGAGACTGTTGTGTCCAAGGTGGTGCTAATGGAGATGAGAGTGGAACTGAGGATGATGAGGACACACCAGAGAGCGATGGTGAAGCTGTGATTGGATAGAGTCTATTTAGTTTAGGAGTTGTAGTTGCATCTTAGTTGTTTTGATTAAAGCCGAGTCCCACATCTGAGAACTGTCGGGTATGGTATCAAAAACATTAAATGCCCCCTCCGGACTTTTACTCATGAACTCTCCTTGAGCCATCATTTCAAAAAATTGACGTAATCTAGTGGGTAGGGAGTCATAAAAGAATCCCACCAAAGTCCAATTCTCAAAAGCATGGTGTGGGTAGGACTGGAGTAGATCCTTGAATCTCTCTCAACTTTGGTAAAAAGTTTCTCCTTCTTTGACCAAAAAATTCATGATTTGCCTTTTCAATGCATTAGTGTGGTGTAGAGGGAAAAACTTTCTGAAAAATTTATTTTGTAGTGCCCGCTAGACAGGTACTGAAAGAGCTTTTAAAGAATTTAGCCATTGTTTAGCTTTATCCTTTAAAGAAAATGAAAAAAGTTTCATTTTGGCTAGCTCAGAATTGTCTTGAAACGTTCCACATACTTCCTCAAATTCTTTTATGTGCAGATATGAGTTTTATCTTTCGAGTCCATGGAATTAAGGGAGTAGTTGAACTGCCCCCGTTTTTACAGTAAAGAGGGGTGCATCTTCAGGAAACATAAAATAAGAGGGGACACTATTTCTTGTGAGATTTAAGTAATCCCGCAGAGTTCAAATGTTAGGCATTTCTCCCTCTCTCACGGGAATTTCTCCTCGTCTCTCATCATTTGCCATTCTATTTTAACAAGAGTCTACTATTGATCTAGGTGAAGGTGGTTCCGGTTGATTCACAGATCCAGAAGATTCTATCGGCCAGTTTTGATAGTGAGGAGCGTCCTCAGAAATAAAATTAAAAAAAAATTATAAACAGTGAAGCAAGTATCTATACAAAAAAAGATGTCTTTTTACCTTTTACCTTTAAACACCTTTTATGGTTCTCTGGCAACGACACCAAAAACTTGACTTGATCTGAAATGTGTACACCCAAATGCAAGCGGTCAAGCTGTAGTAACAATCCGGTTAAGTCTAGAGTTAAATCCACAGGGAACTGTGATTGGTGTTTTGAAGTGAGCAGTAATAGAGACTAAGTAACTGGANCAAATGCAAGCGGTCAAGCTGTAGTAACAATCCGGTTAAGTCTAGAGTTAAATCCATAGGGAACTGTGATTGGTGTTTTGAAGTGAGCAGTAATAGAGACTAAGTAACTGGAAATCTTGAGAGTTTGAAGTTATGAGATTTCTTGAATAAAATATAAGATTCTTTCCAAGAGTTTTTTAGACAAAATATAAGGTAAATTCAAATGTAAATAGTCACCCTTTAGTTTGAGGATCTGAACATGTAGTTAATCATCTGGTTTATTATACTTGTGATTTATAACTCAATTAACTCCCGTGTCAACAGCNTAGACAAAATATAAGATAAATTCAAATGTAAATAGTCACCCTTTAGTTTGAGGATCTGAACATGTAGTTAATCATCCGGTTTATTATACTTGTGATTTATAACTCAATTAACTCCCGTGTCAACAACNGTAGGTCATCCGGTTGCATTTAGCTTATGCAACAAGCCGTTGAACCACTAGATTTATCCTAATGGACGAGTGTTGTCTCATGAGGGTTTTCAGTGAAGTTACTNACTCCCGTGTCAACAGCATGTTAATCAAAAGATAAAGATGGACTGTGAGAATTAAGCACATGGTTCCGATGCCTTTCTAGAAGTTTCAAGAATTTTTTGTGCCGAGACTCAACTCGTCTACAAACAAGCAAGTGTTTCTGCAAGGCATCCAATCATGGCATTAATGTTCCATTCTTTAGATAAAGCACAATAATGGTAATGATTGAAATGTTGTCATAAAAATCTAGCCGGGGTACTTGCCTTGAACCAATAGGTCTTTCTANTAACAAAGTTTACTATGCCTTTTTGGACTAATTGTGCTTTGATGGAGTTTAAGTAATGACATTTCCGGCCTTAATGAGAACAAAGGCCCAATAACAACAAAAATNCTTTCTATGCAAGAGTCATCCGTGACATAGAAAGAATCCATGGTTATACAAAGTACCTTAGCTTTGCTAGATGCATTCAATCATTCAATAAACAAGTGGAATATAAAGGATTACAGCTTAAAGGAAATGCACAAATATAACTTTTGNAAGGTTGGAACAAATCAATGACGTTCGAATGTCAACCCACGTTCGAACGTCATCTGAAACCCTTCCAAGATCAACTGCTGAGACATGGCGTGTTGCAGTCAACAAAAAGAGAAGAACCAAAAGTACTTGAGTACAACGTTCGAACGTCACTCCACGTTCGAATGTTATCTTGAGTGACTAAAGAGTTGCTGAGTGTACAGTCAATGATGTTCAAGGCATANTCACTCTTCATGGCTTTGGTAAAACTAGAAAAGTGAGTGATACTCATCCCTCCAAGTAGAGAAGTTACAATGTGAAAGCACAATAAACAAAAAGCCGATCTTCAATGAAGAATGAGTAAATCACGTNCCAAGTCAGTGCCCACAGGCCACTTGAGTAGAAGAAATCAAATGTCATCTCACCTTTGAACGCCCTCAAAGCAAAGGCAGACTTGACGTTCGAACGTCCTCCNACATCTTGGTGTTTTGCACTCATTATTCTGGTCTTCAATCACTCAAGTGGACATTCGAACGTGATACTCAAGTACCTCAGAGTCTTCCTTCTTGCCTACAACACGCCATGTATTCAGCAGTCTGGTTTTCAATCATTTAAGTGGACGTTCGAACATGAGTTGGTGTTCGAACATCCTTGGCTTGGTCCAAGCTTTTCCAATTTTTGTCCAGAATATGCTAGTGTTGCATGAAAGTTTGATACTCATTGCCTTTAGTCCCTTGTACAATTTATGGCTTGAAATGTCATCATTTAAACTCCATCGAAGTATAATTAGTCATAAAAGAGCTTAGTAATATGCCAATTTTAACTACTATTCACACCCCTCAACCTAAATATTGCTAGTCTCTAGTAATACAACAACAATGGAATGTAAAATTATTTCTAATGCCTTTTTCGTAGGTCATCCGGTTGCATTTAGCTTATGCAACAAGCCGTTGAACCGCTAGGTTTACCCTAGTGGACGAGTGTTGTCTTGTGAGGGTTCTCAGTGAAGCTACGTACAAACTTTAGTCGAGTAGATGTGTATGTGAGATCGCTGATCTAAAGTGAATTAGCATCATGGTTGTTAGGACACTCAACCCTCAATTTTGACTTATATCCTGGATGCTCNACAATTCTTGTAAACTTCTAGAAAGGCATCGGAATCATGTGCTTAATCCTTACAATCCATCTTTATCCTCCGATTAACTTGCTGTTGACACAAGAGTTAATTGAGTCATAAAGCACAAACATAATAAATTGGATAATCAATTACATGTTCTAATCCTTGAGCTAAAGGGTGGCTGTTTCATTTTGAGAATATTATATNACTTGCTGTTGACACAAGAGTTAATTGAGTCATAAAGCACAAACATAATAAATTGGATAATCAATTACATGTTCTAATCCTTGAGCTAAAGGGTGGCTGTTTCATTTTGAGAATCTTATATTTTGTCTAGAAAAATCTTGAAAAGAATCTTCTGTTCTAATCAAGAAAACTCCACCACTCCAAACACTTGAAATTTCCAAAGTCACTTGGTCTCTGTTACTGCTTACTTCAAAAATACCAATCATAGTTCCTTGTGGATTCGACTCCGGACTTCATCGAATTATTACTAAAGCTTGACCGCCTGCACTTGGGTGTACACATTTCAGATCAAGTCACTCCTCGTTAGTAGGTATTTATTCTATGCAAAAATTAGCATCAGTTACATTGGCATTTTGGAATTCCCTGTGTATTAAGAATGGTCATTCTAGAAACAAGAATTGATACATAACAAGCATTCCACTTTACCACCTTCCATGGTTAGTTTTGATTTCACAAACCTCTCTTANCATTTCAGATCAAGTCACTCCTCGTTAGTAGGTATTTATTCTATGCAAAAATTAGCATCAGTTACATTGGCATTTTGGAATTCCCTATGTAGTAAGAATGGTCATTCTAGAAACTAGAATTGATACATAACAAGCATTCCACTTTACCACCTTCCATGGTTAGTTTTGATTTCACAAACCTCTCTTAGAAGTGCCCTCAGCAAAAATTCACTCAGGTTATAGTGACTTGTCTCTCAAAGGGCATGNTTCTAGAAACAAGAATTGATACATAACAAGCATTCCACTTTACCACCTTCCATGGTTAGTTTTGATTTCACAAACCTCTCTTAGAAGTGCCCTCAGCAAAAATTCACTCAGGTTATAGTGACTTGTCTCTCAAAGGGCATGTGATCAGAAGATGACCAGTCGAAGAATCACATGCACAATTAGAAAGGTAGTGAAATTTTTAAGAAAGTAGACCAATCATGTTCTTGGCATAATCTCATGAAAGAATATTGATGCAGTTAAAAAAATACTATTAAACATACCCCAGTTTTTGGTCGAGAACAAACACATGCATCATACTTGAGATCAATTAGGGCTTTGTAAGGGTTGTAATGTGGCCAGAGGTTAGTGGCTAACGCAATGACGTCAACGATATTCAAAAAGCTATATTTTTCTTATGTAGTGTAGCAAATCTCTCTCTTGCTTTTCGATCTTTTACCAAGAAGTTGTATTTCTTTCTTTCATTTTTCTCTTTCTTGGCAATTCCCTGTCAATCTGTTTCCTTTCTTTTTGGTTGTTTCCACCGATTTTTCTCTCATTGAAAAGTAGCCACCATCTTCTTTTCTATCTTTCTTGCCTTTCTATGTCATACTGATTTATAAGATGGTGCTATAAAATTAGATAGCAAGGTATGTTAAGTGTGTTCTCTTGTGGTTCAGTTATCATATGGATTTTTTGAAAAAGAAATCATTCATTGAAGGCTCAAGCATGGCTGACTAGGGATATTCTTTTAAAAGAAATGGCTAAGGCT
This sequence comes from Ilex paraguariensis, assembly GCA_963454935.2. Classification (NCBI taxonomy): domain Eukaryota; kingdom Viridiplantae; phylum Streptophyta; class Magnoliopsida; order Aquifoliales; family Aquifoliaceae; genus Ilex; species Ilex paraguariensis. The sequence continues at coordinate 73,107 of CAUOFW020003125.1, forward strand.
CAAAGTCAAATCAAAGATGACCTAAGATCCTTTCTCAAGTATGTGCACATGTATGTGTCATATGCAAATGTTCCCTGTGGGATATGTCAATAGATCACTTTAGTTGCGTCAATCAAAGCAAGGTTAATGAGATTATTGAAAACAATTTGGAAGTGAAAGAGCTTACTTGAGTAAATGTTGATATTCTCTCAAAATCATCGTAAAGCTCAAAACTTACCATTGCATTCTTTGTCATCTCCACTGGTTATGTCGGGTGTTTCAGAGAATGTTGGTTATATATCAATTCCATTTTCAAGTATGATCATCTTTTACCTTAAGAATAACAAATACTAATGTACATTTGACAATTTAAGCATAGAAAGAATACCAATTTTTCGAGAAATGTGGTTTCAAGTCTTAGTTTCTAAGTTGATGTGTCAAACCGATCATATGCTTAGTTACTTTAACAAACAATCTCAAAATTCACATTTGTTCCATCATTTATTAACGAATAACAGTATAATGTTAATTCTACACATGCATTTAAACAGATAAAAGGGATAAACTGAATCATTCATTTCATAAAATATAATCATTTACATCAACATCAACATTGAGGATTCAATTCCACCATAAAACACAAAATCTTCAAATATCCACAATAACTTATCAAAGAAGAAACAAACACAATGACCCCCAATATCCACAACAAACTACCAAAGAAGAAGAAGCTCATCCTCAAAAGAAGAAACAAACACCCAAATCCATCAAGAACAGAAATACTCCCTCTCACTTTCCTCCAAATCCACCATGCCCACTACGTCCGCCAGGTCCACCCCTCAAAAGTCTAAGAATCTCATCCTGCTTAGCTTTAATGCTAAGCAAGATGTCTTGTAAAGAGTGTCGGGTGCTGGGCCCTGCTTCCTCCTGGGGGCTGTTCTCTCTCTACATCCATCTTTCTCTCCTCCTCCTCATCAAGCACATCCTGCACCTCGTCCACTCCTCGGGTAGGGGCTCCTCTTGTCTTATAGCCGAGGTGCCACTGTGACCTTGGCTCCTCCTAAAAGATGCCTTGTTCAGTGGCCCCATTGGCTTTTGAATCATGATTTCTGGCCTCATCCTAATCCCGTGATCTTTGTATATTTGAGTCACTAGGGTGCCAAACGGGAGCGAGTTCCGCTGTACATCACATCCTTGCTTCATTTCTGTCAAGATGAGGGAGGGGAGGTCGATGCTACGGCTTTTCCCAAGTGTATAAAGTAACCAGGCCATGTCGGGTAAGATTTTATTTTTTTTTCCTATTGGAGCAAAGTTTGACACCGCAATCAAATTTAACATTTTGTATTTATCCGTGAGCTCCCCTTGTCGAAGGAATCTCCATCCTGCCCAAGAAAAACCAGCCATCCCCGTTAGCTCGGTGCCCACAATGTTCAATGCCACATTCTTCCTCAGGGGGTATGTTGGATTTTGTACCCGAGGAACTTCTTGCCTCATCTCCTGAATATAATCTTCATCCACATTCACAAGGATGCCCCTCACATAGCTTTTTAGTGCACCGTTGACTATTTTGGCGTTGGAGTAAAACTCCCGCACCAAGTCAACTACGGCCTCTCCGTCGTTTCTCAAGTACAATGACCAACCCCTCCTCTCCATGTCCGCAAAAATACCCAATTCCACAAAATCAGTTAACATACATCACGCTCACAAACTACATCATGGTTTTGGTAAAAATTCTCATACCTGTCAGCTTTTAAGGCCATAGGGAAGCGAATTCGGTCATACCTCCTCACAATGGGCCTCCCTTCTCTTACTTCAATGGCTTCCTCTACAAAATTGGGCTCTTGAGTTGTGGGGTTAGGCCTAGCAGGCAGTTTGACCCTCGGAGGCATTGTGTTTTCGATTTTGAGCTTGTGAGGGTTTTGAAAATCTTGAGTTTCTGGTGAAAATGGGGATTTTTGATGTGGGAATGGTCTTGGGATGGGTGATTTTAGGTAGAAATGGAGAATGGGAGGTGTTTTGAGGTCTGGGTTTTGAAAAATTACCCTAGGTTTTTGAAGGATTTTGGGGATTTTGGAATGGGGAAGACGGTCTAGGCTTTTATAGCCTGAGAAGTGACGTTCGAACGTGGGTAACGCTCGAACGTGTCTTGAAGGATTTTAAACATATCGTTCGAACGTGAGTGGCGTTCGAACGTAGTGAACTTCTAGTACTTTTGAGTTCTGTCAAAGACCAAAGTACTGTAAGCTTTTTTTGTTCGAACGGTCTATTGGCATTCGAACATTAAGTTCTCGTTTGAACAGTCTATTAGCGTTCGAACGTTGAGAGCTCTCAGTACTTCTTGTTTCCATTAGAGGTTTCGTTAGAGGTCGAGTACTACAAGCAGGTGACATTCGAACGTTGAATCAAGAATCAAAAATTTCCTACACTACACTATACACAATCAAAGAGGTTTATACACATAAGTTTGAACCAAAAATTTCATGGCGTCTCAAGGCAAGTCCCTACCCACATTTAGGTTGGTATTTTGGGATGTTCCTTACTCGGCCCATATTTTCATTTTAGTCAAAAGAGTTTGTATAAAAAGTTTTTTACACTTAAAAATTTGGACCCTTTACCTTTCATCCCAACAAAAGTACCGTTTTCCATAGAGAATAATCTAATCCGAGTCTCCCTCCATATCTATATAGTTAGGACAACCAGTGACTCTCCCAATTTTCTCTCTCACAAACTGGTTAAGCAAAGTACCAGAATAGCAAGGCGTCTCAAGGTAATCCTTACTCAGCCCATTCAGTATCCAGTCTAATCGATCAAATGCATGACTGGAAATTGGTTCAGAACACTGATTGTACCTTTTCTCGTGAAAGACTCTACCACACTTTTTACAGGCACCAAGTCTCTTGGCACGACGACGTTTACCAAAAAGTACTTCTGCCACAGAGGGGTTTCGCTTATTCTTCTTGGATCTCATTCTTTCTTACCAATCTTGTTTTTCTCATGATTACAACATGCACATCAAATGAAAAAGTGTATAAAACCCACAGAATAAATCAAAAAAGTTTAACATCCATGTTTCCTATGCTTTATGACTCACTATCTAGTTCTTTAAAGTTTGCTAGTCACAAAGACGATCAAAGCTTACTCACAGACATAATCATTAATTTATACAAAGTACAAGGCAAGGTACACAATATGATCAAAAATAGCAACAGCAACAACAAAAACAAAAATTTTACCGGCACAAAATATGAGTTGTAGTTCTCACCGCCCAACTTAAATTGAACATTGTCCTCAATGTTTCAAATTTACCAGTGTATGGATCTTGAAGATGAGGTTGAAAGGTAGAGATCTATTCATCTGCTGACACCTACAAGCCAAATACACAAATTAATCATCTCTATGCAGATCTGGGTTTTTGCTAGGATGAAAATCCTTGATTGTAAGTGCAGACAAAAGAAGAAGAGTCATGTACAAATAGAGTAAACAAATACAGATCATAAGACAAAGGATTCGGTCTTCGGGGAGTATGGTCATGGGGCTGTTGGGTCATTTTTATAGAAGACGGTAAATAGGAAAGAAAGAGAAGAAGAAGAAGAAAGAAAGAAAAAGGAAAGGCGGTGGGAAAAAAGAGGAAATAGGGAGGAGGCCTTATAAAGGCGTCCTCTCGGGTCGGTTTTGATCGGGTTTTTCCTGACCCGACCATTTTTTGTGTAAAATCCGGTAAATTTAAACTTTTGAAAATAAGGGCAAAATGGTAATTTACAGTATGGGTTGAAAATCTGAAATTTTTTGAAACTCGAATGACGAAACGGACTTCACTGTTGAATTCGTCTTGCGAAATTTAGTTAACCTATCAAAATTCATCGAATTTTGAGATAGTTAGATTTTTCGCATTTTTCGAGGCAGTTGAGTCTCGGGTGACCCAAAAAACGGGATTTTGGAAAAAAAATTTAAAGTTGGGAAATAATTTGAGATAATTTAAAATAAAAATATTTTAAACTTAAACCGGGACTAAATTTAATCGTTTCGGGGTTAAAATAGACCAGGAAAGAATGGGCTGTGTGGCACATTGTGAGCCAAGGATTTTGGGACTATTAAAAGGGCAAGAAATCAGACTTCTTTCCCCACCATTGTGGGCTGGTCATCATGTTAAAAGAAAAGAGAGAGCAAGAGAAGGAAAAAAAAGAGAAACTCACCTTCTCTCTACGATCTACGGTGCTAAGGTGCTCGAATTGACACAAGCCAAGAACTAAAGTTGCTCTTCTCGTCGAGAGCTACGCGTCTATACCAAAAACAACGATTTTCACCGAAGATTCAAAGACAAATTTTTGGGAAATCAAGAACTTGGGGCTTGTTTTGGTGTTTTGAAGTCTCCACACTTCAAAGAGGTAGGGGTTTTCCTACCTTGGTTCATTTCCTACCTATATTGTATGTGAAATCTGTAGGTTATTAAAGATTATATATATATATCACTCACCTATGCGTGTGAAATAAATAAAATGAGAATGAAAAAAGGTGTAGAAATGGCTTAGGTCAATTTCTAGTTGTATGTGATATGTGGGAATCACTAGTGAAATCCCTTGAAAATTGAATGTGTTAGTAGCATGAGCTATGTATAACATGTGTGTTGTGAATTGTGATTAAATAGCATATGTTATTTTATGCCTTGAGGAAGTAGGTGTGGAATGGGTTTGATTCAAGTCCTACTTTGTTTTGCTATGTGGAAGTACTTGTGTATTTCTTGGATGGAAGTTATGTGTGCTTTAATATGTAAAAAAGTGAGTGTGTTTAACTCATACATCATTGTGTGTGTGTGTGTGTGTGTGTGTGTGTTCTTGCTTGTTGGAAACCTAAAGTGAGGGAGATTAAAAGAGAAGGAAGAAAAACCAAGCTTTAGCTCACATTTGATATGTGGAAGCTATTTGTGTAAACTCTTGAAAAATTGGGTTTACATGAATTGTTTTGTGTATTTTAAAATTTTCCTACCATAGTTGGTTGGATGAAAAAATGGTAGGCATATGGAACTATGTAATTCACTTGCCTATGGTTATGGAGTTGGTGTAGAAAAGATATAATCAATTTTTAGTTTGAAATTGATGTTTTAGTTAAAAAGGGGTATTGAGGATAGGTGACATGACTTGAGATAAATTATCTTGTTGAATGCACCATTAGTGTATGTTAAGTGTGGGAAAAGGGTGCCAAAATGTGCTAAATAAATCTTGTAAGAAAGGATTTGCAACGGATATAGAAATTGGGTGAAGAAAAGTCGGTACACTTTTTTGCTCCGGACCAGTTGTTGTAGAATTGTCATAATGTTTGATCCAACCGTTGGATTGAGCTGAAATTTTGAAACAATACAGAAGACATCTAGATCTACAACTTTTGTGTTTTTAACTTTCCCATATTCTGAGTGGATCATGGTAAAAATGAAAAAAAATAGAGGTACTTCCACCAGAGGGAGCTAGTGCTGGTACCTTTGTTACCAAACACCAATACCTCTTTGATGTCTTAACTTCTAAGCCTCCAAATTCTCATGTAATGTGGCCATACCTTCACCACACATCCAAGATAGTTGCAAGGTTCTAAAATACTTGATTTATGCTATAAATACTTGCAACATCCAAATATCAACATTACTCATAATTTTGGCTCACTCTAAGTACTTACATGCAAAAGTTGAGTTAAAATGCATGTAATGAGGCCTTCAAATATGCAATATTTGGCACTCATAACTATGTGTTCTTTGGTTTCAAATGATATATATCAAGGTATGTTAGACCTCGATTGGATTAAATGATTAAAGGTCACGGATTAAACGTGTGAGTTAAAATCCCAGACAAAAGAGATATTATTGACGTGATGTCGGTTTGTGTGACATTCATGGATCTTTCCATGGGTTGACGGGTGGTCAATGGTAGAAATCACTTAATATGATGCGAAATGTGTACACCCAAGTGTAGGCGGTTATGTTGTAGTAATAATCCGGTTAAGTCTAGAGTCGAATCCATGGGGAACTATGATTGGTGTTTTGAAGTGAGCAGTAATAGAGACCAAGTAACTGGAAACCTTGAGAGTTTGAAGTTATGGAATTTCCTAAATAGAATATAAGATTCTTTCTAAGAGTTTTCTGGACAAAATATAAGATAAATTCAAATGTAAAAAATAACCCTTTTGTTTGAGGATCCGAACATGTAGTTAATCATCTGGTTTATTATACTTGTGTTTTATAACTTAATTAACTCCCATGTCAGCAGCAAGTTAATCGGAAGATAAAGATGGACTGTGAAAATTAAGCACATGGTTCTGATACCTTTCTCGAAGTTTACAAGAATTGTCTGTACCGAGACTCAACCTATCTACAAATAAGCAAGTGTTTCTACAAGGCATCCAACCATGGTATTAATGTTCCATTCTTTAGATAAAGTACAATAATTGTGAAGATTGAAATGTTGTCATGAAGATCTAGCCGGGGTACTTGCCTTGAACCAACGGGTCTTTCTGTGCAAGAATCATCCGTGACATTGAAAGAACTCATGGTTATACAAAATACCTTAGCATTGCTAGATGCATTCAATCATTCAATAAGAAAGTGGAATATAAAGCATTAAAGCCTAAAGAAAATACACAAATATAACTTTTGGATAATTTATACAAATTCATCACCTCTTACTAAAGAGTGAATAAGGAACTACTCACTCTTCGTGGCGTTGGTAAAGCTAGAAAAGTGAGTAATACTTGTCCCTCCAAATAGAGGAGTTACAATGTGAAAGCACAATAAACAAACAGCTGATCTTCAAAAAAGAATGAGTGAATCACGTCTCATCCTTCACGATTTTGGTAAAACTCTAGAAAAGTGGAAGAGTTTCACTCCTCTAAGAAAGAAGGAAGCTCAAGCAATGAAAGTGAAAGACATAAACAATGAAAGTAGAAGAAAGTTAGTCACTTTCAGAGGGTTGTTTCCTCAACCAACAAATGGAGGGTTGCTTCCTCAACCAAAAGATGAACTAACTCCCGTGATACAAGCAAACACAAGTTCTTGGTGTAGTCTAAGCCTCTATCAAAGCTCTCTACTAGTTCTTGGTGTAGTCTAAGCCTTACAAACCAAGTTCTAATCTTTTTTCAAGACTTCCTTCAAAGGCTCCTTCAAGAGGAGTATTTATAGGCAAGGAGGAAAGGGGGGAGAAAAGAGAGTGTGAAGGAATAGTGTATGCCACCCCAGCCCAAGTGAAGAGCCACTACTCTGCAGCCTGCCTTTGAAGAACGTTTGAATGTATAATTAGTCTTAAAAGAGCATAGTAATATGCCAATTTTAACTACTAATTAGTATGGGTTGAAAACCTAAATTTTTGTAGAACTTAGATAACGAAACAGATCTCACCGTTGCATTCATCACACAAAATTTAGTTATCCAGTCAATTTTTGTCTAGTTCTGAGATAGTCGAATTTTTTACGTTATACGATGCGATCGAATGTCGCGCTACTAAAATAAACACGATCGGATTGTTATTGTGAAACATGGGAAATAATTTAAATTTAGGTCAAGTAAAATATATTGAACTTAAAACTGGATGAAATTAAATTGATTCGGGACAAAATCGGATCAGAAAAAGACGAGATGTGTGGCTTAATGAGAGACAAATATATGTGAGTTCTCCCTTAGGAGCTAGAGTTTGCATTGATCAGATATGTCAGGATTGTGAGCTAGAGATATCAAGAATTCTACTCACTGTGGACCTTTGGGTTATAAACATGTCGGAGTTTGACATCATCCTCGGGATGGATTGGTTGGCAGCACACTAGGTGGTCATCAATTGTAATTGGAAGAGGGTCATCGCATATACACCTGAGGGTGTTTGTTTCAAGTTTCAGGGAGAAAAACACAATGCTTTACCCCCATCTGTAAACCCCCACATGTCTAAACTATCAACAATCGTCCAATTAGCTTCGTTTTGCATTTAACGTCTCCATTTACATCCTAAATCAAAATATAAGAATAATAAGTATATTTAGGCTCCAAATAAGTATAAAAGGCTAAATATTAAAAGAGAAAAAAATATGACATTTTGCATTCTCATCAATTAGCTAGCTTAGAGGAATTGAAGAAAAATGTTGATGGATATACTAGTTCTACATCATGTTGTTATAAATGATTCTAGGAGATGGATGGTAATTTAGTTTTGGTTAATGAATGATGCTAGACATGGATCTTTATGAAAGCCATACTATCTATATTGGAGATGGGTATGAGATAGAATTTGTGACAAAAGACACTCAAACTCGAGTTAGACAAGTATAGAAGAACCAAGCAGTCCGGCAGACTACCTTTCACAAATTTGATCATAACTCTTTGTTAAAAAGTCCAAATTATGCACCGTTATTTTTGTTAGAACCCTAACTCATATATATTTCCAACCATATAGGTCACACATACTAGAAATATCTGAGTCAAATCATTTTATTCTCTGAAGTTGATCAAAAAATCTACACTGTGGTGTTCCTTGGATGGTAAAGTGTTGTGCTTTCTTCTTAGACTTAGAAGGTGTAAACTCTCACATGTTTATATTAATATAGTAATGTACTTGTTTAGTGATTCTTATATATGTAATGACGTAAGAATAAACCATATATATATTGAAACCGTAAGAATAAATACTAGGGAGGAATAAAATAGTAATTTTAATGTTTCGAGTATAAATTTATTTTAATTTTAAAATAAATCATAAAAATAAATATTTTTAGGTTAAAATAACATTAAAAATGAATCCGGAACTTCAAAAAACCTTAGGGTAGTCATATGGATCAAATTGAAGATTCTTAGTGGTAAAACCGTAATTTTGGAGAAACCAAAAACAGCTTGTGAACAGTAAAAATCGGGGCTACTGTGTTTAAAAACTCATTTTCATCCCATTTACTCCCATTCTCTTCACTCCACTCTCACCCCACACCTCTTGGAACCTTAGAGGAAGATTAAGGAAGGAAGAAAAGGAAAGAATGAGGTCACTAGAGCTTGGGTTCTTGCTTGGAATTTTGATTCAAGTAGGGGGTTTTCTTTCATTCTCTTACATTGAGGCTAAGGTTATACATATATTTTTTCTTTGACTCTACATCATATTAATATGCTATGAAATCATGGATTCTTGATGTTTTTGCAAATGTTAGCATGTTTTAAACAATGGGATGGTTGGATAACCATCAAAGTTCTTTTCTCATATTCAAAATCCTAGATTTCAAGAGAAGTGGGTTTTTCTCCTTTATTCTTGATTTCAAAACTTTAGTGTTTCGTATTGAACAACATAATAGTATTTATGATGATCTCTTGTTATTTTTTTTTAAATTATTCCATTGTGAAATAAATGTGGATTTGGATGTGAAAAATTGGGGATTTATGGAATTGAGTGTGTTTGAGAAATTATTGGTGATTGTATATCATGGAGGTGTTTGGATGTCCATGGGTGGCCATTAACCGGGTATTGTAGAGTGGGTAGATGTGTGTGGTTCTTATTTCGTGTGGGTTTGAACTTTTCCTACCACTTATAGTGGGGTTGGTGCTTTGCGAGGACCAAATCACTATTAGTTCACGGGTGCCGTATCAGAGAATTAGTATACTATACCTGGGTCGGATTCGTTATTGCCGGTGCATTGGTATGGGACAATGCATCGGTAGGCGCACTTGCCGAAGTTGATATCCTTGCAAGGAATTGTGTGTGTGTGGGCCAAGATATTCTCTATGTGTTTATTCATGCGATTATCTTACATCAGACTTGAGATACATTGTGGTTATTGTTTATTGCGTTATCTTTTGGATATGATTATCTTGGAAATTGTTGTGGGAATAATTACCCTTTGGAATGGTTATTTATGGTGGGATTAACTTTACTCTTGCACTTAATTATTGTTAATGTATAAACATGAGATCTTTGAAAATGTCATGTTTTCTTTTAAAATTTGCGTATGCTATTTGTAAAATGAGACCGACTATTTTCTACGTTTTCCAAACCTTGTTAGAGTTTGGGAGGATTTTCCTACAGTGCGTAGTACTCACCCCCTACCAATAATATTTTTTTTTAGATTTCGTGCTAGAGGAAGATCTCGACGTTGACGAGCCGGGAAATTGGGAGGTTCCACCAGAGGGGAACCTAGATCCCGAGGTGGACATCTAGAGCTATAGTTTATTTTTGTGCTAGACTAAGGAATTTATTTACAATCATGTATAGTCTAGTATTTTGTTTATTCTACTGCTAAATTTGAGTGTAATTCTTTTGGAATGTAAGTATCATACCTTGACCTATTCTTTTGGGATGATATAGTGGATATTACATGGGGTGAATGAAATTTTATTATTTGATGGGTAAATGGACTCGGTGTGGTCAATATAGTATAATTGCACAGGTTGTATTTTGGGTAGAGCTCCCCGTACAAAGGAGACTCTGCCCAAATTTTGTTAAATTAAGGACCCCCAATTTTTGGGGTGTTACACAAGCCNAGACTCTGCCCGAATTTTGTTAAATTAAGGACCCCCAATTTTTGGGGTGTTACACAAGCCATGTATGACTCTATTTGGCACGGGTAGTTGATGGGTTGACTTGTAAGCCTTACACTGGAAGATGAGGCAAGAGAGGAGTTGGGTCTACCTCGGATAGTGTGAANACTTGTAAGCCTTACACTGGAAGATGAGGCAAGAGAGGAGTTGGGTCTACCTCGGACAATGTGCANCAAGCCATGTATGACTCTATTTGGCACGGGTAGTTGATGGGTTGACTTGTAAGCCTTACACTGGAAGATGAGGCAAGAGAGGAGTTGGGTCTACCTCGGATAGTGTGAAAGTATATGGACATTTTTTCAGACAAGTTAGCAGGATTACCTCTACATCAGGATATAGACTTTACTATTAAGTTACAACCCGGTACATCCCTCATATCTATAACGCTGCATAGAATGGCACCTGCGGAGTTGCAAGAACTCAAGTTTAGCTGCAAGAATTGTTGGACAAGGGTTTCATCATACTGAGTACATCACCTTAGGGCGCTCTGGAATTGTTCACCAAGAATAAAGACAACACCCTTAGACTTTGTATAGACTACCAGTAGTTGAATTGAGTTACCATCAAGAATAGGTACCCATTGCCGTGAATTGATAACTTGTTCGATCAACTAAGAGGGGCACAGGTCTACTCCAAGATAGATATGTGCATGAGGTACCATCAGTTGAGGATTAGGGAGGCAGATATCTCTAAGATGGCGTTTAGGACGCATTATGAGCATTTCGAGTTTACTGTGATGCCATTTGGATTGACAAATGCCCCAGCAACATTCATAGATCTTATGCATAGGGTGTTCCAACCCTATCTTGATCAGTTTGTCGTAGTCTTTATTGATGACATCGTAATCTACTCCAAGTCTAAGGAGGAGCATGAGAGTCACTTGAAGATTGTTCTCTAGACATTGAGAGGCCATCAATTGTACGCCAAGTTCAGCAACTGTGAATTTTGGCTGACAAATGTGAAATTTCTAGGACACGTGGCGTCGGCTTCGAGTATGTTAGTTGACTCAGAGAAAGTTGAGGCGGTTATGAGTTGGGAGAAGCCTAAGTCAGTCTTTGAGATACATAGTTTCTTGGGATTGGTAGGATATTATCAAAGGTTCATTGAGGAATTCTCACAGCTAGCCGCACCTATGACTAGGTTAACCAGGAAAGAGGTCAATTCCTAGTGGGATAACTCATATGAAAGGGCATTCCAGGAGTTGAAGATGAGGCGTACTTCAACTCCTATCCTGATAGTTTTAGAGAGAGGATAGAGGTACATAGTCTACTGTGATGCCTCAAAGGATAGACTTGAATGTGTTTTGAAGTAGTCCGGGATGGTGGTTACTTATGGTTCACGGCAGAACTACCCCACGCACGACATAGAGTTGGTAGTTATTGTCTTTGCCTTGAAGTTATGACACCACTATTTGTATAGAGAGCAGTTTGAGGTGTTTTTAAACCACAAGAGTCTAAAGTACATCTTCACATAGTGAGACCTCAACATGAAGCAACGTAGGTGGATGGAGTACCTGGAGAACTATAACTTCACTTTTCATTACCATCTTGATCAAGCAAATATGGTGACTGATGCACTTAGCTGGAATTACGATGAGTCTTGGCTAGTATAGCTTCCTGGGAGTGGCAGATGCTCAAGACTGTGGGTAGTTCAAGCTATACTATAGTGATCAGGCTCAGGGCACGTTAGAGAGTCTAGTGGCTATGCCTTCCCTATTGAGAAGAGTGATCAAATCTCAGGGGTAGAACAAGGAGATGTTATCCATCAGGGATCGAGTACAGTCATGTACGAGTGATGAGGGTTGGGCCATTCATGCAGATGGTAGTCTTCGGTTCTGGGGAAGGGTTGTGATTCCCCAGTCTACGGATTTGAGAAAGGAGATCCTTAGAGAGTTTCATTGTTCCTATTTTTTCATGCATATAGGTGGCATGAATATGTACTATGATCTTTGTCGCTAGTACTACTAGAGGAGGATGAAGAAAAAGGTCGAAGACTTTATTAGTAGATGTCTCACATATCAGCAATTCAAGGCCGAGCACCATAGACCAGCAGGGTTGCTTTAGCATTTGGAGGTGGGTAAGTGGAATTGGGAGCACGTCACTATGGATTTTGTAGCCCACTTTGCCATAGACATTGCGTGGGCATGACGTAGTGTGGGTGATTATGGACCGGTTTACGAAGTCAACACACTTTTTGGCTATGTGGATGACTTTCACAGTGGAGGAATTCTGCAAGTTGAACATTCGAGGAATAGTCTGGTTGCACGGGATACCTGTATCTACAATATCTGATAAAGACCCCAAGTTCATGGCCCATTTTTAGGAAAGTTTCTAGCGGGCTCTAGGGACACAGTTGATGATGAGCACAACTTTTCATCCCTAGATGGACGGTTAGTTAGAGAGGACTATCCAAATTTTTGAGGACTTGTTTCAGGCATGCGTCCTTGATCTCAATGGTAGGTGGGAAGAGCACTTACCCTTAGTGGAGTTCGCCTATAAGAACAGTTATCAGGCGAACATAAAAATTGCACCCTACGAGGCACTCCATGGGAGATCATGTCGTTCTCCAGTTTGATGGACGGAGGTTGGAAAGAGATCCTCTATGGGTCCGAATTTGATCAAAGACATATCGGAGAAGGTGGACTTGATACGGAAGCATCTCTTACTGCTTAAAGCCGACAAAAATAGCTACACCGATAAACGATGATGACCTCTGGATTTTGAGGTTGGTGATCACGTTTTCTTGAAGGTGATGCCTAAGAGGAGAGTGGTCAGGTTTGAAAAGTGGAGGAAGCTGTCGCCGAGGTATATTGGACCCTTTGAGGTGCTCGAGAAGGTTGGAACAGTAGCTTACCAGTTGGCGTTACTGCCAAATCTATCAGGTGTTCGTGCGGTGTTCCATGTCTCTATACTCTGGAAGTACACTCTAGATACTATGTATGTGGTGGATTAGGGTGAGCTAGTTGTTGATTCGAATGGGACCTTCAAGGAGGGACCAGTGCGTATCATGGATAGTTGAGACAGGTTTTTCCAAGCAAGACCGTGAGGTTNCAGTAGCTTACCAGTTGGCGTTACTGCCAAATCTATCAGGTGTTCGTGCGGTGTTCCATGTCTCTATACTCTGGAAGTACACTCTAGATACTATGTATGTGGTGGATTAGGGTGAGCTAGTTGTTTATTCGAATGGGACCTTCAAAGAGGGACCAGTGCGTATCATGGATAGTTGAGACAGGTTTTTCCAAGCAAGACCGTGAGGCTGGTGAATGTGTTGTGACAGCACCATGGTGTGGAGGAGGCGACATGGGAGCATGAGAACACTATACATGTCAGCTATCCATTCTTGTTCAAGGATGGAGGTACTTTATTGTAATCATAAAATATTATATGACTTGTTGCATATGTATGTGATTATATGTGAATGTGTGAAAATTTCAAGGACAAAATTCCTTTTAAGGGTGGAAGAATATAAAAATTGGGAAAATTTAAAATTTTATCAAAAATGAAAAATTGGTAATTAGCTGTTACGGTAGGGGTTGAAAGCCCAAAATTTTCTAGAACATGGATGATGAAATGGACCTCGTCGTTGGATTCGTCTCACAAAATCTAGTTACCTTGTCAATTTTTGTCGAATTTCGAGACATACAGGTTTTTCACAGTTTATGATGCAATTGGACGTCGCGCTACTAAAATAAACGCGATAGGATTTTTATTGTGAAACATGGGAAATAATTTAAAGTTAGTTCAAATAAAATATATTGAACTTAAAATCGGACAAAATTTAATTGATTTGGGACAAAATCGGATCAAAAAAAGATGAGACGTGTGGCTTAATGAGAGCCAAAAGCATTGGGGAGTATAAAAGGGGGGGGGGGAAATCAAATTTTCCCCTTGCTGGGTTTTTCAATAGAGAGAGAGAGAGAGAAGAGACAAAAAACTCAAGATCTCCTTCACTTCTCCTTGCGATCTAGGACGATCCGTCCTTTAAATTGCTTCGGGCCAAAAACAAAAAGTGTTTTCACCAAATTCTCAAGATCAAGATTTTTGAGATTAAGTTTTTGAAGCTTGAGTTGGGTGATTTAGATCTTTTACTACGTGTATTACGCTTCAAAAGATAGGGTTCCTTTCTTAACTAGGTTTATTTCCAACCAAGGGTTGAAATATGAAATGAATAGGGTGTTAGAGATGTAATCTCATGTATGACACATACCTAGTGTAGTTGAAATGTGAAAATGGGTATTATAATGGGTTAANAAATATGAAATGAATAGGGTGTTAGAGATGTAATCTCATGTATGACACATACCTAGTGTAGTTGAAATGTGAAAATGGGTATTATAATGGGTTAAAATTAATTCTTGCATGAATTGGGTTTTGGTGAGATTGCTTATTTGTGATTTCTAGAGATATGTGATGAATGAGGCATGCTATGTGTTTACATTGTGCCTTGATGGTGTTGGATAAAATGGCAATGTTGATTAAGCATGTTAATTGCATTAAAGATGTTATAACATGCTTTGGTGATGTTGTAAATTGTGATTATATGCTTACGATATAATTGACAATTGAGAAATGTTGATTAAGATAGAATATGTTCATAATATGCTTATGATATGTTGAACATAACATGGTGAATGCAATTGTCACACCCCGGATCAGCTAGGCATGTGATAGATGTTACTTTAATCCACAAAATATTATAATAGAATAACAGAGTTACAACGCAGTATAGCAGAATAACCCAGAATATACATACCACGGATTATTTTATAAACATATACATAACTTACAAAATCATCTCAACCTAATACAAATTACTATTCAGTTGCACGTTACACATTAAGTCTCATTTTATTCTATTACAAACTTCAGGTACATCTTCCTAGGTTATAAAGAAACCCTGGCAGGTTACTATGTACAAATCTCCCAGCATTCACGCATCTGAAAAGGGGAAAATAATGTAGAGTGAGCATCAACGGCTCAATAGAGTAACTCAATTTCCAAGCAAATGATTTTGAAAATAGCATAGTTTATCATGATTGGGAAAAAATCCAAACGAGCATTTGATAAATATATGTTGGCAAAAACATCATTTCATGTGAAACCGTAACAGTTAAATAAAACTGTAAAAGAGAGAGTTCAAAAATTCTAGTACAGTCCTGTACTGGTGGAAAATTCATCCTAATAGACCACTAAGGGTCCATACAAATATNTCAAAAATTCTAGTACAGTCCTGTACTGGTGGAAAATTCATCCTAATAGACCACTAAGGGTCCATACAAATATGCAACCCAACCTTTTGGGGGACTTGCACCCCAAAGAAGACCAACTGGGCCACCCAATCATTTACAAACTCAATGAGTACCCTCTATGGCCTCAAACTTGAATGTAAACCCTTTTTTCCACTCGAATCTTGTGCACTTATATTTTATTTAAAAGGATCCTTGAGTTTCTTTCAATATGAACAATACGAGCGATACGATCAGTTCTAAAATATTAGTGCAAACTACACTCAAAAACCCTAATCCGGGTTCAAATCCAAGTCAATATTCAAAACACTCAACCATATATTTCAAAACATGTTAAATAATCTTAAATAACTTATAGAATAATTTATAAACAAGTTTAGAAAGCATCGCCTGTTCCAGAATTGAAAAACNTCCAAGTCAATATTCAAAACACTCGACCATATATTTCAAAACATGTTAAATAATCTTAAATAACATATAGAATAATTTATAAACAAGTTTAGAAAGCATCGCTTGTTCCAGAATTGAAAAACTCTATCCGTCTTGGTATTTTGATCTGAAATAGTCAAAAATTAAAAAGTATTATTTTTTAATGAAATTTAATACACATACTCAATTAACCTAGCTAAGAATGAATATAAAATTTATTTTCTCAAAATTACCCAAAAACTAGGTCAAATTGACCCCAGAGGCCAAAACAGTCATTTTGCTTCTAATTTTGATCCAGCAATCGGATCAACTTGAAAGTTTACCAGGACCTCCGAACGGACGTTACGGAACTTTTGGCACCAACCAGAGATCGATCAGATGTTGGACGCGGCCTCACGTGCCAACGTGTGCACTGGTGTACCTCCTTCTCCTTTATCTTATTCCTTGAACTCCTTGACCAAAACCCTAGGTTTCCTATTTCAAGCTTCAACTACCCCACTTCTCTCATCCTTTTCTCCCTCTACAGTACACCATTCCTCCTATTTTTTTTTAACCTAAACACCCACCATACATCATTCTAGCAAACCCCATGAGTTTCAAGCTTCGAATTAAGCATAAACTCATCAAAAAAAAAGGTCAAAGTTAACCAAAAATAAGGTTTTTGGTTTATGGCTAGATATGCAAATGGTCTTTTGACCACCACAATCATCAACAAAATGCAATTTTAATGGTTGAAACGGATTACTTAGGTCCTTTTTAGCCTTGGACAATACCCTTTACACTTTAAAAACACAAGATGAACAAGTTCAAATTTTTAAGAACACAAACCCTAACCTTCAAACTTTCCCTTCCTCAAACCTCCACCACCGACCATAGCAACACACAAAACCACAAAAAAACCACTCCTTGAACCCCCAAAAACACAACCATATAAATTAATTAAGTTAGAATGAAGAGTATACATGAACCCATTTCAAGAAAACCAAACCCCCGAAACTTTAAAACTCGAATAGCCCTCCAAAGAAAACCCAAAATCCAATTCTTGCATTTTCTCTCTCTACCTTCTCTCCTTTATTTCTCTCTCTTCCTGGTGGTTCTACCTTATCCAGAGACCCAACTGAACCCTTGAACACCTCCTCAAACACTCTAGAATTTTGGAGAAGGCTAGGGAGAGCTCTGCTGCTGCTACGCAGTAACTTGGACATGGCCCCCATGCAAGGGCAATTTGGTAATTTTTTCAAAATCTAAAAAATTAATTAATTTTTTTAAAAAATTAAATATACATTAAAACCTACCCAAGAAAATTATCCATAATTTTTAAGGTTTTTTGTCCATGAACTCCTCCTGTGACATCATTTTCACAAACTGGCAAATAAGACTAGAAAACGTTTCATAGAAAAAACCTACAAGTGTCCAACTTTCAAACCCATGGTGCGGACATGCATCAAGGAGATCTTTGAATCTCTCCCAACACTAATAAAATATTTCCCCATACTTCACCACAAAGTTCATTATTTTTCATTTCAAAGTATTTGTGTGGTGAATGGAGAAAAACTTTTTAAAAAACTGTTCTACAGTGCAGATCAATTAGGGATAGAGTGTGGTTTCAAAATATTGAGTCACTACTTCGCTTTATCCTTCAGTGAGAAGGGAAAAAGCTTCAGTTTAGCCAACTCAGAACTATCCTAAAAAGTCCCACATGCCTCCTCGAATTCCTTCATATGAAGACAAGGATTTTCATAATCGAGGCCATGGAATTGTGGCTGAAACCAGATAGTGCCAAGCTTCAAGTTGAACCTTTGTGTATATGTAGGATGAAAAAACAAGATGGGACACTACTCCTTGTGGGGTGCGGATAATCTCTAAGAGTTTTGACCTATTGGTCAACCTCTTGAACATGGTTAGGATTATTCGCGCTATCTCCCATACCACTGCCTTTTCCAAATAAGATCAAATGTGGGGGCAAGAATTGACTGATTCGACTCTAAAGATGCAGATGAACCAACAAATCCTACAGATTATTTCAATGGTGATTCAATATCAAAATTTGAAGTTTCCCCACCAAACATACAGCTAAAAACTAAATGATTGTGAATTAAATTAAAATAACAATTAAAAATCAAATCACAAGAATCAAATGGAAAACACAATATTTAAATAGGAATCTAAAAGATGGAAGGAGGTTACCCAGAGATTCAAGTTCTCCAAATAGCTCATTTTGACTGCGGATTCCTCTTTTCGGCTTCCATATCCTTTCAGTCCCCGAAAATGGCACCAAAAACTTGATTGATCCCAAATAGGTGCACCCAAGTGCAGGTGGTCAAGAAGTAGAAATAACTCGGTAAGTCCGAGGTTGATCCTTAAGGAAATGAATTATATGTACGGGAAGATGAAAAGAAGGAACAATTTATCTTGATTGTAGAATGGAAAATTGTAACATATTGTAAAGAAATTCTTATGTATGAAAATAGACTTTCAAGTATCGAGATAAGGAACTAATCATGTGTATTGAATGTTATACTAATGCAGTTATCTCTTTTCTCAGTTGACTTCCAACGTTAGTGTAATCAACGTGAGGATATAACTGTTAAACTAAGGCTTGATTAATATGAAAATATGAACTTAAGAACTATTAAAATAAACTCACAGAGAATTATAAGAATTATCCATACCCAAGAATCAACCCAGTTGGTGAATAATCAAACAAGTATATAGATTACATATACTTTAGTTAGAAATATTCATTCAATCACAAATAAAAATGATAAATCATCCACGAACAATAAATGGATAATAGCATTAATAATAACATTCGATACACAATCCAAGAACCCTATCCTAACTAGAGAATACAAAGAAAAAACTACTCACAAGCCATGGAAGTAGCCTTTAAAAGTTCTAGGAAAAGAAGATTAGCCAAAGAAAAACTAAAGGTCAAATATCCTCAATACAATTGACTCTTTCCCTATTTATATTTTTACAATAAAGATAATCACAAATAATACAAAATCACTAACTAAGGCCTGATAGGGTAAACTAAACGGCGTATATTCCAAAACACACATCCAGATGCAAGACTCACATGCAGACGCAAGCCTTGAAACTTGAGATCTTCAATTCACTAAACCAATTGAGTCCAAATAGCTTGTCACATCCTAACGAAGGTACATCATATTGTCAAATCCTAGTTTACACGCATCCCCACATCCTAACACCTTGAATTCTCTAGAATTCCATCCTCAGAAGGTGCGTCCGAATGGACCTTTTGCATTCGGACAAAGGCAGAATGTATCGTCACCAATACTTGGCCAAAATTTCCAAGCTTTTTCAGCATCCACACACACGTTCGGATGCATGACCCACGTCCAGACTTGTGTAGCTATTCAAGCTAGTCCATAATATCCATTTTGACTCCGTTGACTTTTTATGTAATTACACTATCATCCCCTTTGATTTTCTTTATGCTCTAGTTGTCTAGTTGATCTACCAAGTCCTCCAATTCGGCTCAATTTACCTGTTTTACCTAATAAAACATCCAAACACTGAAAATCAATAAAATCTTAAAACCAAAGAATTATTAAATTAATAACTCAAAATAAGTTCAAATCGACATCAATAATTGATAAATAAATGACACTTATAATGCCCATTCAAAATGTAATACAGGAAATATATGCTTGGAATCTATTTGTGAGAAAATAAGATACTCGGAATGAAGTTCTTAGATGACAAGTATTATTAAGTAGGTGTGTGGATTAATAGGTGAGTAAGGGTTTTGTGAGTAGAAATAGTAGTGTTATGTTCTTGTAGTTGTTTCATTTAGCTATTATGTGGTGTGTTGGAGTTAGTAGTATTATTTTAAATTAAGTATAATATTATGTGATGTTCCGCCGCATAGTGGGGAATGTCTATATTTCATGAATATTAGATTAAGCAAAGTGTGATTTTATGGATGTGGGAAGAAAGAATGTAAACAAATTGTAGTAATTATGTAGCCATGTTTCCGGGGCAAGATACCAAAAGTGAGTATGTAGCCATGTTTCTGGGGTGAGATACCGGAAGTGAATATGTAGCCATAATTCCGAGAAGGGATACCGACAGGAAATATGCAACTGTGATTAGAAGGAAGGATATATTGGAATTAAATTCGTAGTCGTAACATCAAGCTTGAATTTTTATTAATGTTCCTATCTTTGATTTTTTATTGGGTAGAGTGTGAGATGATACTAGCATTAAACTACTTCCTCGAGAGATAAATGATTCAATTGTTTTACTTTAATACTCCTTGATAATTAAGCGGATGAAGTGATGCATACAACTTGTGAGAATATGGTAGTAAAATAGGGATAGTGGTTCTATCTCAGATATTTAGAGATTCATAATATTCTATAAACTAAGTGTCTACGTTAATTTGTCTGTGCTAAAAATGTTGAGTAATTTGAAATCTTATGGTCTGATGAGTTAGTGTTTGATTATTTGTTGTTGATGTGGAAGATTCTTGTTATTCACATTATAATGGTGATGTTCATTCAATCGATAATATGTTATACTTTAGATATATCTAGTTTTTTTTTATAGTCGATTGATTTCAAATAGTAAGGTATTGAGATCATGTTTATGTAGTGGCTTCTTATGCAAGCATAGTTTGTGACATATAGTGTAGTTTTGTGGCAAGTCACTGCAACCTTAATTGTAATTTATGAAGTTAAGACTGCATGATACATGTCATCCAATGCATGCGTATTGTATATATTAGTTTGCTTATATATCATCGCCGGAAGCTTATACGGACAATCATTAGTAATGACACATGAATGATATAAATTATTTCAATTAAGCTTATTGTGACCCCCATAAAACCGAGGGTCATTTGTCAACTCGTTGATCACCCATCAACCCGCGAAAGTATCCGTGAATGCTGCACAACCTGACACTACGTCAATAACATCCCCTTCACCGAGATCATAAACAACACAGCGTTTGGGTAGTCTCCCTTATACCAGACACTCTCAAATGCATAACCTGTGTGCATTTCAATCACTTGACCCTTCCAAAGTCCAATATACATCAATTTACTCTTAATATTACTCGATTTACCTCCTTGAAGCAAAAGGACTCAAGGCCCAGAAATTCGTCCAGATCATCTTAAATTTTTGAAAAATGAAGGGGACCTACTGGTAAAAAAGTCCATGTTCTACCGGTAGAAAAACCTTCTGGAATTCTTCTACTGGTAAAAACTTGAAGTTCTACCTGTAGAAGTGCCTACTGGAATTCTTCTATTGGTAGGTACTCGACGTTCTACCGATAGAAATGCCCAGTTTTTCCCCGATTAATTTCTTTTTCAATTTCAACTCTTCCAACCTAATACAACATCAACCCAAACTCAAATAACATAAAATTTTACACAAAAAATAGTCCATATGAGCTTGCTTTACAATTATTTACATACTATTACATGTCCAAAACTAAATTACATACAAGTTTTACAAAAAAAAACATAATTTAAAGTCACATCTCGGTCTTTCTTCAACAATGAGGGCTCGAGTGAGAGCCATCCACCGACGCATGTCCCCGCACCCGAAATATTGTCCCTATAAAGGGTGAGTCATGCTCAATAGGGTATCTCCTAAAGAGGCTACTCCTCAACCTAGATGCATATAAAATACTCACATGCAATTTAACAATCAACAAACAATCCATTTAAGAATATGCAATTCATAATGGAATTCTCCATGTCATATCATGTTATGAGATGATACTCACATATACAACTCAACCTGAGCCTCCACTAGCTCCCATAACACATGCAATGTCATGCGTATGAATTCGGACCTTCTAATCCCCCACCATTGATGCTACACATCCAATGACCAGTTATAAATTCCAGGTCTTTCTTGGGGTAGATATTTATGGACTGACACCAATGGGCACCCAACTGATATGACACTTATGGACTTCCACCAATGGCTCCGCGTACCACGACAAACTTTATGGACTCGATACCAATAAAGTGTGTATCTAAAATCACCGGATCTTGGACCAGAGGGATAGTCTAGCCCTTCTTGCTAACCCCGACCCTATTTTTAATGCAACCCGTAAGACTCAGTCAAACCGTGGTCCAACTTTTTCAAGCCCACGCATCATACACCATGAGTGTTGTTTGATCAAGACCATGCACACACCCACACTCATGTCAGATGTCCACTAATGCGATGTTTCCCGTGCATATGCAAATGTAATGTACAATTGCATTTTCAATATCAAGTTCAATATGTCATGAGCACAATATGAACAACTTAGATATCCATCTACATTTTTCATGGTCAATTACATCATAAGCATATAACTATCATCAACAACTTCACCCAAGCATGTTATAACATTGTCTATGCAATTAACACACTTAATCAACATAGGCATTTCATCAAACACATTCAAGGCATAATTATAAACACATATCATGCCTCTTTCACCGCATATCTCAAGAAATCACAAACAAATAATTTCAACAAACACAATTCATGCTAGAATTGATTTTAACCATTCTTATTTCCATTTTCACATTTCAATTTTCATAGGTATGTGCCACACATGAGATTTCATCTCTAACACCCTACCCATTTCATACTTCAACCCTAGGTTGGAAATAAACCTAATTAGAAAAGGAACCCTACCTCTTAAAGTTTAAAATAAGTGGTAAAAAAATCCAAAGAATCAAATCAATCTCCAACCCTTGATTTCCAAAATTCCGTACGTAGGCGTAGCCCTCATCGCGTAGATGAACTTTGGTTCTTGACCCGAGTCGATTCGACCAAGGGTTTGCTCTAGATCATAGAGAAAAGATGAAGAAAACCCTTGATTTTTTCCTCTCCTCTTCCCTCTCTATTTTTCAGAAAATCTAATAGGTAATGGGGAGAAAATCTAATTTTTCTCCTCTATTTATACCCCTTAGATACTTGGCCCTCATTGTGCGACACGTCCTCCTTTTTTGGGTTCGATTTCGTTCCGAATTAATTAAATCTCGTCCCAGTTCAAGTCCAATATATTTTTATTTAAACTTACTTTAAATTATTTTCTAATTTTTTTAATTTAATTCTCAGTCGCGTTTATTGTGGTCACACGACACCCGATCGCCTCGTAAAATGTAAAAAATTCGATTGTCTCAAAATTCAACGAAAATTTACTAGATAACTAGATTTCGCGGACGAATCCAGCGGTGAAGTCTATTTCATCATCTAAGTTCTAAAAAAATTCAGGTTTTTAACGCGTACCTTAACAACTAATTACCATCTTACCCTTTTTCATAAAAATTTCAAATTTTCTCGGGTTTTACACTTATACTGGAGAGTAAGCTTGGGCATTGTTGTTTGTGATTTTTAGTGTCTGTATGGCACTAAAAATTTGACATTAGATAGCTTATTTGGTTAATTGTCTTGTGGTAATTTATTGGTATGGTCTTGCCTGAGCTCAATGAAACAGATTATGTGAACAAAGTACCCTCATTTGTTCCAGCATGGTAAGTCAATTTTGAGGGCAAAATTCTTTTAAGAGGGGAAGAGTTGTGAGACTCGAATACATATTTCATGAGATATTATAAATGTTAAGGTCTAAAGTGTAATTTATTAATAGTTGAATGTGGGTTAAAATTTTAGTTATTGAGATCATGGGGAATTGAGAAATATGCCTAATAAAAAAATTGGGGTGAAATTATGAGAAGAAAAATATTTATGAGAATTATTATGTGCTAAAAATGAAATACTTTGTATATAAATTAAGGAAACAAAAGGGGCTATAAGTGTGATTAGGTGAAGTTTGATGAGTCATCTTAAACACTTGTCTTTCTAGAAGATTTCCAATTGTGTGTTGATGTGGGTAGAGGTGTGAAGAAATCTTGAGAAATTGGGGGAAAGCTCTTCTTGTTGAACCGGTACACGAGCTTGGTGGTGGGTTTTTGAAGTGTGTCGACTTTCGAATTGGTATAGAGTGAATGGATTTGCTTGCCTCCTTGAAATAGAATCAACCCTTTTTTCTTTATTTCATCTCATACTTCATGATATATTCTAGACTTTTGAGTTGTGTTTTGTTAGAGACTCAAGAACCCTAGGTTCTTTACAACCAGAAATTCGGCAGAGTTTCGGTGAAGGAAGTCTTCTTGTGGGTAATCTCTTCTTCTCTAATTTAGTATGTAACTAAACTTCTAAGTACTATTCTAAAGCTTGATAGAGGTTTGGAAGGTGTTAGGGAGGAGGAAGACAGTGTTAGGAGGTGATTGAACCAAGTGAAAAACTTTTAGTTAAGAGAAGAACCGATACAAAGTTTAGTTGTACCGGCACAAGAGGATTCTGGAGTGGCTCGAACTAGTACATGGCAGTGTTGTACCAGTACAAACCTATACTACAAGGTTGTACCAATACAACAGGGTCCTAATTTTCCTATTTTGCCTTGATGTCTTTGATTCTTCCTCCGTTCATTTCCAAAGCTCCCCCAAAGATTCCATTGAGAGTAGATTAACCCTTTTTGGGTTTAAACATCTACAATTACATGACTTATGTACTAAATAGAAACCTAGTTTGGGTAGATGAATTGCTAGAAGGTAAGGTTAAATGGTTTTGTTTAAAAGGGAGATTAGTAATGTATTAAACAAAGTATGAACAACCATTCCATCACAATTATGCACGTGGATTGCATAATACTACCTAAGGGGAGTGAATATGCTTTGAAACTTTATGCTTGGATAACCGCCAAGTTAAACCTATTATTACCTCAATTACCTCTTCTCACAAATATTCAATAATTAATAGTGAGAACCCCCTTTAACTATAATGACCACATGAAACCATGAAGGTTAGTGCATTGATTTTAGCAATTAATTACTCAACTGTCAATCTCTAAAAGGGATCCCAACCCAATGACCCAAACCCATGAAATTTGGATAATAAATATATTCTATCAATCACATAGTGGCCGTGTGTGCTCAAATTGCTAGTGTGTATGAAAATAACAAAGATTTAACACATGAAATTTATTGATGCGGAAACCTTTCACGAGAAAAATTGTGGGGAACCACTCTAGGGTTCACCAAAGCCTAATCCACTGCCCCAATGTCAGCTCACAAGTACTTGAGTCTTATAACTCAACCAATACCATGGTTAGACACTATTTTCCTTCAATAAGCCTGTCCTCCAAAGTGCCTCTTCGATTTCTTGGGTAGCTTCACTTGGATTCTCCACCGCAATAGATCCTCAATGCCTCAACCATTCGTAGGATGTACTTGCGAACCTTGGTATGCACTCTTCCAATTGGTTCAATTTTCTAATAATCAAGCCCTTCTTCTCCAAGTTGTAAGGTTGGATGAGATTAGAAAAATGGTAGCCTTTGGGTTTAGGGATCTAGGGTTGTGGTGTGATCTCTAAGGTGTAAGAGGCAAGAATTCAACTCACAAAAGAGATACCCTAGGTTGGAAAAGGCTTTCCTTGTTTATAGGTCCAAAATAAGGGCAGTCTTGGTCAACAAGAAAATACAAATTCATGAACAATCACTTGAACAGCGGGAGGGCAGTGCCCCCAAATGAAAAATGAATTCAAAACTGACCTAGGAGTGTAGGATCGCTTGAGTGACCTTTGAGGGTGGCTTTTGCTATCCTCCTTTTAACGTTTGCCCTATATTTTCCTAAGGCATGAAGAGACCACTTTAACGAATGCTAGTGAGTATAGGGACATACCTATTGGTTTTTCTCTTGAACACTAAAAGGTGTTGCTCAATTGGGATTCGATGATGGCTCTAAAACTTTTCTTTGAATAACACCTAGGAGTCATTCTCAGATCAAATACCAATTCCATTTTAACACTAATCCTCCTAATTCTATTAAACCAATGGATCATCTTAGGTTTGTAGGTGATTACTTTGTCCTATGCAAAAAGGGGCATACAGAGTGCTTTTGATGTTGCTTTGACACATGATCTATTCTCTCCAAGTAATGCTTTTGGATCTTCATTGTTGTATCATCATAACCATGGAATAAGTTGAGATTTATAAACAACTCCATGAAATTAGTCAATTACAAAACATGATCTAACAANAACCATGGAATAAGTTGAGATTTATAAACAACTCCATGAAATTAGTCAATTGCAAAACATGATCTAACAAGATTGTCCAAATATTGATTGCCTTAGTTATCTAAAGAATCAAAGGCTTTGAATATGAAATGAAGTTATGAGGTGAAAAAGAAGGAAGAGAAAATATGTGTTGTAAAAGAAAAAAAAATATAGAGAAAATGTGATCAAAAGGAAATTTGCTAAACTGTGAAAAAAAAAAAGGAAAAAAAAGGCGAGTGTTATATTTGTGCTTACAAGAAGAATGTATTAGTTTCAAGAAAGAGGGGCATGTGATTGTTTTTGAGATGACTTTTTGAATTCTTATTCTTTTATTTCTCAACCTCTCGCCCCANAGGGGCATGTGATTGTTTTTGAGATGACTTTTTGAATTCTTATTCTTTTATTTCTCAACCTCTCGCCCCAAGGCCAAGTTACAATCTAGAAAAAGTCCTTTTCGATCTCAAGAGTTGACAATGATGCGTGACTTATGTGAGTAAGGAGAATGATAATGATTATGTTGATTTCTAATCATGAAACTATGCTAATTCCTTTCTTTGAAAATAGCAGTGATTGTTGTGTCATATGTGGGATATATTTTGTCTTGTTACAATAATTCGAGTCACGTATGCAAAATGAGGGAAATAACCAGTATAGTCTGAGTGAATCTTTGTTGAGTGTAAAAAATAGGATTGATTTGAAGCTAGCAGTTAATAATTGAAGGGTAATATGTTTGTGACCTAATCTCTGAAAATGAAAGGTCATCCTCACATTACACATGGTTTCAGTTGCAAATGTAATTTGTAAATATTGGTGTGCAGTTTGTAGTTCTATGATTTGACTTGGCACGCATTTATTCATATTTTTATTGTGGCTAAGTTGTTTGATCCTTGGTTGAGTTATATGGCATGTTCATAATGATAAATAGATTAAAAGAAGTTTGTAGGTAACTTCACTGGAAACCTTCATGAGACTATTACTCATCCACTAGGGGAAATCTAAGGGTTTAAAGGCTTATATGGATAATCTTCCTAGGGATTTGTAAGATGTAGTTTGAGGGGTGTGATTTTTCATGCAATTTACCATTTATTTATCTATGTATTATGAAAAATTGCACTTATTTTGAATTAAATATTGTTTAATACTCGGATTTCATGCTAAGATGGTATTTTCTCGTCTAAGTATTTATCAGGTAAAACAGGTGAATCGAGCTAATTTCGAATGGGTAATAAATTGCTTGGGTGATTTGAAGACATCATGGAATTCAAGGGGAGCTAAGTGCAATTACAATGGTCAAGCTGATGACCAGATGAGGACCCTAGATACATCCCATAGTCCATCCGTATGGGCATCCTTTGTTCGGACGCTAGCAAGAGGTTCAAAATCCTAGGAAAATGGCTAAGTATAAAAGACAATATGGGGATAGTCTATCTGGATGCGATCACTTCGTCTAGACACAGTTGATGAGAAGCCAATTCCAGAGAATTTAACGTGTTCAGATGCGCTTATGCGTGTGAATGCTCATTTGATGATACGATGCACTTTCGTCTAAATGCGTAGGATTGCCTAGACTCTGTAGAGTTGACCAAGCCAACAATCAAGATTATGAAGACCTCCGTCCGGACGCGCGTAATTTGACCGGTGCCTTTCATCTTTATGATAGGAAGATTTTTATGTAAATGAGGTTTTTTTTTTTTTTTTTGAGGATATAAACAGTGAGGTTCAACCAGAGAGAGGGGGAGTCTTTTCTATCAACCAAAAAATCTATGTAGGAGTCTTCTCTTCTCATGGCTGCTTGTGAATAAAATCCTTTGTACTTTCTAGCTAGGGATTTAGTTTTATGAATATATGACACTTCTTTTATGAATGCAATCTTTAAGTACTTATGTTTTATGGATTTAATTATTATTCACATATAGTAAAGGATTGTGCTCTATAAAATGATACAGTTGTTCCCGAGGTTAATTCCTTGCCAAGAATGATTGTATTATTCCCTACAAGTTCACAAACCTGGTTCCTTGTTGATTAATTTCTATTCAATCGACTTATATTTTCAAAGTAAAATCTACTAGTTGACTACACTGACATGGAAATCAACTAAGAAAATACATGATTGCATGAGTTTAATAGTTGGTGAACATGAATAATTCCTATTCTAATGTTAGAAAATATTTCTTCTCCCATTAAATTCGTCCTAATTTGGTATAAATCTCTCAATCGTATACTTCACTTTACGATTAAAGTTCTTCTTTTTACCTATTTTCTACCATTCCTGATTCCCTGTGGATCGACCTCGGTCTCATCGAATATTTACTACTTCTTGACGGCCTGCACTTGGGTGTGCCCAATCAAGAATCAAGCAGATGCATTTGATGAAAAGGTTTGACATCCTCCTCTAGGTAAATAGCATGATTATAGACTAAGGGGCTTATACCTTTGAAGTCATCTATGGTCCATGCTATTGCACTCCAATGACATTTGAGAACCTTTGATAAGTTAGACTCCTGTGATTCAGTGAGCTTAGCAGAGATTACCACCGGATAAGACTCATCATCCCCAAGGAATACATACTTTAAATCATATGGGAAGGGTTTCAATTCAGGCTTTGGTGGATTGTCATGGATGATAGTGACATTGTATCACTTGGGACTAATTCCTCAAAATTGGGCACCCATGGCCCAACATCACTAATTGAGAAAGCTTCTAGTTCCCTAACCAGACCCAAACAATCCTCCTCTAACAAATACTCAACTTCATTAGTTATAAACTCAACCAAACAAGTCTGCAAAGAATGCCCTATTCATGTGTTCTTCTGCCAATGATTTTATAGAGTTTACCTCCTTCACTTCCTCCTCACCTGGTTGTTTAGCAATATTACAAATATTAAGCTCATGATTCATATTCCCAAAAGATAATTTCATTACACCATTCCTGCAATTAATCAAAGCATTAGAAGTGGCAAGGAAGGGTCATCCAAGAATAATAGGAATTTGACTCCCATAATGCACAACCGGTTGGGTATCCAAGAAAATGAAATCTACTAGGACATAGAACTTATTCACTTGGATAAGAACATCTTTAACTACTCCCCTAGGGACTTTAATAGATCTATCTTCAAACTAACGAGTGATGCATGTAGGCTTGAGCTCTCCTAGATCTAATTATTGGTAGATTGGGTAGGAAAGTAAATTAAGACTGGCTCTAAGATCAAGCGAAACTTGCTCAATCTTGAAGTTCCCAATAATACATGAGACTGTAGGACACTCGAGTCCCTTATTCTTGGAAGGATATTTTTGTTGGATTATGGCACTAGTTTGCTCAATAAGAAAGGCACTCTTTTGAATATTGATTTTTTTTTTACTGTGCACAAGTCCTTTAGGAACTTGGCATAGGAAGGGGCCTACTTTATAGCATCAAGAAGTGGAATATTGATTTTTACTTACTTAAAAAGCTCATAAATATCAGGATAATTGCTCAATTTCTAGATCTTCTTCAACATTTGGAGGAAAAGAACAAGTACAGGACATGGAATCTCTTCATTCCCCTTAGGGTCAATCTCTTCAGGGGAGACTTGTGTAAGCTCAACATGGGTGTAGACTTTGTGTGGTGGAATGACCTTACCTATAACTTTCCCACTCCTAAGAGTGGTGATGTCTTGGATTTTCTCCTATGGAGGATCTATATTGGAAGAGTTACCTGCTTGAAACTGACCCGGTGACTATTTAGATTTGGCAAGAAATTTGCCCTTTTCCTGAGTGGTCATTAATTGGGTCAACAGTTGTAGGTGATTCTTAATATCATCAATGGACTATGAAGTCTGGACTTTGAAATAATTAAAGGCCCAAGTAGATTGGGTATTGCAATTCATTTGCCCTTGAATAAACTGGTTCAAGGTATCTTCTAGACTCTTCTTCTAGGATGGTTAATAAGGTGAGTATTGTGGTGGTTGGTTGACTGGTGGTTGTTGTGTGTTCATCAAACTGAAATTTGTGTGATTTTTAGACCATAGGTTGTAATTTTCAGAGTACAGGTTGTGGCCATCAGGTCATGATCTTCTTTCAGCATGTATTTTCCCCCATGGGAAGGTGTAACTGTAGACTCTACTTTGGTCAATGAAGCAAAGTCCCACATATGGGCACTCTAAGATAAACTATCGAGTAATCAAAGGCCTCATTGGGGCTCTAACCCATGAATTCCCATTTCGACATCATTTTTACAAACTGATGCAAGGAAATTGGAAGAGCATAATAAAAAATCCAACTAACATCCAGTTTTCAAAAGCATGGTGAGGAAAATTTTGGAGAAGATCTTTGAATCTCTCCCAACACTCATAAAATATTTCTCCATCTTTTATAGAAAATTCATGATTTGACATTTTAAAGCATAAGTGCAATGAAGAGGGAAAATTGTCATGAATTTTTTTTTTTTTTTGAAAGGCTAGCCAAGTTAGTATATACATGTGTGTCAAATAATTAAGCCACATCTTAGACTTATCCTTCAAGGAGAAGGGGAAAATCTTGAGACAGGCTACCCCAAAATTATCTTGGAATGTGCCACAAACCTCCTCAAATTCCTTAATATGAAGATTGGGATTTTCATTATCAAGGCCATGAAATTGAGGCAATAATTGTATAGAGCCCGGTTTGACATTGAAATTTTGGGCATTAGAAGGGAGAACGAAACATGATGGCACACTTACTTCTAGCGGGATGTAAATAATCCCCCAGGGCTCTACCACTGCTGATTTACATCTTTGATACAATCATGCTCACAGCCACCCATCCCACTACCTATACGACTCAAGTCAAAGATGGGAATGTAACTGACTCTTGATCAGAATGACCATAAGGACTAGATGGACCGACTGACCTGACCGACTCTTTAAATAGAGACTTAACTTTGTTTGTATCAAATGATTCGCCACTAGACATGCAATGCTTAAATTAAAAAAAAAATTGAACTATGAAATAAATTTACCTAAAAAAGAGATTGCTTCTAAATAGTCCGTTGGTGAAGGTAGATTCTTCTTTCTTCTTCTCCGCAAATTATCCTTTTAGATCCCCAGCAATAGTGCCAAAAACTTACTTGAACTTTAAATGTGATACCCAAGTGTAGGTTTTCAAGAATTAATAAATCTAAGAGAAGTGTGAGGTCATACCACAAGGATCACAAGAAATTTAGGAAGGGAATAGAGGAAAAACATGTAAAAATTGAATTAATGGTTGGAATTGGTTTGAAGAATAATTATAGAATAATTAAAGGGTAAATATAAATTGGAAAAGATGACCCTTTAGCTTTAGGATCTGGATCTACTACTATTTATTGGATAATTATGATTATGCAATTCATAATAACTTAGTTGATTTCCAACGTCAATGTAGTCAACCAAAAAAATATAACTTTGAAAATAATTAGTCTGATTGATCTAAAAATAAGATTTGAAGAACTAGTTTTATAAACATGAAGGGACTTATAAGCATTGATTATACCAAGAATTAAATCATGTTAATAGGCAATCAAACAATTATACATAGTATAAAACTTTGTTAAAAGATATTCAAACAATCTTGATAAAACAAAGATTTAACATGAAAATTATAAAAATAATTACATAAATAGAATATCTAATAAACAATCATAGATCCATACCCTAGGCTAAAAAGTACAAAGGAATCTACTCACTAGACATGGTAGATCTAAAAAACTCTAAAAGATAATGTATAAGATGGAATACAAGATGTTTCTCAATACAAGTGAAGTCTTAAATATACCAGAGGGTCTAGGTTAGGTTTGTAGAAGATTTCCTTTCCAAAATGGAATCATTAGGTCAAAATCTACACATCAGGGTCAAAGAGGGGCATTCGGATAGTCAACCCGCATCCAGACAATTAAAACTCTTTAGAATTGATCACATATGCACATCCAAATGGTAAGTTGCGTCCAGATAGTCTTGCATCTCTGGAAAGCTTGCGTCCAAACGGTCTTCTCACCTCAAAAATGCAATGTTGCCTCGCTAGACATCGTCAGTCAACAATAATCCTCAATCATTGCATCCAGACGGTGTGACATTTTTGGCATTTTTCCAACTTTTTTGTTTTGTGCACTCCTCCAAATTGGGATGGATAAGGACCCACATTGTACATCCAACTAACTCCGGATCTCTAATCAATGGTTCAAATAACTTAGCAAATCATCCCTAATTCATCGTTGATCCTCTCTCAATGTTTTTCCACTTCAATTGCTCAATAATACTCCTAAATCAGTCAATTTACCTGCAGAATAAGATAACCCACTAAAACAAGAATCAAACAAGAAAATTAAGGAATATAACACATTGTACGCTCAATTAATATGTAATTAACCTATCATTAAATATAATAAATTAACACTTTGGATGTTAATCACTAGTCATAGTATAATTAGGATCATCATCCCCGATCCAAAATAGGTAATCCTAATCCAACTCAATTAACCTATGCACATGTCGATGCACCAATGGGTCAATCCATGCTACAAGGGACACAATCATCTATCTTTTACTTGAATTAATAAATAGATTCACATTCTAATTCAAGAATCTTTGTGGTTCTTTATTAAATGCACTTTTTTGTACATAAGATCATGCCACTTCAACACATAGTAACTGAAGGGGCATTGAAATTGCACCACGTGAAAGGAGCATTTAATATACTCACGTGAGGATGACAAGATAGATCATGTGAGGAAATAGTAAAGTAGCATCCAAGCTAAGCTATGGGGACTCATTTCATGATGTCGAGCCAAACCATTTAGAGCTCCATAAGAAAAGCAAGAGCTCGGTTTCAATGGAATCGAGCTCCATATGGAAACAGCTTCAAACTAAAGGAAAGCCTATAATTAAGGCATTTAGATATAACAAACAAGCACAATCACTGGCTCGGGAAGAGCCAGCCAACGGGAGGAGCATCTAGATAGATTTCATCAAATCCCTAACAAACATCCCAGATTGATAAGAGGTGTGCCACCTAACATCATCAATTAGGGAAACCCTAACAAGGAGAAAGACTATAAAAGGGGTCGAGTATGCACTAAAAAGTATGCACAATTCTCCCTGCATACACATCCTTACATATAAGTACTGACTTAAGCACCGGAGTGCCTTCAACTGAAGCACTTTGGTCCCAGGCAGTTCGTTCATTTTGCAGGAAGAAGAAGACATAACATAGGAATCGTACTCATTAACCCGTGTGAGAGGTGAATCCATTTTCATCCCTTACAATTTGGCACCATCTTTGGGAAATATCACTTCAAACAAAAAAAGTAATGTCAAAACTGAAGAGCACCATTGGATCACTAGCAGGCCCTGGCACTCAGGAAGAAATGATGACTATGGGGGGACTCAATGTAACCAAGGACGCCAACAACAGAGATCCAAGAAGCATAAGTAGAGGAGCAGAGAGGCCTCCTTGGAGAACGACTACAAGAGAAATGTCATCGAATTGGAAATGAGGAGGACACATGGAAGCATTTCATAACTGAGGAGCTAAACAGGTGATTAAAAAGGCCCGAGCAAAAATTAGCTAGGGACTTAGCACAAAGAGCCACAGGTGAATACGTGGGATGAATAAAGGCTTCTCCTTTTACCAGATAGATCGAACAAGGAAGGATCCCGAGCAAGTTCACAGTCCCAAACTTCAAATTATATGACGACAAAATGGATTCGACTTCGCACATCCGTCATTATAGGCAACTCATGACAATCCACAAGAAGAAAGAGCCACTGTTGTGCACTATATTTTCCAACAGTCTTAGGGAATCAGCCATGAAATGGTTCGACAACCTAATAAAAAACTTAGTGGATGGCTGTAGACATATTGTCGAACAGTTTATGGCTCGGTTTATTACCAATAGTCGCCAACCCAAGGATGTTAGGGCACTACTAATGTTGAAAAAGAAGAATGGAGAAATATTATGATAATATGCTCATTACTTGACTGGTTTTTCCTAACCCCTAACACGAACTCGATTGTATGTATATGGCTTATAGAGATTGGTGAGTGTCACTCTCCCTCGAGTTCAATGCAAGTAGTGGAAAAATTGTGTGTGGATGAAAAAAATGTGCGTGTGTGCAAAAATGCTCTCCAAGCGTAGAGAGACTTGCAATGTCGTGTTTTACTTGGAATGAATATTCCAAAGTCATCTCCTAAGAGAAGGCAAGTCAGGTGTTTTTGAAGAGTGATTTGTGAAAAAATGAAAATTGAAAAATTTTGTGATTTAAAATTTAATGAGTTGTGTGTTAAGAAATATGCAAGAAAGCAAGGTTGGCTATTCCATAGAGGTCCTTACAATGGGAATGTCAAATCGACTTATTTCATTCAACTAATGGTGTCTCGGTGTTTGATTAATTCGTAACAAGTGAAGGACCAATGCAGATGTTGGACAAGAGCATACCCCGTGACAAGGCTACAGTGTATCAAAAGCCCACAACCACGTTCACACTCAACCTAGTCAAACCAACACACTTTACACTACGAGAAAAAATGAAAGAAAGTCGATTTCATATACCCGAGCGGAAATCCCTCTTGGATTAGCCAACTAAAAGTTTAGCTATGCATGGTAAAGGCAAGAGAAAACATTGAGTAGAGAAACATAGTAGTGAAATCAAACATAGACTTTTATTAGTGTAAAAGAAGGTTTAAACTACAAAAGAACAGCTATTCATTTCCAAAATGTAAAGCTTAAAGGAAATAGAACCCAAATGTAGAAATGAACCACAAGAAATTTAGCTAAGCTTAATTACAACTTGAATAAAAGAGAGTAAAATGCAAAAGGGAAAGATTTCATGTGAAATGGAGCTTACTACAATGAAAATGGTGAAGAAAAATGTAAAACCCAGCTTTCTCTCTCTAGAACTTCATCTTTTACCTTGGGCATTT
Source organism: Ilex paraguariensis (assembly GCA_963454935.2). Taxonomy (NCBI): domain Eukaryota; kingdom Viridiplantae; phylum Streptophyta; class Magnoliopsida; order Aquifoliales; family Aquifoliaceae; genus Ilex; species Ilex paraguariensis. The sequence goes on from CAUOFW020003125.1 coordinate 108,306, forward strand.
TCTCTCTAAAACTTGATAATCTCCAAAATTCTGTGTAGGAAGTCCCCATTTTCATCCATCCCCCTCTCTCTTAACATGAGTGGCTGACTTGGAATGATTGAAGAGAGATTGTCCACAAAAGTTTTCAAAATCAGTCAAAGAGTGGTCCTCCCATGCTTTTCCAATGACTCCCTCTCTCCACATTGGTTATCCATTCCCTCATGCTTCAAATCTGAATGTAAGGGTTAGGAGGTCATCAGGGAGTGTTAGAAATGTCCAAACATGGATTATGTGACAAAAGTAGGACCCCCATAGTTGATGGAGTCGTTTGGAGAAGAGTCTGGGTTTGTTTATTTGCAAACAATTGCAACTAATTATCCATGCTTAAAGGTACATCATAATTTTTAAAAATCACCAATAAATATGGACCTACTACTTAAATATGAACATATGTCCATGCCCAAAGGCACTATGTAACTAAAAAAAATCGTCAATTCAAAATAGTTAAAATCTGTTGGAAAGAAATTGAACCCTCATTCTAATCTCAAATTACTTACATAAGAGTCAAGCCGTATACACAATTCACAATCATATCCCAAAAAAAAAAACTATTAAAATAGACTCACAATCATGCTATAATCCTACCTAAACACAAATATCTATCAACTACCACAACAAAATGGATGAAATCCATAAAAATACATGAATAAATTTCAAGTCTTNTTTAAAAATCACCAATAAATATGGACCTACTACTTAAATATGAACATATGTCCATGCCCAAAGGCACTATGTAACTAAAAAAAATCGTCAATTCAAAATAGTTAAAATCTGTTGGAAAGAAATTGAACCCTCATTCTAATCTCAAATTACTTACATAAGAGTCAAGCCGTATACACAATTCACAATCATATCCCAAAAAAAAAACTATTAAAATAGACTCACAATCATGCTATAATCCTACCTAAACACAAATATCTATCAACTACCACAAAAAATGGATGAAATCCATAAAAATACATGAATAAATTTCAAGTCTTGCCGCAAATAAAAAACAACATGATCAAATGAATGAATTTGCACCTAAATTCACCAACAAATTTAACCTTCTATTCCATCTTAATTTTATCACTAATTGAACTAATTCAAGAACAAAAATGAAAAACTTAGGAAAAAAAATCTAACATGGGTGGAGCCGATAAATGAGTTCTGTAAACTTTTTCTATTCTCTCAGTATATCTTACCAAATCCACAAAAGGCGATATTTAGATCTACAANTTGAACTAATTCAAGAACAAAAATGAAAAACTTAGGAAAAAAAATCTAACATGGGTGGAGCCGATAAATGAGTTCTGTAAACTTTTTCTATTCTCTCAGTGTATCTTACCAAATCCACAAAAAGCGAAATTTAGATCTACAAAAAAAAATTGATAAATGTGATAATCTAGTTTATGAGTATAAACAACGATATGCAACCAAAGAAGCAATAGCAAAAGACAACAAAAAGAAAGACAGAATTAAGGAAGAAATTAAAATGAATAATATACCTTATCATAATTGTTGTGTGAATTCACTATCAATAGTTTTAACTTTGAACATGCATAAGTCATACTAATGGCAATAAGCACATTTTTATAGCAGTAGGATTGCGGTAATAAGATAAACACATTTCATGGATTTCACTTGCAAACACACAAATAAAGAGAATACAATGATGCTACTGGGTCTTAAAATTTATTGCATAGAAAAAACAAAAAAGAATGAACCATCTCAAATCTAACATAACTCAAACCTTAGCAATACCTAACATCCAATTTCAACAATGACCAATGCGGGCATAAAGAACAATCTAGCATAGGATCATCACCACGATTCGGAAAAAAAAAAGGAAAAAAAGAGGGATCACTACTGCCGTAACTTAAAGAATATTTAACTAGAGAGAAAAGGGAGGGAGCTTACCTTGCTCATTTCTAGCAGTGCAGATAATCATTCCAATCTCTTTGCAATATCAATCCAATAGCTCCTGGGTGAAACTGCTAAACCTTGGTGAAATTGGTTGTCTCTTCTTTTGTTTATCCACTTATGAACCCCTTAGGCATCCCAAAATCAGATCTTGAAAACCAAAATCAGAATTTCCTTAAAAACATGACACTTGAAACAATATCAACATATGTACACAAAAGGCCATTATATAACTGGTGCCTCGTTTCATGTTTAGCCATAGTTAAACAACTCAACCAAGGGTGATTTGGTGCTTAGTGATTGATTGAAGAACTAATTACCAATTCTAAAATTGTTGCAGCCAATATCGAGAAAATTCTTGTGCTCAAATCACCCTTCAATGTTCAATGTCTTTAACCACGAACATGCCACTCATAATAGGAAATCAACCTGACAAAACCCTTTGTGTTATAGAGCATACAATTCAACAAAATATTCAAATCAATGAACAAAAAAACCAAAAAAAAAATCAATTACAAAAAATCATTGGGATCAAGAAGCAACAACATTATATCCTATAACTTAATTCCTACTCAAAGCCCATAGCAAATCAATTCAACACATTCTCCACATAGACACACGCATAATCACGTAAGAAAGTTGTGCAAACCATTTGGGTGCAACTATGCAAGATAAACAAAATTAGGGGAAGAGGCATGAAAGAAAGCTGGGAAATAAACTAACACAAAAAATTAAGTACAGATTACATTTTACCNAAATCAATTCAACACATTCTCCACATAGACACACGCATAATCACGTAAGAAAGTTGTGCAAACCATTTGGGTGCAACTGTGCAAGATAAACAAAATTAGGGGAAGAGGCATGAAAGAAAGCTGGGAAATAAACTAACACAAAAAATTAAGTACAGATTCCATTTTATCCCTTGTGTGTAACACTTTACCAGTTTGCATTTATGTCATTCTCCACAATAGCTGCAACCTCCGACAACCATCCTTGACAATGTGAACAAAACAAAAACCAAAACTCAAATAAACATGACCCTTAACCAGATTAATTACACACATGACTCTAAACCAATCTAGCCATCATTTTTGGACCACTACTACCACATTCATGAAAATCAAAAAATCAAATCACCATGATCTCTACCAATACGGTAGAGTACAGTAAATTATAAGATGATTCACCTACTCCAAATGACTGCAATCGAATTAACCAATGTGAATCCTATTAATGAATATTCAGACAATTAACAAAAGACCTTTGAACGCCCTGCGAATTTCCAACATTTGCCACAAATGATATATCAATACTACTGTAGTAAGTAAATGTTCATAACATTTCAAAGAGAGTGGATCTCACTTAAGACAAATATCTTAGGGTCTAGAGTAATTCATGCAATAATCTCATTTGACTATTTATGTAGAATATATTGGCTCATTGTTAACTTGAAGGCCTTAAGGTGCAGATAAGAGTTCGAAATCCCCATTATTCACAAACTAGTAAATGAATAGAAGATCAAACAAGGATGATCTCAACACCCCTTTCGGTCAAAAGTTGCACTGTAAGCTTCTTTGCCTACAAACTTTTTTTTCTTCTAAAAAATGCAGGACAGCCTAGCAAACTCTGGAATTATCGCTGGCTTGCTGGTAATTTGGTGACAAAGACTACTTTCAGAGAAGATGCGAAAACTGGAGAGAGAAAGGAGGAAAGTAACAAATGCTTGATTAAAAATGAGAAGTTAGAACAGGAAAGAAGTAGAAGATGGAGCTTTACCGAAGTTGCTCCTAGGATTTAAACAGTGGTAACTCCAACTAAAAACTTCAAATTCATTCAACAATGGCAACATAACACAAAGTGAGAATTATATCCCATACAAAGCATAACTTTAGGTGGTCACGTAGGGGTGAAGTAAACTACTAGGTGATCTGGTAGTGATAAGCAGGCGACTAAGCAGGCAACATTGTACTAACCAAGAAGGGTATCACAAGGCAAAGCAACCCAAAAAAACCACAAAAGCATTTTATGACAAGAAGACATCCCTACAAAAGTGAAGTTGTTCTTTGATTGCTATTTCCTGCACTAATTTAGAGTAGATGCATCATGACAACCACATTGATATGGAACATAAGCCTCCCACCCATCAACTCCATAACTTAAAAGTATTTGGGATACCAATCCTTTTCCCCCCGGAAGAGGGAATCATATGGTTTTTCCATTCTCAGCCTCCCATCAAGAGGCACCCTCCTCCTCTGCGGAATAATAAAGGCAGACTGGGTGGGGCAGCATAGTGGTGAGCCCTGTGGCATAACATTTTTGAATTTTGATGTGAAATTTTTTCCTGTTTTTGCAGCTATTATTATATCTGATCCTTTTATTAATTTCCTAGTGAGGAATATCTAAGATTCCTAATGCTTTGATTGTTCATTTCTCTGTGAGGAATAACTCTGCTTAGTAGATTTTGGTGGTATTCAGGAATTTGAAGAGAATCTTAATTGAATAAAATTTGCAGACACATTTTATTGCTTTCTAAATCAATGAATTATAATTAAACAAAATGGCACCATGGGGTACAAAAAATTTCTAGAGCCCAAGAACATTTGTCCACTTGAAGAATACTTCTCAATAGTTACTTGAACAAAAAAGGGATAGCAATCCTTTGATTTAAATTGGAATTGAAGGACATTAAAAACTACTAGAGAAATAGAGGATGTGTCTGACAATTGAATAATTAAACAAAAAATCCTCATACTTGTTTGGCAATAAAATTAATCAAAAGTGATCCTACTCCCACAATTCTCCTAGATAAACATTTTAGTTCATTCAGAGCTTTGCCCCCCCCAAAAGCTCAAGTTGATGAGTAAATAGAACATAGGAATTGCTAACACAAAGCCCACAATCTCTCTCTCTCTCTCTTGTACCCGTTCAACAAAAATGCTCCAAAAGTTATGGGACAGGGACATTACTATATGTGCAATAAATGTTGATAATTTTGGCCTTTAGTAAGGGTTTATTTCTAATTTCTGCCCTCTTGGTTGTGTCAGTTTCTTTCTCAACACCAAGCTTTGACATCCATTGATACCAACAACCACAAACATCTACATGCCACAGGATAGACCATCAAAAACCATCAGCACTGGCCAATGCTGTTGTCATCATCAAATTGATTCCCCTTCAGACCAACAGAGGCTTTGATTTGCTTTCTTGTTTCTCTTGGTAAACAAATGCCTAGGCACCCAACCAAGATCTATTCTCAGGCTGTTGATGACATAGAAGAATTTCAGCTTTTCCTCTTTATTCTACCTCAGGATTCAACATACCACTCACCTCTTACGGAATCATTATCTGAATCCTTACATGCTAATCTATACTAATAAATGTCAACATCCGCGAAAAAAATTTAGATTTCCTATATCATCCCTAAAGGCAATTATACCCACCTATATACTTTCATTTAATTTATGTTTTTTACACCTATTTGATTTTTAACTTGTTTTGGACTCTTTTATAAGACTTCTAAAGACTTTTAAACTCATTTATTAGTAGTACAATTACATGCAATTATACATATGAAGAAGTAAAGTCTTATATATGTTACCAGGTTGAATTCCACAGTTCAATATATGTTATATTTTATTTTTTTCTATGCAATAATATAATAATATTATACACGATCTAATTAATCTATTTAACAAAATAAAAATTAATAATTCTATAATATAATTTGATGTGCAAATGCGTAAAGGAGTCGAAGAGATATCTAAATAAATGACAAATTAAGTACTCAAAAACTTATATAATAAATTAATAATTCAATTTAGTAACAATTAAAAATTAGATTTTCTACTCGGCACCTAATATATTATTTAATTTAATTACATATAATTCACGTTTTTTATAAAAATAATATTATTTAAATTTATTTACGTATAACGCACGTCGTGCATTGCTACAAACTTTGTCTCATCTTTGGCATAGAACACAACCTATTGAAAGAAAAAGAGCTGTCAACCTAGATCATAGACAGACTGTCCATTGAGCAAATTCACCATCTTGGCATCTAACATTATTATGACAAAATTGGTAATAATGAGTCCATGAAAGCAAAAAAGATTTTTACACCGAGAAACCCTGGCTTGAACTATGATTTTTTGGAAACTATGGCTTGAACCGTGTTCAACACAAGAAAGTTAAGTTAAACAATGAAATGAATTCATCCATGACAAAACTTTTAAGATTTTAGGGATCAAAATACTATGAAAACATGAAATTAAAACCAAATTTGACCCTTACTATTAGCGGTGGCAACTTATGACCGGTGTAGAGGCAGAATTGAATTGATAAAATAGTGGTCACCAGAGATGCTTAGTTGCTTGCATCCTGGGCAGTTGGTGGTAACTGGTAAGTAACAATCAAGGGGAACTGGAGACTAAGATCTGGTTGTGGAAGTTGTTGGGGGCAGTCATCGAAATACTTTTGGAGGTGCTCTTAGGGGGTGGGTCATGTTATTTGGTGGACAGTAAGATCACAATAGAGAGAGGACTGATGAAAATTTGGTGTTTGGTGGAGCTTTGGGACACTTCAAAAAAAAAAAAAAAAGAGGCAGAAAATCAGCGATTGAGGTGTGGCACCTAGTTGTGATTAGTTGAGACAAGGAGGAGAGTCTTGGTGGTTGATAACTCTAATAATCATAAAATATATTACTTAGCCAAGAAAAAGAGAGTTGAAGACTGGAACTATACAATAAGTGTACAATCTCTGTCACTTCTGTCTGCTTATTGACCATCTTAGAACATCATGGGCAATCTGCTGCATTCAAAATTCAAGGATCATTATACAAAATGTCTGACCTTGATATGAAATTAAAATGTAACTAAGGAATTTGAACAGGAAAATTTTAGCTGAATAAAATCTACAGGAACACAATATTTAATCATATCTTCAAAAATAAAATCAAGGTGGCTGGGGGCATTAGAGTCCTATATGTAAAGCCCAAACACAGTCAGACGGGTGGGTTACTTGTTTTACGCTTTTACTAGCCAAAAAACACTTTCTAATAAACTGGATTCGATTTGACTCAGTGTTCCTTGAAAGAAAAGGCTGGTTTTGCAAGACAGAAGGCGATTCCTTGTTTAAAACAACTAGATCAAAGGTCCACATATGCAGACTGCCAATTTAAGCAACAAATTGAAGACAGACATCAAATACTAGTAATGGCTTGGATAGTTGGACTGCGAACAATGCCAATGGATGAACTAAAAAGAGAATAGAATCCAACGTCGACTAATCATTAAGTTGCCTCAAATTCAGAAACTGTGTTCACTAAGTGCAGATAAGCATGCAAGTTTTGACACATACTTTATTTTATCCTTTAAGCCATAAATAAATTTGTGCACTTCAAACTTAGGTACCATGGAGCACACCTCCATCTGATTTCAGACTTACAGGCTAAGAGTGATAGTAACAATAAAATCATACCACACTTTCAGGAACCCCCGGAGGGGGTAATGAGAGATTCCTGGGTGGAGGCCCACGAAGATGTGATCTCTTGTCAAAACGCCACTCCCCAATCTTTCCATATGTCAGCTCTCCCTGAACCATCACAGGTAGAATNCATGCTCACATAAAACCCAATTTCATAGAATTTCACAAGCACTTCCATATAACCAAATCAAGCTAGAAATTGGTCTAGGCCACTTTTATACCCTTTTTTCTAATTTCCATGACTATAGGTAAATCATAAGTCATCCCATACATATAACCTTTACATATGGACACCATAGGATAGGAATTAGTCCAAAGTAGGAGGAAACTCTACCTCTTGGAGCGTGATACGAAAGGTAGAAAGCTTCTAGGCACCTCCCTAGCCCCAAAAACCTTGATTTTCCAAAATCTTTTTTAAGATCTTCAGTGAAATTTCTCATNTCCAAAGTAGGAGGAAACTCTACCTCTTGGAGCGTGATACGAAAGGTAGAAAGCTTCTAGGCACCTCCCTAGCCCCAAAAACCTTGATTTTCCAAAATCTTTCTTCAGATCTTCAGTGAAATTTCTCGTTCTTGGTACGTACGCGTAGCCCTCGTCGCGTAGACCAACTTTAATTTTTGGTTCGATGAATTCCGACCGACAGAACTCCTTGGATCGCAAGAAGAAAGGTAGAATTTTTTATTTTTCTCTTCTCTCCCTTCTCTTCTCTTCCAACGTGTAAATGTACTGACTTTGGGGTTGATAATATCTGATTTTTCAACTATTTCGCCCTATTTATACTTTTTAATTGCGCGGTCCACATTGCCCTGCACGTTTACTACTTTTAGGTTCGTTTTTGTCCTGAAATGATTTAATTTTACTCCGATTTAAGTTCAAATTAATTTTATTTGAACTTTAATTCTATTATAAGAAAATTTTAAAATTTTTATTTTTGGAGACGTTTGTTAAGTCATTCGTCACCCAAATCGTCTCATAAAACGTGCAAAATCTAACTACCTCAGAATTCGACGAAATTTGAAATGGCTGCTCGATGTCACAATACAAATTCAATGGTGAGGTCCGTTGCGTCATCCAAGCTCTAGAAAAATATTAATTTTAAACTCGCTTTATAGTGGTAAATTACCATTTTGCCCTTTTCCGAAAAAGTTCAAATTTTTCTGAGTTTTTACATTCTTCCCCCCTTACAAGAATTTCATCCTTGAAATTCACACACACGTATACATTCAAATACATGCATATGCAACAGTCATGCAATACTACAAGACTATAAAAGTGTACCTCCATCCTCAAATAAGAAAGGATAATTGGTACGGATAGTGTTCTCGCCCTCCCATGTCGCTTCCTCCATTCCTCGGTGCTACCACATCACCGTCACATGCCTTATGGTCTTGCCTCACAAAACCTTCTGGCTATCCATAATGAGCACCGGTCACTCCTCGAAGTTCCCATCAGCATCAACAATAAGCTCGCCCGAATCCACCACATGAGTCAGATCCGGGGTGTATTTTTGAAGCTTGGAGACATAGAATACCACATGAACACCTAATAGATTTGGCGGTAATGCCAATCGGTAAGCCACTGTATCAACCCTCTCGAGTACCTTGAAGGGCCCGATATACCTTGGCGATAGCTTTCCCCACTTACCAAACCTGACCACTCCTCTTTTAGGCATCACTTTCACGAAGACATGATCTGTCACCTCAAACTCTAGAGGTCACCGTCGTCTGTTGGCGTAGCTCTTCTGTCGGCTCTAAGCCATGAGAAGACGCTTCCAAATTAAGTCACCTTCTTCGAGGTGTCTCTTATCAATTCCGAACCCGTAGAAGATCTCTCTCCTACTTCCGTCCAACAAATCGGAGAACAGCATGGCCTCCCATATAGTGCCTCATAGGGTGTCATCTGAATGCTCGCCTGATAACTGTTGTTGTAGGCGAATTCCACTAAGAGNGCATGGCCTCCCATATAGTGCCTCATAGGGTGTCATCTGAATGCTCGCCTGATAACCGTTGTTGTAGGCGAATTCCACTAAGAGTAAATATTCCTCCCAGCTACCCTTGAGATCTAGGACGCATGCCCGTAGCATGTCCTCTAACGTCTGGATGGTCCTCTCAGACTGACTGTCCGTCTGGGGATAAAAAGTAATGCTCATCATCAACTATGTCCCCATAGCTCACTGAAAACTCTCCCAAAAATGAGTCGTAAACCTGGGATCCCGATCCAATACTATAGATACGGGCACCCAATGGAACCGAACAATCTCCCGTATATACAACTTGCAGAATTCCTCCAACGTGAAGGTCATCCGTACAGCCAAGAAGTGTGCCGACTTCGTAATCCAGTCCACTATCACTCACACCGCGTCATGTCCCTGCGATGTCCATGGCAAGTGAGTCACAAAATCTATCGTGATATGCTCCCACTTTCACTCAGCTACCTCCACAGGCTGGAGTAATCCCGTTGGTCTCTAGTGCTCAGCCTTAACCTGCTGACACGTGAGATATCGTCTCACAAAGTCTCCAACGTCTCTCTTGATCCCGCTCCAATAATACTGGTGACGAAAATCATGGTACATCTTCGTGTCACTCGAATGCACAGCAAAATGAGAGCAATGAAACTCTCTGAGAATCTCCTCCCTTAGCTCCGTAGACTGGGGAACCACAATCCTTCCCCTAAACCGAAGACTATCNCTCTCTTGATCCCGCTCCAATAATACTGGTGACGAAAATCATGGTACATCTTCGTGCCACTCGAATGCACAGCAAAACGGGAGCAATGAAACTCTCTGAGAATCTCCTCCCTTAGCTCCGTAGACTGGGGAACCACAATCCTTCCCTTAAACCGAAGACTACCATCCAAGTGAANGAGCAATGAAACTCTCTGAGAATCTCCTCCCTTAGCTCCGTAGACTGGGGAACCACAATCCTTCCCCTAAACCGAAGACTATCATCCAAGTGAATGGTCCAACCCTCGTCACCTGTACCTGCCTGTACTCGATCTCTGACCGATGATAACTCTATATCCTGCCCCTAGGACTCAATCACTCTGCTCAGTAGGGAAGGTGTAGTCACCAAGCTCCCTAAAATGCCCTGAGCCTGACCCATATACCATAGTCCGAACTGTCCCACAGTTTTGAGCATCTACCACTCCCGGGAAGCCACACTAGCCAAGACTCCCCGTGACTTCCGACTGAGTGCATCAACCACCACGTTTGCTTTACCAAGATGGTAATTCAAAGCAAAGTCATAGTCTTCTAAATATTTTATCCACCTGCACTGCCTCATGTTGAGGTCCCGCTATGTAAATATATACTTCAGACTTTTGTGGTCCAAACATACCTCAAATTGCTCACCATATAGATAATGGTGACAAGCCTTCAAGGCAAAGACAATGACCGCCATCTCCATGTCATGTGTGGGGTAATTCTGCTCGTGATTCTTTAACTGTCAAGAACCATAAACTACCACCCTCTCAAACTGCATCAAAATACACCCCAGTACATCCTTCGAGGCATCACAATTCACCGTGTACCTCTGTCCCCTTTTTAGAACTATTAGAATATAAGCTGAAGTAAGCCTCCTTTTTAACTCCTGGAATGCCTTCTCACACGAATCATTCCACTCAAACTTGACCTTTTTTTGGGTCAATCTCATCATAGGTGCAGCCTATCGAGAGAAGTCCTCAATGAACCTCTGGTAATACCCTGTCAATCCTAAGAAACTGCGTATCTCGAAGACTGACTTCAGCCTCTCCCAATTCGTAACTGACTTAACCTTCTCCGGGTCCACAGATATACCTAAAGCTGACATCATGTGTCCTAAAAACTTTATCTTCGTAAGCCAAAATTCAAACTTGCTGAACTTGGCGTATAACTGGTGGTCTCTCAAGGTCTGAAGAATAATTCTCAAGTGACCCTCATGCTCCTCCTCAGACTTGGAGTAGATCAAGATATCATCAACAAATACCACGACAAACTGATCTAAATAGGGTTGAAACACTTATGCATGAGATCCATGAATGCCGCTAGAGCATTCGTCAATCTGAATGACATCACTGTGAACTCAAAATGCCCGTACCACGTTCTGAACGCTGTCTTAGAGATATCCTCCTTCCTAACCCTCAATTGATGGTAACCGGTATGGAGATCTATCTTGGAGTAGACCCGTGCCCCTCTCAGTTGATCAAACAAGTCATCAATCCTCTGCAAAGGGTACCTATTCTTGATAGTGACCCAGTTCAACTGTCGATAGTCTATACATAATCAAAGGGTCTTGTCTTTCTTCTTGCCAAATAGCACCGGAGCGCCCCAAGGTGAAGTGATCGGTCTAATAAATCCCCTGTCCAATAATTCTTGCAATTGGACCTTGAGTTCTTGCAACTTAGCTAGCGTCATCCTATGCGGAGTCATAGAAATGGGCGATGTGCTAGGATGCAACTTAATGGTGAAATCAACCTCCCTATATGGGGGTAATCCTAGTAGTTCATCTGGAAAAATATCCTCATATTTGCATACAACCCGAGGTAGACCCAACACATGTCTCGCCTCGTCTTCTAGGATGAGGCTTGCAAGTCAACCAATCAACTGTTCGTGCCAACGGGAATCATACATGGCTTGGGGTAAAGCATCACGCTTTTTCCCGTGGAACTTGAAACAAACACCATCAGGCGTATAAGAAGTGACCCTCTTCCGATCACAATCAATGACAACTCGATGTGCCGCCAATCAATCCATCCCGAGGATAACATCGAACTCTGACATGTCCATGACCCTAAGGTCCACAGTGAGTAGAATCCCCGAGATCTCTAACTCACAACCTCGACATATTTGATCAACTCTCACCCTAGCTCCTAGGGAGAACTCACATTCAATGGCTCTTCCAAGGTCTCAACCTCTAAGCCCAAGTCTTTCACATATGATGCAGCGATAAATGAATGCGATGGACCATAATCAAATAACACTCTAGCCCATAAGCGAGAGAGTATAAATGTACCCTATATTACCGACTGATCTGTCAGCTTAGTCTGTGTCATAATGGCGTAGACACACTCCTAGGTCCCTAAAGTACCGACTTGTGAGACCTTTCCTCGGCCTTGACCCAAGCCCTGGCCCATCTGGCCTACTTGCTGAGTCCCCGCCCATGGAGTAGTAAGGGCCTGTGTAGCATCCTGGAACTGATACTAGCTCCCCTAGCCCATGGTAGGGTAGTGAGAAGTATAATGTGTCTGTGGCTGCCCCACCGAAGTCTGGGACTGAGATGACCCATAACTCTAGGATCCCTGCCTCTGGGGGCAATCCCACTTCATATAACCTCGTTGATGGCAATGGTAGCAAGTCTTTTGGCCTACCTGGTAGGAAGGTATCTGATTTCTCCTACCTTGGGAGGACTGACTTTGGTCTTGGCCTTGATAACCATGGTCCTATCCCTGAGGAGTAGAAGTTCTCTGTCTCTTTCCCGGGCTAGAAGAAAAAGGTTGACCTTCCTTCTTCTTGTCCTTTGCGCCCGACTCCCGGATGCTCCTTGCGTCATCCACCTCCTTCTCAATGGTCTGGCTGTCGCGACCATCAAGTCTAAGTTTTGCGAAAAAAGACCCATAATTTTACCCTGGATGGACAACTTAAGGCTATCCTCAAACTTCCTCACTTTTGCCATATCTGTGGCCACATAGTCATTGGCGAAACGGGCTAACTCAGTGAACTTAGTCACGTACTCCATCACCGTCATCGTTCCTTATCTCAAGTCTAAGAATTCTCGGGCCTTTGCATGTCTAGCAGCCGCTAGAAAATACTTGCCCATAAAGAGCTCCCTGAACTCTACCCATGTCATTACCTCTAAGTTCTTCGAGGTTTTGACCCAATCCCACCACACTTGGGATTCTCCCTCTAGCTGAAAAGTAGCTAGTGTTATCTTTGTGGCATCGGAGGTGATCTCTGATTAGTACTTAAATGTAGCATATTATTACGTCTTTTTAGGACTAACTGTACTTTTATGGAGTTCAAGAAAGGATATTTCAGGTGCTAAATTGAACAAGGGCTCGAGGGCAACAAAAGTCACACTTGAATGATGCACCAGCACATTAGGGAATGAAATTGGAGAGACTTGGAACAAACCAAGAACGTTCGAACACCAACTCATGTTCAAACGTCCATTTAAACTATGAAAAAACCAGCCTGCTGAGACACAGTGTGTTGCAGCCAAGAACTAGGACCTTGAGGTACTTGAGTACCACGTTCAAACGTCAACTAACGTTCGAACATCCACTTGAGTTGATTGAAGGCCAGACTGACGAGATATGGCGTGTTGCAGAAAACAAAGAAGGAGGACTCTGAAGCACTCGAGTACCACGTTCGAATGCCATTCAACATTCAAACGTCCCTTGGAATCAGTTGAAGAATAGACTTCTGCATAGAGTGTGAAAATGAACTTCACAAAAGACCACTTGAGTGGAAAAGGTCAGGCCCTATCTGACATTCGAATGCTTATAAAGCAAAACAGAAGACAACATTCAAACGTCGATTCACGTTCAAACGTCATCCTACAGACTGCCTGCATAGTAGTTGATTTTCATGGGCGGCATACACTATTCACTCATCCTTTCTTGTCTTCTTGTTCCCCCCCTTCCTAGCCTATAAATAGCCCAATTATGGGAGCTTCAAGGGAGCTTAGGAAGAATCTTTTTCTCTTGAAAAGTAGGGTAGATAGATAGTTCTTATATATTTCTTGTTTATGTTTTTATTTTGCATTTGTATCAACCATGATGGAGGCTTAGATTCCCCTTGTAGTTGAAGTCTTTTATTTACTTGTGTTAAGTCTTTACATTCATGTTATGACAACCATGATGGAGGCTTAGACTCCCCTTGTAGTTGTACTTGCTTTTATTTACAAGTATCAAAAGAGATAGCTCATCTTTTGGTTGTGGTGGAAACCTTCCAAGAGTAACTAGCTTTCTTCTACTTTTATCGTTTATATATTTCACTTCCATTGCTTGAGCATCCTTCTTTCTTAGAAGAGTGAAACTCTTCCACTTTTCTAGAGCTTTTACCAAAGCCGTAAAGGGTGTAACGTGATTCACTTATTCTTCATTGAAGATAAGCTCTTTGTTTAGTTTGCTTCACTTAGTAGCTCTTCTACTTGGAGGGATGAGTATCATTCACTCTTCTAGCTTTACCACAGCCATGAAGAGTGAGTAGTTCCTCATTCACTCTTTAGTAAGAGGTGATGAATATGTAAAGATTACCTGGAAGTTATGTTTGTGCAATTCCTTTATGCTTTAATGCTTTATATTCCACTTGCTCATTGGATGATTGAATGCATCTAGCAAAGCTAAGAAACTTTGTATAACCAAGGGCTCCTTCTATAATACGGATGACTCCTACATAGAAAAACACTTTGGTTCAAGGCAAGTACCCCGGCTAGCTCTTCATGACAATATTTTAATCTCCACCATTATTGCACTTTATTCAAAGAATGGACCATTAATACCATGGTTGGATGCCTTGTAGAAACACTTGCTTGTTTGTAGACGGGTTAAATCTCAGCACAGGCAATTCTTGTCCACTTCTAAAAAGGCATCGGAATCATGTGTTTAATTCTCACAGTCCATCTTTATCTTCTGATTAACTTGCTATTGACACAGAGGTTAATTGAGTTATAAAGCACAAACATAATAAATCAGATAATCAATTACATGTTCTGGTCTTCGAACTCAAGAGTGGTTATTATCTTTGCTAATTTATCTTGTATTTTTTCTAGAAAACTCTTGAAAAAAATCTTTTATTCTATTCAAGAAATCTCACCACTCCAAACTCTCAAAAATTTTCAGTCACTTGGTCTTTATTATTGCTTACTTCAAAACACCAATCATAGTTCCCTATGGATTCGACTCCGAACTTAACCAGATTATTACTACAACTTGACCGTCTGCACTTAGGTGTACACATTTCGGATCAAGTCAAGTTTTTGGCGCCGTTGCTGGGGAGCCATAAAAGGTGTTTATGATAAAAGGTAAAAAGACCTCACTTTTTCTGTATAAATTTGTTTTACTGTGTATAAAGTTGTTTTAATTACTTTTATGTCTGAAAACGCTCTTCACTACCAAAATTTGCCAGCANTTCTGTATAAATTTGTTTTACTGTGTATAAAGTTGTTTTAATTACTTTTATGTCTGAAAACGCTCTTCACTATCAAAATTTGCCAGCAGAATCTTCTGGGTCTATGAATCAACCTGAACCACTTTCACCTAAATCAGTAGCAAACTCTTGGGAAAGTAAAATGGCAAATGATGAGAGACGAGGAGAAATTCATGTGAGAGAGGGGGAAATGCCTCACATTAGAACTCTGAGGGATTACTTAAATCCCACAAGAAATAGTGTTCGTGTTTTATCTTTCCTGAAGATGCACCCCTCTTTGCTGTAAAGACAGGGACAGTTCAACTACTCCCTCTGTTCCGTGGACTCGAAACTGAAAACTTATATCTGCACATAAAAGAGTTTGAGGAAGTATGTGGAACGTTTCAAGACAATTCTGAGCTAGCCAAAATGAAACTTTTTTCATTCTTTCTAAAGGATAAAGCTAAACAATGGCTAAATTCTTTAAAAGCTCTTTCAACACCTGACTGGCGGGCGTTACAAAATGAATTTTTCAGAAAGTTTTTTCCCGTTCACCGCACTAATGCATTGAAAAGGCAAATCATGAACTTTTCGGTCAAAGAAGGAGAAACCTTTTACCAAAGTTGGGAGAGATTCAATGATCTACTCCAGTCCTGCCCACACCATGCTTTTGAGAATTAGACTTTGGTAGGATTTTTCTACGAGTCCTTGCCCACTAGACTATGTCAGTTTGTCGAAATGATGGCTCAAGGAGAATTTATGAGCAAAAGTCTAGATAAGGCATTCAATTTCTTTGATACCATATCTGACAGTTCTCAGATGTGGGACTCAACTTATGTCTTGAGAGATGACGATGACCTAAGAGCAAAAATGTCCACCCTATCTCGAAAGCTTGAAGCTCTAGAGATGAAAAGGGTTCATCAAGTTGATGTAAGCTCTCCAATAAAACAAGTGTGTGGGATCTATGCACTGACAGGATACTCTACTGGGAAGTGTCCTACCATTCCATCATTCAAGGAGGTTTTGTTGGAACTAACAAATCTTGTTTCCAACTTTAACAAACCTTACTCCAACCCATACTTTGAAACATATAACCCAGGGTGGCGGGACCACCAAAACTTTAGTTGCAGAAACACACAGCCAACTCCCATGAACCAACAACAAGGTTCACACCCACCACCTCAAGGACCTCCCGCATACCAACCATACCAAATACCACAAAAGATGAACCTTGAGAATACTTTGAATCAGTTTATGCACAGCCAAATGAACTACGATAATAGTTCTACTCAAGCTTTTACTGATTTCAAAACACAGACCACTCAATTGAGGATCTTAAAAGCTACATCCAAAAGTTGACCCAATCCATGATCACACATGAGAAGGGCAAGTTTCATGCACAACCAAAACTACCACAAGGCCAATTTCAGGTGGGAAATCCCACAACCATGGAAAAGCCACAAGAGCAAGCCCAAGTTGTCACTACACTAAGAAGTGGTAAGGTGATTGAAAAGACCATCAAAGACATGCTACTTCCAAAGCCAAAACCTAAGTCAATCCTAGTCAATCCGCCAATTGAGACTGAAACAATTGAGCATGAATGTGAGAAAGAAGAGGTACCCGAGCCCATGATTGAACAAGAACCAGAGCCATCAAGGGAAAAAGAACCCTCGTGTTCTATTCCTACTCCTTCTGGATGCAATCAAATAGGTTCCATCTTATGCCAAGTTTCTGAAAGACTTGTGCACAGTCAAGAGAAGCCAGAATGTTCACAAAAGAGCCTTCGTGATAGAACATGTCAGTGCCTTGCTTCAACACAAAACCCCTCCAAAATACAAGATCCAGGGTGTCCGACTGTGTCTTGTGTCATCGAAAATTTTAGAATCAAACCAGCACTATTAGACCTTGGAACAAGTGTCAATTTGTTNATCTTATGCCAAGTTTCTGAAAGACTTGTGCACAGTCAAGAGAAGCCAGAATGTTCACAAAAGAGCCTTCGTGATAGAACATGTCAGTGCCTTGCTTCAACACAAAACCCCTCCAAAATACAAGATCCAGGGTGTCCGACTGTGTCTTGTGTCATCGAAAATTTTAGAACCAAACCAGCACTATTAGACCTTGGAACAAGTGTCAATTTGTTCTCATTCTCTGTTTACCAGCAGTTGGGTCTGGGAGAACTCAAACCCACAAGTGTCACACTTCAGTTGGCAGACAGATCTGTCAAAATTCCTAGGGGTATTGTTGAAGATGTACTTGTCAAAGTGGACAACTTTTTATTCCATGTTGACTTTATCGTCATAGATACTCAGTCAGCAAAGCATTCAGAGAATCTAATTCCCGTTATTCTTGGTCGACCCTTCCTAGCAACTTCAAATGCACTAATCAATTGCAGGAATGGGGTCATGAAATTAACCTTTGGGAATATGACTCTTGAGTTGAGTATTTTCAATATTGTCAAACACCCATGAAAGGAAGAGGAGGCGGGAGAAATAAATTCCATTGAATCCTTGATACAAGTANATGAAATTAACCTTTGGGAATATGACTCTTGAGTTGAATATTTTCAATATTGTCAAACACCCATGAAAGGAAGAGGAGGTGGGAGAAATAAATTCCATTGAATCCTTGATACAAGAACATCTGAATGGCACATTCTGTGAGGACCCTACTGAATCATCTCTGCTAAAATCTGNAGGACAGAGAAGAAAGAGAAATAAATTCCATTGAGTCTTTGGTCCAGGACCATCTAAATAAAACATTCTGTGAAAATTCCACTGAACTTTCTTTGTCAGAGTCCATCACATTTGAAACAATAAATGATGATCCAAAGAATTGCCCAACTCATGCTGTGAATACATGGGGCCCCAAATTTTGAGGAACTTTCACCAAGTGGCACAAAGCCACTCTTATCAAGTGACAAGCCACCAAAGCCTANAAATGATGATCCAAAGAATTGCCCAACTCATGCTATTAATACATGGGGCCCCAAATTTTGAGGAACTTTCACCAAGTGGCACAAAGCCACTCTCATCAAGTGACAAGCCACCAAAGCCAAAATTGAAATCTCTCCCATTTGACTTCAAATATGCATTCCTAGGAGGGGACGAGTCATTCTCAGTGGTAATTTCATCTAAGCTCACAGATTTGCAAGAGTCCAAACTGATTGAAGTTCTTAAAAGCCACAAAGCACCATTGGGTGGAACATCGCTGACTTGAAAGGTATAAGCCTATTAATCTACAAACATAATATACCTTGAAGAGAACTCAAAACCCTCTCGTCAAATGCGNGCCATATACCTTAAAAGGGACTCAAAACTCTCTCATCAAATACAGCGACGACTGAACCCTCACATGAAGGAAGTCGTCAAGACAGAAGTGTTAAAGCTCTTAGATGCCTAGGATAATCTTCCCCATCTCCAATAGCAAATGGGTTAGTCCAACCCAAGTTGTGTCGAAAAAGTCTGGAGTCACAGTGGTAAAAAATGATGCAAATGAACTGGTACCAACTAGAGTCGTCATAAGNAGCTCTTAGATGCCGGGATAATCTTCCCCATCTCCGATAGCAAATGGGTTAGTCCAGCCCAAGTTGTGCCGAAAAAGTCTGGAGTCACAGTGGTAAAAAATGATGCAAATGAGCTGGTACCAACTAGAGTCGTCATAGGATGGCGGATGTGTATTGATTACTGAAAACTCAATTTGGTGACTAGAAAAGACCACTTGCCTCNCAACAATTTTTCTAGGTTGGCTAGACACAAATCAAATGAGTCATCATACACAGAGAAGTCATCCATGAACACTTCCAAAAATTTCTCGACCATGTTACTGAATAGACTCAACATGCCTCTTTGAAATGTTGTAGGAGCGGTACAAATCCCAAAAGGCATCCTTTTGAATGCAAAGGTGCCAAAGGGGCATGTGAATGTGGTTTTCTCTTGATCATTGAGTGCTATCTCAATTTTATTGTTTCCTGGATGGATATTTTGGATACAATCAAATTGAGATAGCACTCAATGATCAAGAGAAAACCACATTCACATGCCCCTTTGGCACCTTTGCATTCAAAAGGATGCCTTTTGGGATTTGTACCGCTCCTACAACATTTCAAAGAGGCATGTTGAGTCTATTCAGTAACATGGTCGAGAAATTTTTGGAAGTGTTCATGGATGACTTCTCTGTGTATGATGACTCATTTGATTTGTGTCTAGCCAACCTAGAAAAATTGTTGATAAGATGTCAAGAAGCCAATCTGGTACTTAATTGGGACATGCAGGATTTTACAGAAGATTCATAAAAGATTTCAGTACCATAGCTAAACCCATGTGTCATCTNTTGCAAGAGTCTAAACTGATTAAAGTTCTTAGAAACCACAAAAGCACCATTGGGTAGACCATTGCTGACTTAAAAGGTATAAGCCCATTGATCTGCAATCATGTCATATACCTGGAAGAGGATTCAAAACCCTCTCGTCAAATGCAACAATGACTGAACCCTCACATGAAGAAAGTTATGAAAATAGAAGTGCTTAAACTCTTAGATGCATGGATAATCTTTCCCATCTCCGATAGTAAATGGGTTAGCCCAACCCAAGTTGTGCCCAAAAATTCTGGGGTCACAGTGGTCAAGAATGAAGCCAATGAACTAGTACCAACTCGAATCATCACAGGATGGTGCACGTATANCCCAAAAAGTCTGGGGTCACAGTGGTCAAAAATGAAGTCAATGAACTAGTACCAACTAGAGTCATCACAGGATGACGGATGTGTATTGACTATCGAAAGTTCAATTTGGTGACTAGAAAAGATCATTTCCCTCTTCCTTTTTTGGACTAAGTTCTAGAGAGAATTGTAGGCCATGAATTTTACTGTTTCCTAGNCTAAGAGCAAAAATGTCCACCCTATCTCGAAAGCTTGAAGCTCTAGAGATGAAAATGGTTCATCAAGTTGATGTAAGCTCTCCAATAAAATAAGTGTGTGGGATCTATGCACTGACAGGATACCCTACTGGGAAGTGTCCTACCATTCCATCATTCAAGGAGGTTTTGTTGGAACTAACAAATCTTGTTTCCAACTTTAACAAACCTTACTCCAACCCATACTTTGAAACATATAACCCAGGGTGGCGGGACCACCAAAACTTTAGTTGCAGAAACACACAGCCAACTCCCATGAACCAATAACAAGGTTCACACCCACCACCTCAAGGACCTCCCGCATACCAACCATACCAAATACCACAAAAGATGAACCTTGAGAATACTTTGAATCAGTTTATGCACAGCCAAATGAACTACGATAATAGTTCTACTCAAGCTTTTACTGATTTCAAAACACAGACCACTCAATTGAGGATCTTAAAAGCTACATCCAAAAGTTGACCCAATCCATGATCACACATGAGAAGGGCAAGTTTCATGCACAACCAAAACTACCACAAGGCCAATTTCAGGTGGGAAATCCCACAACCATGGAAAAGCCACAAGAGCAAGCCCAAGTTGTCACTACACTAAGAAGTGGTAAGGTGATTGAAAAGACCATCAAAGACATGCTACTTCCAAAGCCAAAACCTAAGTCAATCCTAGTCAATCCGCCAATTGAGACTGAAACAATTGAGCATGAATGTGAGAAAGAAGAGGTACCCGAGCCCATGATTGAACAAGAACCAGAGCCATCAAGGGAAAAAGAACCCTCGTGTTCTATTCCTGCTCCTTCTGGATGCAATCAAATAGGTTCCATCTTATGCCAAGTTTCTGAAAGACTTGTGCACAGTCAAGAGAAGCCAGAATGTTCACAAAAGAGCCTTCGTGATAGAACATGTCAGTGCCTTGCTTCAACACAAAACCCCTCCAAAATACAAGATCCAGGGTGTCCGACTGTGTCTTGTGTCATCGAAAATTTTAGAATCAAACCAGCACTATTAGACCTTGGAACAAGTGTCAATTTGTTCTCATTCTCTGTTTACCAGCAGTTGGGTCTGGGAGAACTCAAACCCACAAGTGTCACACTTCAGTTGGCAGACAGATCTGTCAAAATTCCTAGGGGTATTGTTGAAGATGTACTTGTCAAAGTGGACAACTTTTTATTCCATGTTGACTTTATCGTCATAGATACTCAGTCAGCAAAGCATTCAGAGAATCTAATTCCCGTTATTCTTGGTCGACCCTTCCTAGCAACTTCAAATGCATTAATCAATTGCAGGAATGGGGTCATGAAATTAACCTTTGGGAATATGACTCTTGAGTTGAATATTTTCAATATTGTCAAACACCCATGAAAGGAAGAGGAGGTGGGAGAAATAAATTCCATTGAATCCTTGATACAAGAACATCTGAATGGCACATTCTGTGAGGACCCTACTGAATCATCTCTGCTAAAATCTGTCTCATCTGATCCTCCAGAACAAAACTCAAACGAGTGCCCTGCCCTCAATGTCAGGTCATGGGCCCCCAAATTTGAAGAAATCTCACCAAGTGGCACAAAGCCACTTTCCTCAAGTGACAGACCAACAAAGCCTGAATTGAAACCTCTCCTATTTGACCTCAAGTATGCATTCTTAGGAGAGGACAAGTCATACCCAGTGGTAATTTCATCTAAGCTCACAGACTTGCAAGTGTCTAAACTAATTGAAATTCTTAAAAGCCACAAAAAGCACCATTAGGTGGACCATCGCTGATTTGAAAGGTATAAGCCCATTAATCTGCAATCATGCTATATACCTAGAAGAGGATTCAAAATCCTCTCGTCAAATGCAGCGACGACTAAACCCTCACATGAAGGAAGTTGTGAAAATGGAAGTGCTTAAACTCTTAGATACAGGGATAATCTTTCCCATCTCCGATAGTAAATGGGTTAGTCTAACTCAAGTTATGCCAAAAAAATCTGGGGTCACAATGGTCAAAAATGATGCAAATGAACTAGTACCAACTAGAGTCATCACAAGATGGCGAATATGTATTGACTATCGAGAACTCAATTTGGTAACTAGAAAAGACCATTTCCCTCTTCCCTTTCTTGACCAGGTCCTAGAGAGAATTGCAGGTCATGAATTTTACTATTTTTGAGATGGCTATTCAAGGTACAATCAAATTGAGATAACACTCAATGATCAGGAGAAAATCACATTCAAATGCCCCTTTGGCACTTTTGCATTTAAAAGGATGTCGTTTGGATTTTGTAACGCTCCTGCAACATTCCAAAGATGCATGTTGAGTCTGTTCAGTAACATGGTCGAAAATTTTTTGGAAGTATTCATGGATGACTTCTCTGTCTATGGTGACTCGTTTGATTTGTGTCTGGCCAACCTAGAAAAGATATTAATAAGGTGTAAAGAGACCAGTCTGGTGCTTAATTGAGAAAAATGTCATTTCATGGTAACACAAGGCATTGTCTTAGGTCACATTGTGTCGTCTAAGGGCATGAAAGTTGACAAGACCAAAATAGATTTGATTGGGAACTTGCCTGCTCCCAAGACTGTAAAGGATGTCTGATCATTTTTGGGACATGCAGGATTTTACAAGAGATTCATAAAAGATTTTAGTACCATAGCAAAACCCATGAGTCATCTCCTGAGTCAAGATATAATCTTTGATTGGAGTAAAGCATGTCAAAAAGCTTTTGAAAAGCTTAAAGGTATGTTAATTTCCGCTCTAATAATGCAACCTCCTGACTGGACTCTACCTTTTGAACTAATGTGTGATGCAAGTAACTATGTTGTAGATGTTGTATTGGGACAAAGAAAAGATAAGAAACCACATGTCATTTACTATGCAAGTAAAACTTTTAATGATGCTCAAATGAATTATTCAACAACTGAAAAAGAATTACTTGTTGTTTGCTTTGGAAAAATTCCATCCTTATCTTGGTGGTTCTTCTATTACTATGTTCACTGACCATACAACATTAAAATTTTTGCTCACAAAGAAGGATGCTAAGCCTAGACTCTTAAGATGGATACTCTTACTTCAAGAGCTTGACCTAGTCATTAAAGACAAAAAGGGTGTCGAGAATGTGGTGGCAGACTATCTGTCCAGGTTAACGTATGAATTTCACAAGGATGGACTGCCGATCAATGAGAAATTTCCCGATGAACAACTGTTCATGATTGATGATACTCCATGGTACGCTGATATTGCTAACTTCCTGGCTATTGGAACACTCCCTCTGTCCTTTACTCCCATGGATAAAAAGAAATTTCTGAGAGAGGTTTGTAACTTCTTTTGGGAAGATCCATACGTATTTAAGTACTGTAAGGATCAAATCATAAGACGTTGCATCCCCGCTCAGGAAAGCAAACAAGTAATAGCATTTTGTTATTCTGAAGCATGTGGTTGCCATTTTTCATCCAGAAAAACCACTGCGAAAATCCTGCAGTTCNTTTTGTTATTCTGAAGCATGTGGTTGCCATTTTTCATCCAGAAAAACCACTACGAAAATCCTGCAGTTCGGATTTTACTGGCCCACACTTTTCAAAGATGTCCATGCCTTTTGTTTAATTTACAATAGATGTCAAAGGTTGGGAAATATTTTGAAGAGAAACATGATGCCTCTAAACCCTATTCTGATAATTGAAATTTTTGACTGTTGGGGCATCAATTTTATGGAACCATTTCCCCCCTCCTTTAGCTATCTATACATTTTAGTAGCCGTAGACTATGTATCCAAATGGGTTGAGGCAATTCCATGCCGGAATAATGATCATCAAATGGTGATCAAGTTCTTAAAAGAAAATATTTTATTCCAGTTTGGAATCCCAAAATCCATCATAAGTGATGGGGGTGCTCATTTTTGCAATCGACCTTTCTGGAATCTGATGAAAAATTATTTGATTTTTCACAAAATTGCAATCCCATACCATCCATAAACTAGTGGATAGGCTGAATTGGCTAATCAGGAGATCAAATTAATTTTAGAAAAAATGGTAAATTCAGACCGCAAAGATTGGTCGTCAAGACTAACTGATGCACTATGGGCGTATCGTATTGCTTTTAAAATAATTTTGGACATGTCTCCTTACCAATTAGTCTATGGAAAGCCTTGTCACCTACCCGTGGAATTGGAACATGGGGTATATTGGGATATTAAGGCAATGAACTTTGATATGGACAAAGCCGGACTAGTAAGAAAATTTCAGATTAACGAATTTGAGGAATTGAGAAATGAAGCATATGAAAATGCTAAGATTGCAAAATCCAAGATGAAAATTTTTCATGACAAGAACATAGTGCGGAAGTCTTTTGAACCTGATCAAAAAGTTCTGCTTTTCAATTCAAGACTCCACCTTTTTCCTGGTAAGTTGAAGTCAAGATGGACTGAACCATACATTGTCAAAAAACTGTTTGAACATGGGGCAGTAGAAGTGGAGAACCCATCGAACAGTAATATCTTTACCGTCAATGGTCAACGATTGAAACCCTTTGTGGAGGACTTTGTCAAAAATGTAGAGACCATTCTCTTAATGGATCTAGAATACT
>CAUOFW020003125.1:141626-183787 GCA_963454935.2 Ilex paraguariensis
AAGTGTTGGTGGTAGGGGTAAACAAAAGCCCGTAGGACAACCCTTTCAAATCCAAATAAGGTTTTGAAGCATAAAACATGAAAGTCTTTTTTGAAAAATAACACATATAGCTTGAGGAAATAAAACAATGTCAGTTGTAACAATCTCAAGTTTACAGAATACAATAATTCAATAACATAAGTAAATGTTTATGCATCAGAGTAAATAAAGAATAATTAAGGTGTCATTTGGTAACACGATATTTTTGTTTTTGTTTTCATTTTGTGGCCAAAAAAAAGAAAAATGCGTTTGGTGAATATTTTTATTTTTTTTACTGCTCCATTTTGAAAACAAGGACAAAATATGGAAACATCTAAAAAGATTTTTTTGAAAACATCAAAAAATCAAAACAGGCGGACGGTCCCAATCCCCATTTAATGAGGTCTGGACTTCAAACCTTCTTCACAGCAAAATATCCTTTTTTTTCTTTACCATATAAAAAGCCAAGAACAATGATTTGTCTCATTTCTTCATTTTAGACCTCTCCAACTCCAGCGACCTCTCCAACTCTGGTGAACAAGCTCCTCTAGCTCCAGCGACATCTCAAATTCCGGTGAAGACCTCCATCTCTGGCGAAACTCTCTATCTCCGACGAACCTNCTCCTCTAGCTCCAGCGACATCTCAAATTCCGGTGAAGACCTCCATCTCTGGCGAAGCTCTCTATCTCCGATGAACGTGTAATCTTTCTGGCGAAGTTGTAAGCTCTCTGTATGCTGGTTCCTCTTATATAGCATTCATTTCTTTTTTAGATCCATGATTTTTGTTTCAGATCTAGGGTTTATTTTTGTAGAACCATTTTTTATTTCTGTAGATCTATAGTCTATTATTTCAGATCTAGGGTATATTGTTGTTTATTTTAACCTCTCTCTATGTATGCATTCGTGTGTGTACACATCTAGGTGTGTGTGCATCTGTGTCTATATGTGTGCATCTAGGTGGATGGGTGTGTGCTTGCTTGAATTTGGTATGTGTGTGTGTGTGTGTGTGTGTGTGCACTGGGTGGGTGGATGTGTGCATGCTTGCATTGTGAATTATAGGTGGGTGGGTATGAATTGTGAATTTCTGTTTAAGACCTCAACAATGTGAGGTAGAAATTTTATTAATTCCCAAAAATTACACTCAAAATGAGAGGAGCATCAACCTCATTATGCATGGTATAAAACTGGAAAAAAAAAATAAACAAACCAAACAATGAAAAAATCTCTTCTCCTTAGCACTCTGATTCTAGACTAATCCTGCATAAGAAGCAATAGGTAGTGGAATAGATGTAGAAAAATCAATGTGAATTGGAATTATGAATTATATGCTTATGATTTTGAATTCAATTATGAATTTGTGAATTGATTTATGAATTATATGCTTATGAATTGTGAATTGAAATTATAAATTGATTTATAAATTATTTTTTATATAACTAGTTGTAATTTGAGAGGGTGGGGTAATTGTTTGTATAAGTGTGAGTGTTTGATGAACATTTGTGTGTTGTGTATTTGGGTAAACATTTGTGTAGTCCTTATTGATTAGTAAATGTGATTTATATATGTAGAATATCCCATGGAACAATGTGATTTGGAAAGAGATAGATTCAAAAATCTTTCATAATGATTAACACAAAATATTGCACATTGTGTATACTTTTGTATCCCTTTTATACTTCTGTGTGATTGTAGGTAAAGAGTTAGAAATGGCTTGAGTTAAGCCCCCATCATTGTGCTCAAAGTCAATGGAGATGAAGGAGAGGCTTAACGGGTGGCTTGGAAGAAGAAAAGATCAAGAGAGGAGCAAATCAAGTAAAAACCTACCAGTAGGTTTACTCATAAAACCACCGGTAGGTTTTGCACATTGGAGTTGGACCAATTGGATCATCTCCAAACCTATTGGAAATTTTTGCTTATTGGAACAAAACCTACCGGTAGGTTTTGCTGAAAAATGCCAGAACCTGCAACTCAGACTCTACTTACTTGGGTGGCCCACCTATGCTTCTTCCACACATTCCCTGACATATTCTACATACAAGCATGCCTCCCTACACCTAGGATTGGACTTTGGAAGAAAAAGCATTTAAGAGGAAGAGAAAGAAAGAGGGAGGCATGATGGGTTGCAGGCTAAACTTGTCCTAGCCTTTACAAGTGTCAAATCACTTCTGATGGATGGGAAGTCTACTCTCACAGACTAGAGAGGGGCTGATGGATGAAAATGCATGATCTCTACACCATTACTCAGCTAGAGAAGTTTTTAGAAAGAGAAGGTTCCAAGGAAGAAGACATAGTTTTAGAGAGAGAAGTTGAATTTTTGTATTTTCTTACCCATTTCACTTGTAGTGAGCTGTAATACTCTTGTAATCTTCATTTCTTGCACTTTAATCTCACTTATTTTAAGTGTATTTCAAGTTTAGTTATGTATTCTTGAATCTATCATGTTTACACTTGAGTTTTTCGTTTCAAACTTTTTAGTTGGGTATGAAATGAACTTATCTTTGTAATTTAACTTTTCTTTGTATTGATACAAGTTTTAATCTTCATTTCTTTACCATGTCTTTTTACATCATGCATGTGTTTACTTTCATTATGAGTAGCTAAGTTTTTTGTTGGCTAATCCAAGGGAGATTTCCTCTTGGGTATGCTAAATCAACTCTACTCCATTCTTCCTCGTAGTGTAAGGTGCTTGGTTTGACTAGGTTGAGTGCGGACGTGGTTATGAGCTCTTGATACATCGTAGACTTGTCACGAGGTATGCTTGAACCTACATGTCCACATTAGTCCCTCACTTCCTACGAATCAATCAAGCACCAAGACACTATTGGTAGAATGTTTTGAGTTGATTTGGCATTCCCATTGGAATGACCCCTTTGGATTAACCAACCTTGCTTTCATTACACTTTTATCAAACACTCCACTCACCAAAACACACAATTACAAGATTTTACAGTTTTTCATTTCTTTACAAAATCACCTTCACTACAATTTAACCTTCCTTCCCTAAGGAGACGACCTTGGAATACCCATTCTAAGTAAAACACGACACATGAAAGACTCTCTTCTCTTGGGGAGCACTTTTGCACACACACGTTTTTCCCATTTCTAGCATCGAACCCGAGGGAGAGTGATACTCACCTACACATATAAGCCATATATACATTCGAGAGTTCGTGTTCGGAGATTAGGGTGAGCACAATCAAGCACATAACTCATTCAAAGATGTTGAGACAATGAAGCTTGAGTTGTGTGCAGTGCTAGGGGAAAAATTGTCTACTCATTCAAAGATGTTGGGTTTGATTAATTCCTATGAGATGGATCAATGCTGCAGTTAATTTCTATGAGTATATAGCTTCTTAGAGTCTAGTGGAGTTATTTGTAAGATTTGATCATAATTGGTAACAAGTAGCTTAAGGACTATATTGGAAATTATCTTGTGTTGATTTTTGTTGGACATAGTTGAGCTCCATTGCCTGAGAGAATGTCTTGAAGTTTTTTCCCTTTCCTTGTAAAGCTTTATCTTTTCTATCAAAAAAAATTCAAGTTTTATTTTGATTTGTGCCTTATTTTATGGGTTGATGGATATATTGAGAACTGAAATTGTGATATGTTTATTGCAGGATATTGATATAAAGCTAAAATATATGACAAAAATTAAAGTGGTTACCAAATGTATTTTATGTTTTAGTTTTCAGATTTTCTAAAACAAAAACTACAACCAAACGCATTTTATGTTTTAATTTTTTACCATAGAAAAAAAAATGAAAACTGATTCTATTTTTATTTTTTAAAAAAACATAAACAAGAAAATATTATCATCTCAAATGTCTCATGTACGTTGGTTGCTTCTTAGGAATCTATACAACAAATCTACCTCGTTCACCCACCATAAACACAAACAATCTCAATCACTTCCCGCAGGACCACATCACAAACCACTTTAGAAATGACGTATACTGTCTCATATGGTATTGATGAATCCATTCTCAGGAAAGATATACCGTCCCTTAGCCTCAGGCCTATGAAAACAATCGTGGTTGACCTCTTGAGGAACAACCCTCCTACAAGTGTTAGGCAACCATCTCACCTCCACTGGGATAAACTAACCTCTAACACTCTTCGACAGCTTTCGAAGACAATCTAAGTCTGTCACACCCATACAATAGAAGAGATAAAAACTAAAATTTTAATAAAATCGTAAACTCAACCAATCACAAATTTCAATCAAAATCTATGTATCACAAATTTTACAATTCTCAATGTACAATAATAAAGGAATTAAAATATGCAAGAGCTCATATCAAGAAAATCTTTACTTTTACGATATTCAAAATAATAAGGTTTTCCCAAACTTTCAATTCTTGAAGAGAAAAAATGTATCTTTAAATGTAAAACATGGTTTATTCAAGAATTAGGGTTTATAAATCAAGTACAAACAAATATCATAAGAAAATCATGTAACTATCAAGAATTAGGGTTTTGAAAACCAAGATTTAACAATTATCTAGCATATAATTATCAAGAATATTAAAAACATATATAAATATATTTCCCAACCTCAATTTTTAACCCTAGCGTGTTTAATCCATTCCCAAATTGAAAATTCCTTCAAATCTTGCATTTTCTCCTTCTTTTCTCTGTAGAGGTGCCTAGGGTTGAAAACTAATAAAATCTATACTACTAATAAAAGTGGCTTAAGTGAAAAAACTTTTGATTTTCTTATTTATCCTTCAATAATTTTCTAATGTCTACTTTATCCTTTTTAAAGTGACTCAAGAAAAACTTTTGATTTTCTTATTTATCCTTCAAAATTTCTATAATGTCTATTTTATCCTTTT
Organism: Ilex paraguariensis; assembly: GCA_963454935.2. Taxonomy (NCBI): domain Eukaryota; kingdom Viridiplantae; phylum Streptophyta; class Magnoliopsida; order Aquifoliales; family Aquifoliaceae; genus Ilex; species Ilex paraguariensis. Next base: position 146,480 of record CAUOFW020003125.1, read on the forward strand.
TTGAGGAATGTTTTTTTATTAATTGCATTAATTCAACTAATATATTCATTATTTAAATTTTAATTTTCTTCTTTCCAAACAATATAAATTTGATCCAAATTCGATTTGAAAAATGAGATCCGAATCCAATTCAATTATCCAATGAATTTTAATTTTTACAGTGCATATATTATTCTGTTAGAGACGATTTTAACATTTAGCACATGGATTTCTCCTCAATTTTGTTAACTAATCACTAAATTGCATCATATGTTTGTATATGTTTGCAGGTATGTAGTGCATATCCAAATTCACTGAAAAACAAATATTTGAATAGATCTAATAATCTATATACTACTTTTAAATGTCAATGCTTGTCAAAAAAATTTAATTGATAATACTATCCTTAAAAAGATAACAAGACAAAAATACCCTATTGTAATAACTTCTTATCAGTGCAAGAAATTATTAGTCATCCAACTATTAATCACTTACTGAAGTTAAACATTACAGTTTTTAAATGCAATGCAATTAAAAAAAAAATTTGAACCTTATGCAATTCAGTTTATATAACCTAAAATACGAGAAAAATCTTGAGTGTAACGATTACCCAATGTCAGCAGTGCCACTTTGTATAATCGTCCACTAACAAGGGAACAAGTGGACAAGTAAGCCTTATAAAATTCAATAACTATTATGTAATATATAACCATCTCTATATGAATAAAATTGGTTTAATTTATCTATTTAAAAAAAAATCAAAATAGTTGGCGTGCAACGCACATGAGTACCAATTAGTATGGTTAAAGGGGGGGCATCCTTAGATATTTATAGGATCAGAGTTTGAATAGTCGACATATTCCTAATTGTTGTAAAAATCCTACTCTCGTTCGAATGGAGTGGCGTTTGAACGTACCTTGCGTTTAAACATGCTTTGTCACAATATCTCAATTTTATGTTAGACTTTCTGTTAAATACCAAAGTACTGTAATTAAACCCCATTTGATTGTGACTTTGATGTTCGAATTCAGAACTTCAAATACAATTTTGACTTATTTAGAAGTCATTCACAAAATAAATGTGAAAATACAATTTTGTATCATTTGGAATCTAGTTTCTACTATTCAAAAATCATGTCAATTTAATATAAGAATAAAAATTTATGGGTAAAATACGAAGATAGTATCTAGTCATTTTCTTCTTAACTCCTCTCAAAGATGTTTCCCTATTATCTTCTATTACAACATATATAACCCATTTTTTAATTAATAGTTATATACATGTAATTCCTAGTACTTATTTACATATTATTGTGAATATACGAGGGTTTATAGAATTCCTCAAGAACATAAAGAAAAAAGCAAAGAAAAGAAAAGAAAAAAACCCTAGTTCTCTTAGTGCAAGTATCGAATCTTGATCTAAGAACTATTCGTAGATCAGTAAGTTGACACCATTGAGATGTGGTAAGTCATGACAATTAAGGTGTGTGGTATCGTTAGGAGTGAAGCATTGGTGGTTTCACTCCAGAAGAGAAGAGAAGGGAGGAGAGAGAGAGGGACACCAATGGAATAGTAATATAGATCACGTACCATTATATGCGTGATCTGCTCAAGGGTAGAATATAAATTTTAAAAAATAAAAAATGGACTATTGGACCTATTTAATAAACATTACACATCATATGTTCTTAATGACCCAATAAATCTGCGCCTATTTTTATTGACAAAATAGATTGTCATATTATTTTTAATTCTAATTTTCACTAAATTTATTGTCATTCTCAACTCTCAATTGATCTAGTATTGACATTGGCTAAAATTGACGAGCCCAGATTTAATTGGGCTAGGCCTAATTAATGAGATAGGGCCAAATCAGCTACAAGGCGGGTCAAGCCTAATTCATGCATTCTGTCCAGTTTAGAGTTCAAGTAGTTCAGAAGAAATATCGCACGTGGGGAATAATTACAGGGATAACTACTCTTGAAGATCAAGACAATCTTTAATTNAGAGTTCAAGTAGTTCAGAAGAAATATCGCACGTGGGGAATAATTACAGGGATAACTACTCTTGAAGATCAAGACAATCTTTAATTGTACTTACCTTTTATAGTTATCCTCCCCGAAGAGCTAGTACATTTGCCCTCACATCACCGCCTTAACAAAGGTTATGTACCTATAAATTGTAAGCTTTATCTACATGAGAGGACATCTCTCTACACCTCCTCATATAGCTTTTCTTTCTTCTAGCTATTGTATATCTCTCGGAACTAACCATTGCTCTCTCTCTCACCTATTATTTCATCAATAAAGGTTCCCCCACCAGCGTTGCCGTTTCTTAGAGTGGAGTAGATCACCTGGATCGAACTACTATATATTTGCTTGTTAACCCGATATTTACATTATTATCATTGATTGCTCTATTAATTGTCCATTAATTACACATTATCACACACTTGACTGTTGATCTTGTATAACACTATTTTGTGCATCATCAGCTTGGCTCCGTCTATGGNACATTATTATCATTGATTGCTCTATTAATTGTCCATTAATTACACATTATCACACACTTGACTGTTGATCTTGTATAACACTATTTTGTGCATCATCAGCTTGGCTCCGTCTATGGGAAACAAATTGATTCTCTCCTCATAGTCTTTCTACCTCCAATGGCAAGAATAATTAGATCCATAAACCACCAAATAGAATATGATCTACCACATCATAACAAGGTCTCGCNACTGTTGATCTTGTATAACACTATTTTGTGCATCATCAGCTTGGCTCCGTCTATGGGAAACAAATTGATTCTCTCCTCATAGTCTTTCTACCTCCAATGGCAAGAATAATCAGATCCATAAACCACCAAATAGAATATGATCTACCACATCATAACAAGGTCTCACCACCACCGGCGAAAAGCAGACACATGCAAAATCTACTTTTTTATTAATTTGGGGTTAAAAATTTAAATTCAGAGAGAGAAACATTTTTTGGGAAAATTTGTTGCCCAAATCGCCTTCGGTAGTTTGAATGTCGTAGATCTCAAAAAAATACTCAAATTCAAAAAGAAATTTGCCTCAAACGGACAACCGAACGTAAAGTTATGGTCGTTCAAAATTTTGCTTCTTTTCATAGTTTTTTGATACTCTGGTCGGCGCCCATCGTGCGCCCCTTCTCTTGACTATGGCCAAGCCTCCCTAGCATTGTCCAAACTAGCCATGACGTCCCCTTCTATCAACCTGCCTTAGGGCTTTGCACAATTGGCCTTGGCGTCGCCCCTTGCTCTAAGGCGTTGCTCATATCCTTGCAGTCCGCAGCCAGCACTAGCACCAGCACCAGCACTAGCCAGCTCCCAGCTGACAACGCCCTAGCGCCCAACGGGTAGCTCCCAGTAACAGCGCTTGTGCCAAGCAGACAATGCCCAGTAGACAGCGCCCAGCGGACAACGCCTAGTTCTTGTGCCTAGCGAACAATGCCCAGTACCTATGCCTAGCAGACAACGCCCAGCGCCCAATGGCGCCCGTGCTGCAGCACCCAGCAATGCTCTCATACAAACACTCTAAATCTCCAGCTTAGCGTCTCTCACGAGGCAACCTATATCTCTAGCTTAGTGACTCTCACGAGAGTCGCCAAAAAGCTTGTCCTATCTCTACTCTGCTCTCATGCAAACAATCTATATCTTCAGCTTAGTAGTTCTCTCGCGAGTCTGCAAAAAACTTGGTCTATCTCTACTCTGTTCTCAAGCAGGTAACCTATATCTCCAGTTTAGCGGCTCTCACAAGAGTTGTCAAAAAGCTTAGCCTATCTCTGCTCTGCNTTAGTGACTCTCACGAGAGTCGCCAAAAAGCTTGTCCTATCTCTACTCTGCTCTCAAACAAACAATCTATATCTTCAGCTTAGCAGTTCTCTCGCGAGTCTGCAAAAAACTTGGTCTATCTCTACTCTGCTCTCAAGCAGGTAACCTATATCTCCAGTTTAGCGGCTCTCACAAGAGTTGCCAAAAAGCTTAGCCTATCTCTGCTCTGCTCGTAAGCAGACAACTTATATCTCTAACTTAATGGTTCTCTCGCGAGTCTCCAAAATGTTTGGCATATCTCTGCTTTACTCTCAAGCAAACAACCTATGTCTCTAGCTTAGCGGCTCTCATGTGAGTTGCCACAAACTCGTGCTAACTTAGCCTTTNAGCAGACAACTTATATCTCTAACTTAATGGTTCTCTCGCGAGTCTCCAAAATGTTTGGCATATCTCTGCTCTGCTCTCAAGCAAACAACCTATGTCTCTAGCTTAGCGGCTCTCATGTGAGTTGCCACAAACTCGTGCTAACTTAACCTGTGCTTACACTCAAACAACCTCATTCTCCAAAAGCTCGGCCTCAAAAGTTATTGATCTCATGAGCCAACCTCAACTGCTCTTCTGTAGCCTGATGCCTTGGTATCTCTTCCACCAAAACTCTTGACACCTCGTTGAGTTTGAGCATCTTCAAAAGTATTAAAAAGTCGCAGTCATCCGCAAATTTCTAAAAGTCAGAATGTCAGCATGACCAAGCATACAGAAGACATGGTTCCACATAACAACAGGGTACCATAGCAAAGTCCTCTATCTCGGTATCAATGATACCATCAAGACTCCGAGAGCTGACATCCAAGGGTGTCACAAACCTCCAAAGCCTATTTTTAGCCAAAATTCACATCTTGCGGCAGGGACACCAGGCTATTGCTATAAGCAAGGTAGCTATGTGAAGTGCTGGGGGCATCAAACCCCGTCTTTCGAGAAATAGCAGGACCGTCAAACCTCAACTAGGAAGCACTGGGCATCAGATCTCACCCCTTCTAAGAGGAGGGGAAGTCACCATCCTAGTGACGTAGAGAGCCTTCACCATTGATCCATCAACTATGTGATCAAATGAGAAAGAGAGAATTTTCATAAACCAAAGACATTATCAATTTGCCTGGGGCCTCCATGGCATCGCCCAGCCTTGCACCTTCCCTAGTGTTGCCTAGGTTCATATTCATGGTGCTATTCACCAAAGCATCTCCATCTCCATGTGTTGAAGTGTCCATTATTTTTTTCATCCTCTCTCCAACAGTAGCGTTACCAAATAGAGAAATAAGCATTAAAAATGCCATGGAGTGGAAAGCTAAAGAAGCTATCTTATGGAACAAAATATCTGTTCTACCCAAAGGAAAGAAGCTCACTCATGCCCTTAACCCTAATCACTACTAGGGCTTAGGGTATGGGGGCAAATGACGAGCCTAGATTTAACTGGGCCATGTCTAATTAATGAGATAGGCTCAAATCAGCTACAAGGCGGGTCAAACCCAATTCATGGATTCGGTCCAGTCCAGAGTTCAAGGAGTTTAGAAGGATTAACACATGTAGGAGTAATTACTGGGATAGCTGCTCTCGAGATCAATACAATCTTTAATTGTACTTATCGGAGCTAACCCTTGTTCTCTCTCTCTCACCTACTATTTCATCAATAAAGATTTCTCTGCCACCGTTGCTATTTTTCGGAGTAGAGTAAGTCATCTGGATCGAATCACTATAAATGTGTGTATTGACCCGATATTTACATTATTATCATTGATTACTGTATTAATTATTCATTAATAACACTTTATCACACACTCGATTCTTGATCTTGTATAAGACCGTGTTGTGTATCATCAAAAATAATAAAAAATTGTGTGTTATCTGATGGGTTAAGCCCAAATAGTCCAATTTNTCAATGCCTCCTTCTCCAAGTCTCCTTGGACATGGGGCATTGGGGGGCAAATGATGGGTTAAGCCCAAATAGTCCAATTTATGTGTTAAAATCCAACCCCAGTTGAGGAGCCCAACCTAATTTTGATTCCACCAAGTCCAAGACAGTCCAAGATCGGTTAGACTTTTTGCTTAGCACGTCACCAAGAGGAGAGCATGGGAAGCTTATCTGCACCACCGAAGGAAACGGTCCAATCTTTGACCACGTTTCATGAAGAGCTCCCCAACCTCCTCCTTCCGTTGAGGATAAGTCGTGATCTCCACCAAGAATAATCTCTTAGCTGCGATAAAGAAGCCTTGAAGATATGTCATGATCTCCACGAGAATGATCTCTTAGCTGCTATAAAATAGCTCCAATCTGGTAGAAGAGAAAAAAAGGTCACGCCCCACCAACACTTACAGAGGATAGATCGACGACTGGAGACCACTTTCTTTGATTCTCCACTCTCTCAAAGCTTGTATCTCTATTCTCCATACCTCTGAATTAATAAAATACCCGGCAACTGAAGCCATTGAAGAGTGGACGTAGGTCGAATTGACCGAACCACTATAAATTGTGTCTTCTTTAATTCTTTCACTGCATTTATTATTTACACTTGACAGGTAATTTACAAAACCATTTTTATGCATCGTCACTATCTACGTCGAATTAAAAAAAAAAAACCAAATCGACTTTTGTTCTTTTGTTTCCTAGCTGGCCACTCTGGCNACTCGATCCATGAACCAACACGAAGACAATCCTCCACGAGAGGAGGAGGTTGCTCCCCCGCCTATCAACCCTGTTCTGGATACTCTAGCCCCGAATCCCCAGCAAATATTGGAGACCATGCAGCAACTGGTTGCTCAAAACCAGCAGTTACTGCAACTCATACTTGCTGGACAGGGAGGTGCACAGCATGGAGGACCCCAAGGAGGAGCACACGGAGATGCACAACATGGAGGGCCCCACGGAGGTGCACAACATGGAGCACCCCAAGGAGCTCCACGCCCTGCACATCAAAGAGCTCCACGCCCTGCACATCAAGTTGCTCCATACCCTGCACATCAAGCAGCTCCACACCCTGTACATCAAGCAGCTCCAAAACTTGTTGCTCCCTATTTGGGCCCCCCATTTGGAGTTCCCTTGGGTGCCCTTCATAGGGGAGCGCCCCACGGGGGACCTCCACCTCCTCTTCTAGCTCCCTTTTCTCATGGTGGGGGCTTTCTTTTCCAAGAGGACAAAGGTGAGAACCAGAGCATGGAGCATGAAAGCCATTTCCAACATGATTCAAAAGGAGCTCCCAACCACTTGGACGAAAAAATAAAAGAGGTACAAAATCAACTAGACGACATTTTCAACACTATAAAAGCACAGAGACCCGAGACAGTGGACTGCCTGGTAATTCGAACCAACACACCCTTCGTACCTAACGTGACGAACTACCCACTTCCCAAGAAGTTTAAAATGTCATCCGTTGAAACCTTTGACGGTACGAAGGACCCACTTGATCACCTCGAAACTTTTAAGACCATGATGCAACTACACAGCATCCCTGACAAAATTATGTGTAGGACATTCCCAATTACCTTGAAGGGATCAGCGCGACAATGGTTTGCCAAACTCACCCCGGCCTCCATAGGCTCCTTCGCCGAACTGAGCAGATCCTTTATGACACAATTCATTAGTGGACGCCGCTAGCAGCAGCCTGTCATCCATCTGCTCAGCATAAAACAGGATCGTAATGAGAGTCTAAGGAGTTACCTCACTCGTTTTAACGAGGAAGTCCTCCAAATCGAGGAACCCAACGACAAAGTCGCCATGACTGCCTTCCTAGGAGGCCTCTGCTCATCCAGATTCCTTTTTTCAGTAATAAAGCAACCACCAAAGAGCATGCCAGAACTATTCACAANATCAAGTTTCCTTTTCTCAGTTCTGAAGCGCCCACCGAAGAGCATGCCAGAACTATTCACAAAAGCTCAAAGATATATGAATGCTGAGGAAATCAACAAGTTTAGGCAAGGTGAATCATCCCACAGATCACCAGAAACTTGACCTGCCTCTTCACTGTTCTCAAACAGGCAGTCTATCTCCAGCTTAGCGGCTCTCTCACAGGTCGCCAAAAAAACTTGGCCTCTGCACTGTTCTCAAACAGGCAGCCTATCTCTAGTTTAGCGGCTCTCTCACGGGTCGCCAAAAAACTTGGCCTCTGCACTGTTCTCAAACAGGCAGCCTATCTCTAGTTTAGCGGCTCTCTCACGGGTCGCCAAAAAACTTGGCCTCTGCACTGTTCTCAAACAGACAGCCTATCTCCAGTTTAGTGGCTCTCTCACGGATCGCCAAAAAAACTTGGCATCTGCATTGTTCTCAAACAGGCAGCCTATCTCCAGTTTAGCGGCTCTCTCACGGGTCGCCAAAAAACTTGGCCTCTGCACTGTTCTCAAACAGGCAGCCTATCTCCAGTTTAGCGGCTCTTTCACGGATCGCCAAAAAACTTGGCCTCTGCACTGTTCTCAAACAGGCAGNAAAAAAAAAAACCAGATCGACTTTTGTTCTTTTGTTTCCTAGCTGGCCTCTGTGGCCCTTTCCTTCCCAGCCAAAAGGTCAAAGTCGGTTAGGGTTCAGTCACCAGAATAAAAGACCCTTCTTCCAACCAAACGCCGTAGCCTGTAAACGTAGAGATAAGAGAGGATTGATTTGATTTGGTGTCATAAGGAAAGAAAACAGAAAGACTAGCAGACGCGCTGCCGAACAAACCACTGGGTATATTCAGGGGATGGCCATGGGAATGTGTGAAGGAGAGGAGCGTATGGGTTTGGGTTTGGGTTCTTCTTCTTCTTCTTGTTCTTCGAATACTAGTGCGTATCATTCTTCAGTTTCATCATCAGCTGCTACACCCATCGGCTCCTCTAATATTGGTTTTCAGGTCTGCTTTCCTTTCCTATTCTTTGCCCCCCTCTCTCTCTACAAGCACATGCACATACGCACTCGCACACTTGGAGACACATATGCCTATGGGTGACGGTAGGGTTTCTTGAATTTTTTATTTTTCTTCATATGCTACATTTTATTTGTGGTGTTTTTGGAATTGGTAGTGTAACATGTTCCTGTGTATGGATTATTTGCAGTTGTTGAAGAAGCACGGATGGAAAGAAGGAACCGGCCTTGGTGTTTGTGAACAGGTTGGCTGTTTCTATTCTCTTTATTTGTAAATGTGTGTATATATATGTTTCAATCTGACTTAATTTCGCCTTCCTGAATGAATTCATGCAAGTAATAGTATCTACGTTGGTTCATTGGTTGATTTTATTACCATTTGTAATGTAATTTTTCACATGAAAAAGAGAGATCGTTTGCTGCACAATAATATTAGCACTAGTAATCAAACGTTTATGGTCATCCAAGCAGTCCACACACACTAAGGGCTTGTTTGGACGAATTTTGGGGAGGGGTTTGGATTGGCTTCTCCGAACCCTTTCAAACTCTAACCGCTCTTTATAAAAATGGAATTCAACATTCAATCCGGTCCATACCTATATTTGGTATGTAACAAATATACATATAGGACCCACAGATATATTATAATTATTAACAACTATTTATCTTATAAATAGCTATTTTATCTTATAAATAACTATTTTATCTTTGATCAATCCAATTCATACACATTTTAAGGAGTACAATTGTCTTTTGCATCCTTAACCCTTTACCCATCTTCCCAAACCCATTCTTTCACTAGATTTGATGAAANGGGAAGCTTATCTGCACCACCAAAGGAAACGGTCCAAATCCACCAAGTCCAAGACAGTCAAAGACCGGTTAGACTTTTTGCTTAGCACGTCACCAAGAGGAGAGCATGAGAGGCTTATCTGCACCACCGAAGGAAACGGTCCAATCTTTGACCACGTTTCATGAAGAGCTCCCCAACCTCCTCCTTCCGTTGAGGATAAGTCGTGATCTCCACCAAGAATAATCTCTTAGCTGCGATAAAGAAGCCTTGAGGATAAGTCGTGATCTCCACCAAGAATAATCTTTTAGCTACGATAAAGAAGCCTTGAAGATATGTCATGATCTCCACGAGAATGATCTCTTAGCTGCTCTAAAATAGCTCCAATCTGGTAGAAGAGAAAAAAAGGTCACGCCCCACCAATACTTCCAGAGGATAGATCGACGACCGGAGACCACTTTCTTTGATTCTCCATTCTCTCAAAGCTTGTATCTCTATTCTCCATACCTCTGAATTAATAAAATACCCGGCAACTGAAGTCATTGAAGAGTGGACGTAGGTCGAATTGACCGAACCACTATAAATTGTGTCTTCTTTAATTCTTTCATCGATTTCACTGCATTTATTATCTACACTTGACAGGTGATTTATAAAACCATTTTTGTGCATCATCATTATCTACGTCGAATTAAAAAAAAAAAACCAGATCGACTTTTGTTCTTTTGTTTCCTAGCTGGCCTCTGTGGCCCTTTCCTTCCCAGCCAAAAGGTCAAAGTCGGTTAGGGTTCAGTCACCAGAATAAAAGACCCTTCTTCCAACCAAACGCCGTAGCCTGTAAACGTAGAGATAAGAGAGGATTGATTTGATTTGGTGTCATAAGGAAAGAAAACAGAAAGACTAGCAGACGCGCTGCCGAACAAACCACTGGGTATATTCAGGGGATGGCCATGGGAATGTGTGAAGGAGAGGAGCGTATGGGTTTGGGTTTGGGTTCTTCTTCTTCTTCTTGTTCTTCGAATACTAGTGCGTATCATTCTTCAGTTTCATCATCAGCTGCTACACCCATCGGCTCCTCTAATATTGGTTTTCAGGTCTGCTTTCCTTTCCTATTCTTTGCCCCCCTCTCTCTCTACAAGCACATGCACATACGCACTCGCACACTTGGAGACACATATGCCTATGGGTGACGGTAGGGTTTCTTGAATTTTTTATTTTTCTTCATATGCTACATTTTATTTGTGGTGTTTTTGGAATTGGTAGTGTAACATGTTCCTGTGTATGGATTATTTGCAGTTGTTGAAGAAGCACGGATGGAAAGAAGGAACCGGCCTTGGTGTTTGTGAACAGGTTGGCTGTTTCTATTCTCTTTATTTGTAAATGTGTGTATATATATGTTTCAATCTGACTTAATTTCGCCTTCCTGAATGAATTCATGCAAGTAATAGTATCTACGTTGGTTCATTGGTTGATTTTATTACCATTTGTAATGTAATTTTTCACATGAAAAAGAGAGATTGTTTGCTGCACAATAATATTAGCACTAGTAATCAAACGTTTATGGTCATCCAAGCAGTCCACACACACTAAGGGCTTGTTTGGACGAATTTTGGGGAGGGGTTTGGATTGGCTTCTCCGAACCCTTTCAAACTCTAACCGCTCTTTATAAAAATGGAATTCAACATTCAATCCGGTCCATACCTATATTTGGTATGTAACAAATATACATATAGGACCCACAGATATATTATAATTATTAACAACTATTTATCTTATAAATAACTATTTTATCTTATAAATAACTATTTTATCTTTGATCAATCCAATTCATACACATTTTAAAGAGTACAATTGTCTTTTGCATCCTTAACCCTTTACCCATCTTCCCAAACCCATTCTTTCACTAGATTTGATAAAACTCATGATCATGAGTTTAATTTTTGGGCCAGCTATGGACCGAGTTTGGGAACCCGGACTAAACTTTCAATCCAAGCATGAGATTTGGGGGTCCTTTGGACTATTTTTCTCAAACCCATCTTGCCAACAACCCCCCCCCCCCAAAAAAAAAAAAAAAAAAAAAAAAAAAAAAATCCCCCCTTACCAAACATCCCCCAAGTCCACATAATTAATTTAATAGTATTTGTTGGCATTGACACATGCCCCACTTTTCAATGGTGATTTATGTAATAGATATGCAAAATTTTTTGAGTGAATTCAAACAATTCAAGTACTTAAGTTTAAATGGGTTAATTAGAGCATCTACCAAACCCTCAAAGTAAACTTAAGTACAAACATTTGCAAGTTGGGTATTTATTTAATACTGTAGTTTAGGTGCCTCGAGTACAATAATATCATTGATAGTGCGTTGCATAATACATAAAAAATGTTACAACATTCATTATAAAGCTCATGTTCATGATAACTCAGGGACTGAACCCCCCTCATTTCCAAGTCTATGTCCTGCAAAATGATGATTGGAATCAGCCAACGTCTAGTAGTGAAACAACTATTGAGTTTTAATCCCATCTCACATGACATAGCTATCCTATGCACGAAAATCTTAAGTAATATTTGTAACAAATAATTATAACAATGTCATACTTAGAACATGCTTAAAGCATCACATATGATGTACCAACAAATAAGATGCTCACGAGTAAAAGTAAATCTTTCGATTTAGCATGTATACAATATTACCAACTAATGTCTTCGGTCCCACCAATTTTTGTGCTTCAATCTATGTCCATTGTTGCCAACTCAATATTTGATGTCCAAAAATAATTGGGGAATATTGGGTCCGTTCGAGGGCTCTAACCTCGGGTGTACCCCACCATCTTGTTCTTAGATGCTTTCAATTAGGGCACGAATAACGACGCACCTCGGCGGATGCTATACTTGATCAAGACTTGTTTTGGTCTTTCACCCCGGGGAGGAGCGATCCCTGCTTATTTGTTTCTATCTTTTTTCAACTGTTGTCATTTCGTGTATCACATTATCGGTTATATATACTAATCAACATCATCACGTATGATATACCTTCCATCGAAATCCCATTCAATATGTACATGTGCAATTAGGAACAAGCATTTCAATATTAGTTCGACACACACACATATATATGTATNGTATATATATACGAGTATATACTACTTTGACCATTGTATCATTATCACCATTATGAGCATGTCGACATAAATCATCCAACACATCTCGTGTATATTTCCATACTTTAGTGGTTGTTAATCTTAATAAGTAATATCATCCTTACTTATACAATCAATTTATATTCTTCATAACCCTGAGTGTTGTATATATCACCAAGGAATACACTCCTGAAGGCCTAACAATATGTAATAGCCTCTTTATTTTGAGTTTTAAAAGCTTTTGGGGTCATTATATAATTTCTTGAAACATTATCTAGCAATTAGGGGTCAATTTGTAATTTTTAAAACTATCTCATAACCGTTTGGGGGTCAATGTAAAGTTTCAGAACTTTCACATAGTGTTTGGAAAGGTTTTATAAATTGTTGGTACCATTTTATATTTTTTTAAACTCGTCTATCATTAGGGGTTACTTTGTAAATTTTACTTCATAACTCTCTGGGGTCAATGTACTATTTCAAAAACATTTCCTAACTATTTAAAAATTTGGATATAAGGGGCCATNACGAGTATATACTACTTTGACCATTGTATCATTATCACCATTATGAGCATGTCGACATAAATCATCCAACACATCTCGTGTATATTTCCATACTTTAGTGGTTGTTAATCTTAATAAGTAATATCATCCTTACTTATACAATCAATTTATATTCTTCATAACCCTGAGTGTTGTATATATCACCAAGGAATACACTCCTGAAGGCCTAACAATATGTAATAGCCTCTTTATTTTGAGTTTTAAAAGCTTTTGGGGTCATTATATAATTTCTTGAAACATTATCTAGCAATTAGGGGTCAATTTGTAATTTTTAAAACTATCTCATAACCGTTTGGGGGTCAATGTAAAGTTTCAGAACTTTCACATAGTGTTTGGAAAGGTTTTATAAATTGTTGGTACCATTTTATATTTTTTTAAACTCGTCTATCATTAGGGGTTACTTTGTAAATTTGACTTCATAACTCTCTGGGGTCAATGTACTATTTCAAAAACATTTCCTAACTATTAAAAATTTGGATATAAGGGGCCTTTCTATAATTAAGTCAAAAACTCATACTTTTTCCTTTACTTACGTCCCGCTATTGGATTGTTCTTCCCCTCTTTTTTTTTCTTTTTCTTTTTACACTCCAACTCAAAATCCATCCCAAAGTCTTAAATTGTCCTTTAGGAAATTTTGATATGGATTTCTAGATGAAATGTATAAAGCAATTTGAGATATATGTAAACACATCAAAATGTAAAACCTATTTGAGAAACCTACACATCCAAATATGTATATAGGCATATCCACATAAACACCCACATATGTATAATTCCTTCAACATTTTTGATACATATGTATAGATCCATCACAATATATACACCGCATATATAGATCAACAAATATATACCTAGGGTATGTTTAAATCGTGGCTTAAAATGGGATAACACCAGTAGGATAGGAGAAAAAATATGTGGGGCCATTTATCCCATGTTTGGTAAGCAAAAAAGTGTACTGAAAATTCCACTTGGGTTTATCCCTACCCAGTTTGAAAAGTCAAAGTTAAGTTGCCAATGTGGGTTAAATGAAACCCGAGGGGGGCTGGGATATTTTTTACACAGACTGGATAAGTGAGGAAAATGACAGATTTGCCCAAAGCCAAACTTACCCTACCCTTTCTTTAGGTCTACTTGTCTTCTATCATCGGTAGTTGCTAGTACTCTTTCCCAGCGTGCCTCCTCCTGCCCAGCATCGCTACTTCTTGTTGAAGCTTCGCCAGAGTTGGGTAAATCTTTTTACTCCATAAATTTCATTCCCAACCTCAAAACCCAGAACTTGTTGCTTTTGTTCCGTCTGCAAATCATTTAAACTTGTAGCATTTTGAGACCAATGGAACTCTGGCTGATGCCTTGTAACTGTTTCTTGAGCATCGTCTTCATATTCTTATTGTTGTATATATATATATATCAATGGAGTTAGGATTAGTTAAAAGTTGTTTCTATCANAGTTGGGTAAATCTTTTTACTCCATAAATTTCATTCCCAACCTCAAAACCCAGAACCTGTTGCTTTTGTTCCGTCTGCAAATCATTTAAACTTGTAGCATTCTAAGACCAATGGAACTCTGGCTGATGCCTTGTAACTGTTTCTTGAGCATCGTCTTCATATTCTTATTGTTGTATATATATATATATCAATGGAGTTAGGATTAGTTAAAAGTTGTTTCTATCAATTAAAACTTTTTTTTATCAATTGGGTATGTAATATTTTTCTTATTTGCATCGAATTATCTCACAATAAGGGTTCTCATTGGTGGGTTCATGATAAATTTTTCTTTGAAAGTGATCAGTAATTTCTTTGAATTGAAATTAAGTTAATAATTTGTGATGAATTGGTTAATTCAACTTTGGAGCATGACCAATTTGCCTTTTTATTGGAAATGGAAGAAGTCACATTCTTTCTTCAAACGAAAGTGATACATCTGTCTCAAGGAAATTGAAGCACTAGACAGAATAATTGATATAAAAGTAATACATTTGTCTATTAATATATGGTGTTAATGGTTACAATATATTCATAAATGTTTATTTTATATATTAATGAGTTGTAAAAATAATTGATATAAAAGTTTATTTTTTTGTTTGGAATGGAATGAAGGGTAATTTATGAACCAGCCATGGATGTGGATTGGATATGACAGGGATATTATAGTCAATGATAACATATTTGACTCATTTTTGCTGGAGGAATCCAATGGTAAAGTCCGTTTTCTTATCTGAGTTTTCCATTAGAAGCCAATATATTAATTTAAACTATGTGTTTTCACAGACATCGATGTATTTTTACATGTCTTCTTGGGAATGATGAAGTCACATCTTAGTCTTTTTTTTCTGATAGAAAACAAAACTCTTGTATTGATTTGAAATTAATGTCAAAGAGTTAATAGGATGGAGAAGATGTCTAACCATAAAATGAAAAAAATAAAAACTACACTCAACTCAACACTAAAAAAATTAAGGGGCCCATGAGGCTTTCCAATCCACCAAAATACAAAATAGCAGCACAAATCTGATCCTATAAACCCTCCATCCATTTGGCTCTATCCTTGAATATCATCGAGTTTCTCTCCAACCAAATTACCCATATTATGACAAAAATTGCACAATGCCAAATGGTCACCCTTTTCCAACTTTTCCAAATCCTTCAAATTCTTGCATCAACATTGAAGAAAAAGTTTATGGAATCACCCATTGTAATCTCACTGATTGAAATAGCTTGGACCACACAAATATAGCAATAGGGAAATGCAAAAAAAGGTAATCAATACTTTCATTGTTACAGCACACATCACACATAATTGTGGAGAAATCCTCATAAATGGTCTTCTTCACTGCATCATATCATTTGAATTAATCCTACCATGAGCTAGATCTATGCACAAACTTGTACCTTGCTTGGCACTCTAGCCTTCCAAATCATCACAGAGGGAGGAAACACATGATACAAAGGATCATTACTCAACTTATCAAAATAAGATTTACATGAAAAAAAACCCCGAAGACTCAAGAACCCACTTTCTTTTATCATTTAATTCATGACACAACTTGATGTCATTAAACAAGGAAATAATTCACACCACTTCCATAGTATCTCTATGATTAAGATGCATACGGAACCCAAAATCATAAGAGATTGATTGATTAGAGTAATTACACATCGATGCAATAGAACGCCCATGAAAACAAGATACTTGATAAAGACGTGGAAACAAACCAAAAAAAAATAATATCCCAATTTAAACATCCTCCCAAAATCGAATTCTCTCCACGTTTCCCACAATGAATGTAACATTTTGAAAAAATCTTGAAAGTCCCTGAGAAATAAATTTTCATGGGCAGCGACAAGATCCTCGGTCTATCCCAGTAACATCCCACCGATTGGCTTGTAACCCATATTTTCTCTTAATAACCAAATACCATAGTGAATTTTGTTCCATTGAAAATCTCCAAAGCCATTTGCCAACAAGAGCGACATTTCTTGCCTTCAAATTCCCAATCGAAAGACACCTTTTACCAATGAGCCTTTTTCCCTTCTCCATTTCCTTCCCACAAAAAATCTCTCATCATTTTCTCTAATCTCATTGCAATCTTTCCTGACAATTGAAGGAGAGAGAGAAAATAAGTCAATATACTAGCCAAAATTGATTGGATCAACGTTAATCTACTCTCTTTAGAAATATATGCTCTCTTTCACCCATCCGACCATTTTCTCACTTTTTTTACAATTGGATCCCAAAAAGCTAAGAACAAAGGATTCCCCCTTAAAGGAAGACCTAAATACCTTAACAACCATTGTCCCACACCACTGTCCAATATCCCAGCTAGTCTAGAAATTTTCTCATGAGAGGAATTTACACCTACAATCACTCTTTTCTCCATGTTAACTCTTAAACCTAATACCCTTCCAAACACCACCACTATCTATTTTAAATTATGAAAATTTTCCTCATCTCCCAATGAAAAGAAAGATAATATCAACAAAAAATTGCAAATGTGTCACAAGGATTCTATCCATTCCAATAACAAAGCATTTCACTAGAATAATTCTCTGTGCTCTTCTGATTTGCCAGCTCAAATCGTTAGCAACTAAAGTAAAAGAGAAAAAGGGATAAATGATCTCCTTGCCTCAATCCTTTAGTTGTTGTAAACCAGTAAACCTTCCCCTAGGCTTTCCATTGATTCAACTTCTCCATTACTTTCAAAACCTTTAATTTTCAAGAGATAATTCAAAAAACTCCAATCCACATGGTCATAGGCCTTTTCAAAGTCAATTTTAAACCCAATACCTTCTTTACCCCTTGATCTATTATCCTCCCCCACCTCATTAGCTACCAAAGTTNAATTCAAAAAACTCCAATCCACATGGTCATAGGCCTTTTCAAAGTCAATTTTAAACACAATACCTTCTTTACCCCTTGATCTATTATCCTCCCCCACCTCATTAGCTACCAAAGCTGCATATAAAATTTGTGTTCAGCGAATAAAGGCACCCTAACACTTCAAAATTGTCTCACTAAGTACTTACCTCAATCTGATTGACAACACCTTTGCAATGGTTTTATAAAGGCTAGACACAAGGCTAATCGGTCTAAAATCCTTCATTTTCAATGATTTGTCCTTTTTGGGGATGAGACAAATAAATGTAGCATTGGTAACTGGCAATTAGATCGATATAAAACAAACATATATGATTTTTTATTTGTTTGACCAGGATTATGTTTAGTCATTATTCTTTTACAAGTTGCCCCCGTTTGATATATCCAAAATGCTAGTCCAATGGCCATAATTACTGCTGAAAACAAGGATGGATCATGGTTGAGAAGTTGAATGATCTGATTTTGGTTAGAATTTGTGCTTTTTATCGTAATATAAGCTCGGAATGCTCAAGCTCTTGGCTTAATCAAAACCGGATTAGGACAAGAGTTAAATAATACGGAGTCTCTTGTTTCTGGTAGCCTAGTGTCAAACCATACTCCTTCAAGTACCTCCAGTACGCCTCAATTTCTATGTGCTGAGATACAGAACTGCCATTTCATTCATGTTTCTACTCTACATACGTGACACCATGTAAGGATTCCACTTGATTATTCCTTGCAAACCAGCGTACTGCTACATGTAGTTTGCTCTATCAAGTTTGTGTTGGATGACAAAATTCTATGGGAAAACATGAAGAAATTTGGGTGTATGTTTATACTATTTTAGATATACACTTGTAAAGAATAATGCTGATATTAGATCGTATTGGTTTATGCAGTCAGTTTTGCCTAGGTTTTAGTGTGGTGAATCATGGAAGCTTGATGTTCCATGTAACCAATGAATTACAAGGATATACATGTATATGTTTTGACAAGAGACCATTTAGTTTAATTCATGAAGTGCAATTTGAATATGTGTTTTATTTTCCTAACAAGGCACAAAGTGATATTCTCCACTATACTTGATGAT
Source organism: Ilex paraguariensis (assembly GCA_963454935.2). Taxonomy (NCBI): domain Eukaryota; kingdom Viridiplantae; phylum Streptophyta; class Magnoliopsida; order Aquifoliales; family Aquifoliaceae; genus Ilex; species Ilex paraguariensis. The sequence continues at coordinate 165,075 of CAUOFW020003125.1, forward strand.
GATGGTATGAAGGTTTCAAATGGACTGATGCTGAGTGAGTAGTGGAGTGGTTGGACTTGTCTTGGCCTTAGTCGGGTTGGAAGTATATTGGAACTGATGTAGATCGTAATAGCTCTGATACCAAATTGATGCAGATTAAGAAAGGAAGAATTAAGGATGAGAAAAGAAGAAGAAAGGGATGAGAAAAGAGAAAGAATTTGATAAGGAAGCAATATTAGTATTCAATAATAATTAATAATAATCAAAGTCTAATCTAAATAAAACCCTTACACGCATCTTTTTATATAGTGAAATTAAAATACTAAAACAAATAAATAATAAAAAATAAACTCTCAAAAGTTAAAAGAAAATACTTAAAAGATAAATACTAAATTATTCTCATGATTAATCTAAATCATCTAATTCCTATACGATTCCCATCATTCTCCTCAGGTTGAGAAAAATATTTTTCCGGAGACTATTCAAAATAGAAGTACCCTAAGAGAGTAGAATGAAGATGACAAAACAATTCATCTAGAATGAAAAAATCATCAATATCTTTCCATCGATCAGAATAAATGTAAGAATCTTCATCTGTAGTAATGTAAATCTGGTCACGTAGCACATCATCTATTTGACTTAAAATATGCTGTGGAAGTGGAAAGATAAGAACTGGAGCTAGTGCTGACGAAGAAGCAATTCCACATGTAGAAACACTGGATAACAAAGTAGGAGGTTCTGGAGTATCTCGATTAAGTAACATGTCCTCCAAATTAAAATCTGGACTAATACTAACATTCAATAAAAAATTAAACACATAAGTATTAGATCCAAACTCAAGAATAGCAAAGCAATTTATTGTGATACAAAATTGATGTAGATCGTAATAGCTCTGATACCAAATTGATGTAGATCGTAATAATTCTAATACCAAATTGATGTAGACTATGAAGGGAAGAATTAGAGATGTGAAGAGAAGAAGAAAGGGATGAGAAAAGAAAAAAATTTTGAGAAGGAAGCAATATTAGTATTCAATAATAATCAAAGTCTAATCTAAATAAAAGCTTTATATGCATTCCTTTATATAGGGAAACTAAAACCCTAAAATAAATAAATAATGATAAATAAACCCTTAAAAATTAAAAGAAAATACTTAAAAGATAAATATTAAAAGTATCTAAATAACTCTCATAACTAATCTATAATATCTATTCAATTCCTCTTCTTGTATAGACGAGCCTAGTCATGGGTGTGAAAATCTGTCTCTTCTGGTTTCTGAAGAGCTCAAGCTCGGATCAGCTCAGCTTGGAAGCTGTCATTGCAACCTAGATCCCAAAGCGGAAAAATATTCTACCAGAAGGAATTGAGACAAGAAGAATGGACAAAGATCCCTTTATCTAGGATCTATCCATACACATCTCATAAGGTTGCCTTTTAAAATCATGTTGAGAGCTTTTTTTTTTTTTTTTTATATTAATCGGTGCTTCTCACAGCTGGAGATGAAGGCAAGAAAAAAGTGAATGAAAAGAAAATTATAGAACTAAAGGACAAGTATTTGAGAGGATGACTTCCTGAAGGTGACATAGGAGACTTGTGGCTGTTGGTTTTGTGAAACTCTTCATGCCTAGATTTTGAGCAGACCATAGTTCATTGTATTTAATAGTTTGAATATGTTTAAACATTGAAGAATTGTATATAGAATTCTCGTTTGATGTATATATGTATTTACATATATATGTGCAGTGCAACCACAAAGATATATACATGCCCAAGTCACTAGCTTGGAAAGTGAGTTTAAAATAAAGCTCAAACCTGGGTCATCAAACAAATCAATGAATACGAATAAGCCTGCTTTGGAGCTGTGTTTGAGCAGTCATGAATAGCTTGGTGCATTTGTAGCCCTAGATGTTAATGCAATTGAACACATTGGCTTTTGATTTCAGGCATCATAGTATGAATGAAATTATCTAAATTGACTTGAAATCGAGCGAGAAAATATTTGATAACCCTATACAGCGTGTAAAGTTTGTCATGTAAAGATCTTTAAATCCATTTCCTTTCCTTTGATGCTAGAGAGTGTGAGGGGTGGGGTTGATTATGTTTTAGTATCTTGTAAGTTAAAATACTGAAGGCATCTGGAAAAAATTGATCTGTGAATCTCGGAATATTCTGAGTTGGATTATGTGACGGACAAACATCTGAGTTTGAAAACATGGTTGACAAATTACTATTTACTATCTAACTGATCCTACAAGGGAAAAAAAAGAAGAGAATTTGCTAGCTACTGTGTGTCATATTGTGGCTTCTTAACTTGCTTCTTTGCATTTTCTTTTTGATATAATTGTGCTTCTAGTTGAAAAAAGAATGAAAAGAATATATTTCCATCTTCCTTATCTGTGAAACTTTATCTTTTTGTAGATAATAAACAAAAGGCATACCTATCCAAAAAACTCACAAAAGTCATCTTACAATGTGCCTTATTTTTGTTAACCTCAATTGCATGTATTTTGCCTGAATGGTGTTGAAATCAATGGTGTTAAACAGGGCAGGTTGGAACCTATACAGGCTTATTTGAAGAAGAATAAGCGAGGGTTGGGAGCAGATGAGATAAAGCTGAAATCAGAGGACTCCAAAAAGAAGGAAAATCATGCTTCTGATGGTATGAATGAAAAAGTAAGTATTTTGTTCTTAAAAAACTTCTAGCATTTGTATTTGTTTAGAAAATTGTGCTGTTTATTATCAGGTACTTCTTACTGAATGCAAGGTTCTATCTGAAATAAAAGACAGCAATGTAGAAAAGTTAACCTCTCGAACAAGTAAAAGGACCATGACCTAAAAGGAAAAAAACCACAGAACAAAGGAAAAAGACATAGCATGGTGAGCTTATGTGAGAAATTGCCTTACTTTGGAAAGAAGATCGAAGGGTTGCTGATTGAGATATAACTACTGTCTACTGATGACTGACCTTTCAATCTATGTACCTCTAGACTGTAGGACATATGAATGACCAATGAGATCCTATGAGATCAAGAAGTCCAAAATCATAGAAAACAGAAAGGTTAATGAAGGCAATTTGGGTTCACGTTTGAAATGAATATCATTATAACTACTGTCTACTGGTGACTTACCTTTCAACCTATGAACCTCTAGACTGTAGGACATATGAATGATCAATGAGATCCTATGAGATCAAGAAGTCCAAATCATAGAAAACAGAAAAGGTTAATGAAGGCAATTAGGGTTCATGTTTAAAATGAATATCATTATAACTACTGTCTACTGCTGACTGACCTTTCAATCTATGAACCTCTAGACTGTATCATTTAAGTCCAGGATTTTGCTGTTGCGAACTATAGTTATGCAATAACAAGAAACTGCTGAGCAGGGTCACAGCAATAAGTGAAAAAATTCTGAAGATGTAGATTGAAACTGCTATTGGTGAAAAAGATAAAAGGATTGAATAGAGGTTGTAGGTTGCTGAAGGAAGGAGGTCCATGTCTCCACAGAGTGTGTAAATTAACAAATATATACCAGTGTGTCTTGTGTGGTTATTTGTTTTTGGACATTTTTCTGGAGAGAGTCCTTGGGCTTCCATGCAGAGGAGAAATATCCAAGATGAAAAAATTCATCCAATGCTTGCCGTATTATGCCATGGCTTGGGAAATTTATGAGTGCAAGTTACATTTTGGGGATTAGTTTGGCTTATAGATGAGTCTAGATTGATTTGAGCATTTGACAAGGATTTCATATTGTAACATCCTTGGCTCGGGTTACAAATATTGTAGGTTTCCCAAGGATAATTTAATTCAAGCTCTCTAGATATAGAATGAGTTCAATGGTGCAGGGGCCAGGACTTGTAACTTTAACCCCAGAACAATCAAAGTTTGAATAGATTCGAAAGAGGAATTAGAGTTTTTGGAGTTCTTGAGGAAGCTTTAGTGGGTTGGGGGGGGGGGGGAAGGATTGAGAGGGGCTGATCGGATAGAAGATACCAAGGATTTTGGCTGTTCCAGTTGTACTGCTCCTGAAGAAAAACTTGCAGGGTTTGTGTGTTTGAGTGGCAGTGTTTCTTTTTCAAAAAAAGTGGCAGTGTTTGAATCTTGGTTGAAGGAGATGATTGAGCTTGTAGAAGTGACAATTCTGGGCTTGAGAGGGAATGCTTGCAGGTCTGATTGCCGGATTAAGTGCTGAGGTTTAATAAGAGGGGGATCACACCTAAGAAATGATGCCTCAGATATTTTTTTCTTCATTCCATTCCAGTTCTACTTAAATAATACATGCCATCTAGAGTCACGACAGGAGTTATTGGGGATCAAGTGAACTTGGAGACCAAGTTGTTTGACTTTTTAAATTCTTGACTCTTGACCTATATACACTTACACCATTCGTTGGTACCTCCACCACTTAACAAATGTGCTAAAATTACATATCAATAACAAAAGGATAAAATCTTATCGGACAGTGCTATTCAGCGGCCAAGTGACCAAATTCTCATAGCGGAAATTATTGATAAAGCACTAATAAACTTTTCTGGGTTGCGTCATCTCAAATATTTGTCAAATTGCGCTGCTGAAAATGTCCTAGAGCTGCGGGGTGGAATAGGACTATAATATTTCTCACTATTTCTAGATCATTTATTTCAATCTTAAGAAATTAAACAATTAAGCATTTCCCAGATTTAACTGTGATGGGAACCACATTATCTTTTGCTCTAGTATACGTAAACTTAAAGTTTTTATATGCTTTCTTGGGTTTTATAGTCCTTTGAAAAATTCATTTTTAGGATATTATCTTTGTATTCACATTTAATTTTTAAATTTGCTAGAAGATATATGTTAGGAATAATAGACTATTAGAGTGATGATCTGGTGGTTATTATAAAAGGATGGATGTAGCCGACTTTGATTATTGTTTAATTGAGAATTTATTCTTCCAAATCTTTTCTTTCTCTGTGCTTCTACCATTCTTTTCTTCTCCACATTCTTCTTTTCCCTATTTCACTTTCGCAGTCTATGTCAATACGATATAGAACCCAACTTCAATCTAGTCACTTCTTCTCTTACTGTCAACACCTGTTGTAACCATAACAACTGCCTGCTGCATGAAATCATCACTTTCATGGCTAATTTCATTACTTTCATTACTTTGTGCGTCATTGTCTGACCAACGTTGTTGTTTCACATCCACCACACTCCACCACTTGCTTTCTCCCCTATTACAGGATTAACTTTTAACTTTTGCATTGATCAAACAAAAGAAAAAGGAAAAACATTATTGTTGTAATCACTTTTGCTGTACAGTCCACACAATAGAAGACTTGCACTAGAGTTTAAAAAAAAAATAAAAAGAAAAGAAAAATAATTATACTAGTTGCGATCAGAGCCACCTGGAGGAAGGAGGCTCCAGATTCAGCACTTGATTCGATGCCTTCAACCGATCTCATCCCAAGTCGTCATCATCTCACATCATTGTCTTTGTACTTACTGCCTTTCGCTCGATGGAAAAAGTCTTCACCAAAATCTTCTTTATTGTCATTGGTATCTTCTTCGTTTTAATTTTGACTGCCGCCCTATCATCTTGTCATTGTCGTCCATATTGGCCATAAATAGGTCTTTGAGCTTTGGCTAGGGTTTGAAAGTGAGAACCCAGAACCAATAGAAGAAGATGATCAGAGTTTTTGATTATTAGAAGGTTAAGAACCTTTACTTGACGCAGTTCTTTAGTAAGATCCTGACCTATTTCCTTAATTGGTTAATTTTTTACCGACAATCCAGATTATAATGAGTCAGATTTGGACCCGTGAGCTAGATTTTAATTGGATTAAATTTCGACAAACGATTCATATTTTTATTTGGTTAATTTTTTTATATCAAAGATGCATATTTTAATCGGGTTGATTTTTGACCCAAGCCCGACCTATTTGATCAGATTTGGCCTACAATTTCATATTCAGACTCCAAAAAAAGAAAAAAGATAAAAGAGAAGAAAAGATAAAAAAAAAAAAAAAAAAAAAAAAGTATGAAACTTTATTTTATGAAAGCTACTTTCTAGAATTTCTATAGGAGCAACTGCCTTCACTAAATTCAGAAAAAACTATGTAATTCCCCAAAATTCCAGGAACAACCCTAGATTGCCAGAAATTGTAAAGTACTTTGTACTAAGTACATTCTAAAGGGGTGTATTTGGCTTTTTGATTCAAAACACACACACTCACATATATTGAGATAGAGAGAGAGGCGGATTACTCTCTTTCGATTCTCCTTTTTTTCTCAAACTATCTCTTCCCTATTTTTTCCTAACTCTAATTCTTTAACCGTCACATGGTATCAGAGCTACCTTTTTAATCAACACATTCTTCTTCTTCTTCTTCTTTCTTTCTTCTCCTCAGTTTTTTTTTTGTGCCGATCGTCGGATCGTGGCAGTATTCTAAGCCATATTGAGGTGTTGTTGATGGTTGTTGGTTGAGTTCCCATGTTGTGGTCAATGTTGTCATCGATATTGGGTGTTGTGGCTTGTTGATTCGTTATGATTGGATTGGGGTTGTTCTGATTTGTTGTGATAATATTGTTGGACGGTAGATTTGGTCATGGTTCTATGATTAGGATAGGCTATTAGTGTCGCCGTTTGAAAAGCCTCCCGCCGGCGTTGAATAGCGTATGCCACACATCTATGTGAAGGAGACAACCCGTGTTTGGCTATCGGAATTGTCAACGCTATTCTAGTTTAGCGTATTCAAAGTTGGAACAACAAATTCCTAATTTAGATTTTATTCGGATCGGTTCAGGTGGATATCAGATCCAATTCTGGTTTATTGGGCTTGCTTAATCTAGTAGACACAGGCCCAAGGTCTATTCAGCTCCAAGCCCAATCCTGTTGGGTCAGATCGGTTCAATTCATTTGAAGGTTTATTTAGACTGGTTCATCCCAGCTCAGGTTAGTTCCATCCGGTTCAGGCCTTTTCGCTTCGGTTTAGATCGGTTCAAATCCCTTCTGGTCTGATTCATAACGGTTCAGGTATTTTCCTTATAGTTTGGTCTTCTCCAGCTTCTTATTTCTCCGGTTCAGGCTCCAGCAACCCTAGTTAGTCTCAGTTCAGGCTTCCTAAGCCATACTCCGCCCTAATTCAGGCTTTAGCTGCCCTCTGCTTCAGGTCAGGCCTCAACAGTTGTTTTCTGCTCATTTTCCACCTTTTTATGATCTCAGTAGCCTCATTCTTTGTTGCTGCAATGGCATCTGAGACTCAGGCCCTCCTCTATTCCCAAAACAGAAACATTGTCTTATGCTACTCTTTTTAATGCCCCCCTATGACCTCTATCAAATTAAATGGGAACAATCATGTTTTGTGTGTTAAATCAGTGGAGGTTTTTCTCAAAAGTAAGGGACTTCGTACCCATTTGGTGGATGCTAAAGCTAAGGATATAGCCTATAATTTTCAGATCTAGAGCAAGAAGATGCTTAGATTATGTCCCTAGGGCTGAATATCATTGAGCCTAATATTAGTTTCACACTACTATATTTAGATACTACAAAAGGAGATATGAGATTGATTGTCACATATGTATTCGGGGACCGGGAATATTACCAGCATTTATGAGTTGTGCAGGCAATACTATGGCCTTGAGCGAGGGACTCTGAGCCTTAAAGAGTACTTCTCAAAGGTTACGGGTGTTTGTGAAAAATTGAAGATGTCTTAACTTATTTCATTTGACATTCCATGTATGGAGCAGCAGCATGAGGATTTTTAATATCGTTCTCTTTCTTCTTGGCTTGAAATCTGGGCATGAGGCTATTTGTGCCCAAATTTTAGGAAGCTCGAAGCTGCCCTATCTTCTTGATATATTCTCTCGTCTTCAGAGGGCTACCTTATTAGATAATAGTTCTTCTGGGAGTATTGATCATAGTGGTGATCGTTCGACTTTGTTGTGGCCCCATGTGGTACTAGTGATTCTCGTGGAGGCTGTGGTGGTTGGAAGATGTGGTATGCGTGATGCCTCTAAAAGTGATAGAGGAGGTCGTGTTCATAATAACCACACCGTGGATTATTAATGGGACCTTCATGGTAAACATCTGGTCTCTTCTCATCAGGCTTCCTATCTGGACGAAGTTCCTCCGTCATCTAGCTCATCCTCCGGACCTTATCAGTCTCCCATTGCTGATCTGATTACTATTTTTCAGGATGAGAATATTTAGTTTGTAGCTCAGAAGCGTTATTTCTTCTTTCATTGCTACTTTTTCTCAGTCAGGTATAACATTAACTTGTTTACTGTTGTCCACTTCCAGGCTGTGGATTATTGATTGAAATGCTTCAGTCCATATGATTGGGTCTTCTTGTCAGTTATCTAACTTTCATTTTGTAGCTTCCTCTCCTAGTGTGACTTTTGCCAATAGTTCCTCCTCTAAGGTTTTAGGTTTGGGTCCTACTCAGCTTAGTCCCTCAATCTCCTTATTTTCTGTTTTTTGTATTCCTCAATTTTCCTTTAGTTTATTTCTATTAATAAAGATTACTTGTTCACTTAATTGTTCCATAACATTTTATCCCTCTTCTGTATCTTTCTAGATCTCAAGATGAAGATTAGTACGGGGTATGAATCAGGTGGCCTTTATTATGTTGACTTTGAGCCGACTCCTATAGCTTCCAAACCTCATTGTCCCTTCTTCAGTAGCATTGTCTTACGGGGTATGAATCAAGTGGCCTTTATTATGTTGACTATGAGTCGACTCCTGTAGCTTCCAGACCTCATTGTCGCTTCTTCAGTAGCATTGTCTTCTTGGACATACATCTCTTTTCATTTTGAAGTCTCAAGCTTTTAGTCTTTGTAGTCTGTTGTATTTGTCTTGTGCAGCATGTCAACTTAATAAGTACTATTGTTTGCCTTTTAAGTCTATAGGATTGATAATCGTGTTTCTAGTCTTTTTGAATTGGTTCATTTTGATGTATGGGGTCCTTTGGATATTCTTCTATTAATGGATTGCGTTGTTTTGTCACATTTAAGGAATGATTATTCTCGCATGACTAGGTTGCTTTTGATGAAATCTTGTTCTGAATTATTTTCCATATTTCAGTTGTTTCATAAGCAGAATTAGATCCAATTTGGCTATAAAATTCGTGTTTTGCAGTCAAACTGTAAAATTCGGTAAATTTAAACTTTTTACAAAAAGGACAAAATGGTAAATTGTCTCTACAGTATGGTTGAAAGCCTAAAATTTTCTAGAACTTGGATGACGAAACAGACCTCATCGTTGGATTAGTCTCGCGAAATCTAGTTATCTTGTCAAATTTTATTGCATTCCGAGGTAGTCGAATTTTTTATGTTTTACGAGACGATCGAGTCTCGGGTGACCCAAAAACGAGATTTTTGATAAAATTTTGAAAGTTGTAAAATAATTTCAAGCAAATTAAAATAAAAAATAATTTGAACTTGAACCGGAACGAAATTTAATCGTTTCGGGACGAAAACGGACCCGGAGAAAAAAGGGCCGTGTGGCGCGTTGTGGGTCAAGTATTCTAAGAGTATAAATAGGGGAAAAAATTAGATTTTTCTCTCATTCTTCAGCTGGTTTCAACGTGAGAAAAGAAGAGAGGGAAAGGGCTTGAGTTCTCCACCTTCTCTCTACGATCTAGGAAGCTTGAGTGCTCAAATCTACTCGGGCCAAGAGTTAAAGTCGGTCTCCTCGTCGAGGGCTACGCCTACGTACCAAAAACGAGGGTTTTCACCGAAGGTTTGAAAGGCGAGATTTTGGAGGAGCTTGGTTTAGAGTTCGGGCTAAATTATTGGAGTTTCTTGAAATTGATTTCACACTTCAAGAGGTAGGGTTCTTTCCTGCTCGTGTTTATTTTACAACTTAGAGTGTTTTATGTGATGGATAGGTTGATAGAGATATATATCACTTGCCTATGAATGTGGAGTTGATGGAATCGATTGATTTGGGAAATTGGGTATGTGAAATTGACCCAATTTAAATTAAATTCCTAGCTTGGAATTGGTATGTGGTATAATTACTTGTATTTCCATGGAATTTGGTATTATGTGGGCATGCTATGTGTTTTGATTATGCCTTCGTGAACAAAGTGTGTTATTTGGATATATATGAGGAAATAACATGCTTGTGAGTTATTGTTGGAAATGAAGTGTTGACGTATGCTCATTGATATGTTGACATTGAGATGAAATTGGTGATAAATTGCATGATATATGTATACATGTGGTTAAAGTTGCTCATATGACATTCATTACATGTGGGTATGACATTGAAGTAGCAATGGTGCATTATATTGCATATGCACGGAGACATTACATTTTATGGGTGTGAGTGTATGGTTGGCATCAAATACCACGTAGGTAGATGATGGGTGGGCTCGAAAAAGTTGGATTGAATATCTGGCTGAGTCACACGGTTGCATGAAAAAGAATTAGGTCGGGGTTAGCAAGAAGGGCTGGCCTATCCCTCAGGTGAGAGGCCCGTGTTCGGATATGCACTTCCGTTGGTATAAGAGCCCATAAAGTGTGTAGGTGTCCGTAGAACCGTTGGTGGAAGTCCATGAATTTCGTGTCGGTTGGGTGACCGTTAGTGTAAGTCTATAAATATCCACTCCAAGAAAGACTTAGAGGTTTTAAGTAGTCATTGGGCGTGTAACACCAATGGCGGGGGCGTGGAAAGCCTGATTTTGACACTCATGGCATAGTATGGGGGAAGGTAAATGGCCGGAACTAGAAAAGCTCGGTCTTATACACATAGACTTTGCATATGTTGTGGAGCCGAGAAGGGCTCGGGTAAATTGCATGAATGGGTATCATCTCAATTCATGGCATGGTNTATTGCATATGCACGGAGACATTGCATTTTATGGGTGTGAGTGTATGGTTGGCATCAAATACCACGTAGGTAGATGATGGGTGGGCTCGAAAAAGTTGGATTGAATATCTGGCTGAGTCACACGGTTGCATGAAAAAGAATTAGGTCGGGGTTAGTAAGAAGGGCTGGCCTATCCCTCGGGTGAGAAGCCCGGTGTTCGGATACTCACTTCCGTTGGTATAAGAGCCCATAAAGTATATAGGTGTTCGCAGAACCGTTGGTGGAAGTCCATGAATTTCGTGTCGGTTGGGTGACCGTTAGTGTAAGTCTATAAATATCCACTCCAAGAAAGACTTAGAGGTTTTAAGTAGTCATTGGGCGTGTAACACCAATGGCGGGGGCGTGGAAAGCCTGATTTTGACACTCATGGCATAGTATGGGGGAAGGTAAATGGTCGGAACTAGAAAAGCTCGGTCTTATACAGATAGACTTTGCATATGTTGTGGAGCCGAGAAGGGCTCGGGTAAATTGCATGAATGGGTATCATCTCAATTCATGGCATGGTATGTTAGATTCCAACCTTGATTTGCTTAAGTGTTGGTTGAAATGATTGTTGTTGTTAAATGTTGCATGTGAACATTGCATATGCACTTAGGTTGAGGAGAAGTCTCTGTAGGAAATATTTTACTGGGCGTTGGCTCACCCTATACAGAAAATATTTCAGGTGCAGGGTTCGTACTGGTGGAGGACTCACATTCGGGGCCTCAACGATGAAGAAAAATTGATTTGTGGCTTTTGAAAGCAAGTTTTTGTAAAAATTTTGTAAAATTTTATTTTGAGCATGTAATTGTGTAAATGGACTTGTAATCATATGAAATTAATTGTAATATAACTGGTATGTATCAAGTCTTATATGAAAAACAATACTTTACATATTTGGGATGTTTGTGAAAAAGTTTGGAATGAATTGGAAATGAAAAATAGGTGAAACAGAAAATTCTGGGTAAAACCTTCCGGAAGGTCGATTCTAACCTTCCGGAAGGTCTTCATATTTTTTACCAAATAAGGAATCCAGTGTGTAACTTCTTTCGGAAGGTTGACACATCTTTCTTCAAGATAGGATTCCAGTAAGCAAAATCTTCTGGAAGGTTGAGAAAACCTTCTAGAAGGTCAACCTTTCGGAAGGTTTATGAAGACCTACCGGATGGTCGGTGAAAAATCTTTGAAGGAACTTTTTCAGTAAGTAAAACCTTCAGGAAGGCCGAGCAAAACCTTCCGGAAGATTTTTTAAAAATCTAAAATATTAAGAATGCATTGTCATGCTTTTGGGTTACGTGTTCTTTGGTTCCAATGACACAAATGGACCTTAAATGAGATACATTGGGGTATATTGAATCTCGATGGAATTAAATGATTAAAGAAAACACGATCCTCCTATGGGTGGTAATCCCAGTTACAGGGATGTAATAGATGTGATGCCGGAATGGGCAACAATCACGGGTAATTCCGCGAGTTGATGGGTGATCAACAGGTTAACAAAGGACCCCCGAATTTTGGGGCGTCACATTGACAATGCCAAAGAATATTTTTTCAACCCCTTTGAGACTTATTTTCATACTAAGGACATTGTGCATTAGATTTCTTGTGCGTGGTTGAGCGAAAAAATCTCCATTTTTTGGATGTTACCCGAGCACTTTTATTCTATATGCATGTTCCTCGATTTTGGGGTTATACTGATTAATCGTTTGCCCTCTACTATCTTGAATAAAAAATCTCCTCATTTTGTTTATTTTCCAGCACTCCCTTGTTTTCTGTTCCCCCAAAGTGTTTGGTTTTGTTTGCCTCCACAATCTTAGACTAGGTTTTGACAAACTTGATCCCGGTGCTACGAAGTGTATATCTTTAGATTATTCTCGTACTTGGGTGTGTTATTGTTGTTATAGCCCTATTCTTCGCAAGTGTTTTACTAGTGCTGATGTAACTTTATGTGAGACTCGAGGATCAAAATATTGCTTCAGTGTACGGTTTCAGTCAGTTCGAAAACGGAAACGTTTTAGAAATGCAATGAAAATAGAGAAAAATATGGAAACATATGAAAACACGTGGAATTATAAATAAAATCCTTTTATTTATAATAATAAGTTTAATAATTAATTGATTGAGCATGTTTATTGGGTTAACTTCCATTTATATAAGATAACATGAAGTTAGAGGGGAAAAAATGCTTGACATGAGGCAAAAATTACTTCAACTAGTTTCGTACACTTCATTTTCATCAAGTAAACATATTTTTACATAATGTTAAGACCTCATAATATAAATGAACCGCTAATGAAAGAAGAGATGAATGTTGTCCATCAAAATCATACTTGGGGTGTAGTTTCACTACCTCCTGATAAGTAGGCTGTTGGGTGTTGTCGGTTATATACTGTCAAGTTCCATCTAGATGTTTGTGGAGCGCTTGAAAGTTTGTTTGATTGCCAAGGGGTATACCCAAACTTGTGGTATGGACTCTACAGAGACTTTTTCCCTAGTGGCCGAGATCTTTTCTGTTCGGGTCTTGATTTCTCTTGTTGCTAATCTTAATTGGCGTTTATTTCTGTTGGATATTAAGAATGCCTTCTTACATGGTGACTTGGAGGAAGAAGTTTACATTGAGCAACCACCTAAGTTTGTTGCTCAGGGGGAGTATCCAGATTGTGTATGCAAATTGAAGAAAGTATTGTACGAGTTGGAATAGGTCCCACGAGCATGGTTTGAAAAGTTTTTAGAGGCAGTGTTAGATTTTGGCGTCTCATTTATGAGTTGGTAATAACCTTCTTATTGTTTACATGGATGACATTGTAATTACAACCGATGACTCGGTGGATATTGCAAAACTGAAACAATTATTGCAACATCGTTTTCATGCCAAAGATCTAGAGAAACATATGGGTATTGAGGTTCCTAAGTTTAAATAGGGCATTAATTTGTCTTAAATATGTGCTTGATCTTTTGGAGGAAACATGACTTCCAGGTGGTCGGCCAATTGGTACTCCTGTGAACCTAAATGATAAACTCTCAGTGACTGAAAATGAATGTTTTGAAGTAAGTTAGTTTATGGAAACTCCTCTAGTATCACATTGTGGCGCTGTTCTTCGTATTATTCAATACCTCAAACGAGCTCTTAGACTTAGACTGTTTTGGGCACCTTTGACTGGAAGGCATTACAGATGCAGATTGAGTAGGTTCCCCATCTGATAGGCGATCTACTACGAATTATTGTATCTTTTTAGGTGGTGATCTAGTCTCGTGAAAGCCGAGTGGAGGGCAATGACTCACACGTGAAGTGAGTTAACATGTTTGCAACATTTTCTTCAGGATATTGGTTTTCTGCACAATTTTCGCTTTAGTTATTTGGTGATAATCAAGCTGTTGTTCATATAGCCATCCTCTAATCTTGTGTTTCATGAACCATAAACACATTGAACTTGACTGTCATTTTGTCCAAGAAAAGGTGTTTTATAGAGATATTACTATGCCATATTTCCTTTTCGTGAGGCTATAGTCGTGCTGATTGAAGTTAATTTATCACCATATTCTTGGGATAAAGCCTCTACTTTGGTATTTAATTCCGTGGCTAATTTGTAATTTCAGAAACTTTAGGGGTTAGTTCTATAATTTCTGTAGGGTTGATTCTGTAAATTCAGAAACTTCTCGGGTTAGTTCTGTTATTTTAGTAACTTCTGGGGTTAGTTCTGTAATGTCCAGAACATCAGGGAAGGATTCTGGAATTTCATGAAACTTTTAGGGAACATAAGTAATTTCTGAGAGTTTGGGGCGTAGACATGTAGTTTTAGAAATGTTGGGGCTAGATGGGTTGGACTTTTTTTTGCTCTGGGCTGGGTCATTTCCACGAACGGGTTGGACAGATTGCTTTCTTTCTTGGGGTTAGAGAGGAATCTGGGTTGAGTATTGAGTCAGGTTGGCTAAATAAAGGCCCCGGTCACTTTTATAACCAGTTTGCCTTATGGGTTGTCTTATCCATGCTGCAAGTCTGCAGCCAAGTTTAAATTTTTTTTTGAACTCTAGCAACTGATCGAGAAGGCACATAGCTCTAGTACTACTTTGAGACACGAAGAGGGCTAATAGCATCAGCTAAATCTTGACGGTGGTGAAAGGGAGAAACATAGCTACTGTTGACAAGGAACAACCGAACTGTGATGGCAGTGGATGAAGAAGCTGACAATGAGGAACGTTGATGGAGGCAACTTCAGCAACTCAACATGGATAATGCTCTCCAGCTGATGATTCAAAGGGAAACTCTAGTTTCCAACTCTTCTTCTGAAACGATTGATAGACACAGTGAGGATCTGTCCTGTCTCGTGAAAGAGTCCCTCGAAACACAGCTGACGAAGATGATCCGACAATTAAGGATCCACAAAAAGCTGCGGAAATCAAAGCTATACTTTGGTGGGTACGGGAACGACAGATTGATTATTGTGATGCGGAACGGTAAAAGCACTGATCTCAATTGAGAGAATGTAGACGGAGCTGTTTCTGAAGTGTAGACTAAGCTATGATGGATTAAGATGAGTGTATACGAAGCTATGCGATCAATTTTGAGAGCGTAGACTAACCTGTGATGGATTGCACTGCACGTAGATGAAGATACATGATCGCATTTGAGAGCATAGACTAATCTACGATCTAGGAGCACGAATTTGGATATGATATAGATCCGGCGATACGAAAAAATCTTTAAAAAAAAAAAAGATATGGATACGGCTAGAATATGTCTATAATAAAATATGTTTTATATTGTCCTATTATTTTACGACTTAAAATTTTCAATTTTTAATAATTCTTTAACAATAATAAGCAAAATTAACAATTTTTACCTTGAAAAGGATGTAATATCATCTCATTATGATACATTCATAAAGTAAATGTAACCAATTAAAGGAATCAGAACCTACATTTAAGTAGTTGGTTTGCTTGTAAGTATTTATTTATGAGATTATAGTGTAACTAACTCATGTTTTATACTCTTTTGATATGTTATATTAGATAATACTTACAAAATACTCGTTTTTTCAAAGTCAAATGAAATTTTGTTGATGTTTTTTATCGTATATGCGCTCAAAAGGAGAGTATAGATTAAAATTAAAAATTTTACATCTTACTCCGTGTAGAAAAATTTGCAAAGTATTCACATTATCACATATTTTATTAATTATTGGATACGTATGATGAGTATCGATACATACCCGTCCGGTTTGAACGGTTCATATAAAATCCCCCCGGCTCACTGAGTCTTAGGCGGGTTTAATGACCGGTCCGGTCTAGCCAGATACATTTTCGTTTGGATTAAAAATATCTTGTCTTCTGCTTGGTCTTCCAAGCCGGTCATATCAGCCAACCCTTTATTGGCTAGACCATTAGGAGGGTAAAGTCCTAATCTACTATGTAGTAGTGGGCACACATCGTGCAACATTATCTATCGAAAAAACCGTTAAAAAAACATCTGCAAAGTTTGTGATATCTGCAAGTTTATTGCAAGATGTGCCAGGTTTTGATCATTTCATCACGGTAAATTTTAGCATAAACTTCATTGAACAGGTCCTGCGGTGGTTCATTTCATTTGCATCATTCTTTCTCTGACCAATGTGCATGACGTGTCTACACTGTTGATATGCTTCATTGTCAACATGTTTACCATTAATTACATATGGTTTGTTGCTTTATAGTGTGTTATTGAAAAGCTTTTATTTATGTCAGATGCCTTCTAAAAATAAAGCAAAGGGGATCTCTAAAAGGATGAAGAAGATGCAAGAGTTTGAGAAGCGGTTGCAGGAGAGAGATTTTGAGCGGGCCTTTTTTCGGGAGTTCTGGCCAGATAATATTTGATAGTTGCATCATTTCACTTGTACAATGCTTGTATATGTATTTGTTACTTTTCTGGCATTGTATTCTATATTTTTAAAGTTTGTCAATCAATCAATTGTTTTTGACCCCCAAAAATATAATCATTGTTTTGTTTTGGCTGAAATCCTAGATCTCATCTGCACACAGACGGAATTGCTTGGCTATGGCTAAGAAAGGCGACGTGGGTTAATTCATGGTTTTGACAGTTTTCTAATGGCAGTCAAAAAATCCCTAGTCTTATGGTTCCTTCAGTTATCATCCATAGCTGTAATTTGCCTTTTTTCTTTATATTCTGTTGAGGGTTTTGACTCGATTTGAAAGTATTTTTATTGAGCTACATTTCCATATTGTAGGAATTTGTACATCTTACCATTTATTTGTTCTTGGGACGATGAGTTATAAATTAATAGTAGTAGTTTCAAATAAAACTGACCCAACAGTAGAACTTCCCTTTAAATATTTTTTGGTTGTATTCATTTCTTTGTTATGTAGGTGGTATATGACTTCAAAGGAAAAATATTTAGTTATCAAACTTTTGTCCTTTTTTTGAATGTTAAGTGCTATTGTCACGCCCTATTTTTCATACAATGAGAAACGTGAGTTTAAAACCATAATGTTCATACTTAGGTTCCTCTAGGTTTTCTTAAGAGATTGTTATTTCTTTTTTGACGATACTTTAAATATGCCTAAGGTTGAGTTCGGTAATTTGAGTTGTGCTCTCCTAAATTGGGGGCCTAGTTCGCTTTGGATGTTCATGGAACTCGAGGTCAGACCTTGAGTTCCCAGCAACTGCATCTCAAGGAGGGTAGCATAGAAGACAACTGACTTTCACCAAGCATCACACTGATAGTAACGATCGCTTATTCAGGTAGAAGAATCGCAACTGACCCAACACTCTCCACAATCGTTGCGGGATAGTAGCAACCGCTACAAGGAGGAGCAATAATCACACCAAGGATCAAGCAAAGCTTAGGGTCAACTACAAATTAGGGGCATAACCCCCAGCCATACACACAAGCCACTGTTGCTAAAACAAGAATTCTTTAATATCTTTTCTTATCAATATAAGTCCTAGGAGCAAGAGACTTTCTTGAAAATGGATTAACTGAGCTTCCGAACTGATGAACTATTATAAACTCTTTGTGCATTAACTCCCACTCCATGGTCCCAAATCTTAAAGAGCCTAGGAGCTTAGATTGAATAATTTAGTGCTCATCAAATTCATATCTTTGCTCGTGCGTGTAACATACACCATCAGTTGGTGCCGTCTGTTCCTGTTAAAATTCTACTAATCTTCAGTAATTGATAGTTTTCACGCGCAACATGAGCAGAAGTTAGATGAATCCCTTTCAATTACAGAACCAACAAGAAGTTGCCACCAGAAGACAACAAAAAAACCCTTGTGATTTCCTGCCTAATCCAGAGGTTGACCCACCCACGCTAGATCCTCCTTCGAATAATGAGCTTGAAGTCTTTGTTTAGTCAATCAGTGCCTCCTCTAGCAAAATGAGGAGTTAAATCTCGTCCAACGTCCCCAGAGGGCACAACTAGCCCAGGAGGATCCCTTACAGAGGGAGCACCAACACCTTTATCCCCTGAGGGACATCACCAAGGCAGACGAGCATAGCTAGACAGTGGGTAATGCCCATCGTCGAGTTTAGAGGAACGAAGACAACGAGGAGATACAAAGCTAAATAGGGGAACTCATAAGAATGAAAATCCCCCATTCCAGTAGAAAAGGGAAGAGCAGTTCTGGGAACAACGCTTCAAAGAGATCCAATAGGAGCTTAGCCGCATGAAAGAGGCTGTGAAGGGCAAAACCCCTAAGTCCATGGACGCCTTTGTCTAGCAGAGAGAGTCTCCCTTTACTCTAGAAGTGTAACACCCCGCATTTTCTTTTATATATGTATATAGATATATAGTAAATAATTGTGATAAAAAAAATGTGGATATATGTAGTGATGTGTGTTTGAATTTGGTAGATTGAAAAAGTAGAGATTTAAAATGTTAGTGAAAATAATAGTTGAAATTTG
>CAUOFW020003125.1:195641-234230 GCA_963454935.2 Ilex paraguariensis
TGTTACTAAGCATGTTACTACATAATCAAGCAATAACACACTTAACTCTCAAGGCATAAAGTAAACACTTAGTATGCCCACAAAACAACCCCAAATTAGGCCATATAGCAGCCCCCAAAATAAGCCACAAAATAGTCCCTAAACCAGCCACATAGCAGCCCCAAATCAAACCACAAAATAGTGCACAAAATAGCCCCTAATTAGTACACAAAATAGCCCCTAATTAGTGCACAAAACAGCCCCAGTTTCAGCACCAAAACAGTCCACAACATGGCCTAAAAACAATCCAAATTCAGCCCCTTAACAGTCTATTTGGACAACCCTTGGACAGCCCACATATAACCCAATTTCAGCCAGTAAAAGCCACTTAAGGTAAGAATAAAACCAAGGTAGGAGGGAACCCTACCTCAATAGAAGTGTAAGAACTTCTATAACACCAAAACAACCTCAACGCTTTGATTTTTCCCAAAGTCTCCTCTTGGATCTTCGGTGAAATCCACTCTTTTTGCTACGTACGCGTAGCCCTCGTCGAAGAGATGAACTTTGACTCTTGGTCCGAGTTGATCCGAGCAACGGAACTCCGGATATTGAAGAAGGAAGAATTGTTTTCTCTCTTTTCTCTCCTCTTTCTCTCCGATGTGTGAACCAGCAGAATACAGAGATATTTCTGCTGAAATATCTAATATTTAACACTATTTATAATTTCAAAGACATGACCCGAGTGGCGCCACGTGTCCCCCACTTGCTCGGTCCGTTTTCGCCCTGAAACGATTTAATTTCATACCAGTTTAAGCTCAAAATATTTTCCAACTTTCAAGTTTTTTTAAAAAAAAATTTCGTTTTTGGGGGTCATCGAACACCCGTCGCCTCGAAAAATGAGAAAAACTCGACTATCTCGGAATTCGACGAAAATTGACAGGGCAGCTAGATTTCGCGNTCGAGTGGCGCCACGTGTCCCCCACTTGCTCGGTCCGTTTTCGCCCTGAAACAATTTAATTTCGTACCAGTTTAAGCTCAAAATATTTTATATAAAATATTTTCCAACTTTCAAATTTTTTTTAAAAAAAATTTCGTTTTTGGGGGTCATCGGACACCCGTCGCCTCGAAAAATGTGAAAAACTCGACTATCTCAGAATTCGACAAAAATTGACAGGGCAGCTAGATTTCGCGATTCGAATCCAACGGTGAGGTTCATTTCATCACACAAGGTCTAGAAAAATATTAGTTTTTCAACCCGCGTTATAATGACAAATTACCATTTTGCCCTTTTTTCAAAAAAAGTTAAAATTTTTTTCGAGTTTCATAATCGGTGAATTGGATACGCACTCCAGTGGTATAAGAGTTCATAAAGTGTGTCGGTGTATGCGGAACCGTTGGTGGAAGTCCATGNCAGCTAGATTTCGCGATTCGAATCCAACGGTGAGGTTCATTTCATCACACAAGGTCTAGAAAAATATCAGTTTTTCAACCCGCGTTATAATGACAAATTACCATTTTGCCCTTTTTTCAAAAAAAGTTAAAATTTTTTTCGAGTTTCACAACCGGTGAATTGGATACGCACTCCAGTGGTATAAGAGTTCATAAAGTGTGTCGGTGTATGCGGAACCGTTGGTGGAAGTCCATGAATTTCGTGTCAGTTGGGTACCGTTGATGTAAGTCCATAAATACTCACCCCACGAAAGACCCAGATATTTTAACATGGTCATTGGATGAAATTCATAAATGATAGATTTTCTACGCATTGGCATTTGCATTGTGTTACGAGAGCCGGTGAAGGCTCGGGTTAAGGTGCGTGAGTGAATCTTTTTTCATCTCGTTTCATAGCATGGCACGACAGAATCCCAATATAGAATTGCATATTCTTTCTTGCAATGTTGATGTGAATATGAATATTTGAATGTGAACATTACACGTGCACTTAGGTGTGGAGTAGCCTCTGTAGGAATTATTCTACTGGACGTGCCTCACCCTATACGGGAAAATATTTTAGGTTCTGAATACACACCAGTGGACGACCCTCACTTGGATCCTCATGTTTGAAGAAGGCCGGATTGTGGCTTTATTTTGTGTTAAAGTAAAACATTTGTGGAAATAATGTTTTGGGCATGTAATCTTTTGCAAATAATTATAATAGAACTTATATAGACTATTGTTAAACTAACATTGCATGTTTTGATATAAATATGGATAATTTGACCCGGTGTGGCCAATGTTTACTTATAATCGGACCCGGTGTGGTCATTGTTGAATATTGGACCTCGAATGGGTCTTGTTATTATATGATTACACAGGTTGAGTTTTGGGTAGAGTTTCCCGTACAAAGGAGACTCTGCCCGAATTTCATCAAAATTATGGTTCCCGGTAAATGGGGCACAATAGCGTGATATCAAATTACTCGGTATCCACGGGTATTCTACAGGTTGATGGGTAATCAACGGACCCCCGAATTTTGAGGTGTCACAGCTTGGTATCAGAGCCTAGGCATACGNTACAGGTTGATGGGTAGTCAACGGACCCCCGAATTTTGAGGTGTCACAGCTTGGTATCAGAGCCTAGGCATACGAATAACCTAGGGCTCGATGGGCACGGGTATAGATCATTCCATTCCATATGCATTTCATGTTGTGTGCTCTACTTTCTACATGATATGTGTTACTTGTCATGTGAATTATATCCATGACAGAAATGTATATGGAAGGGAATACACTGGCGTTAGAAAACATAACCTTGGGAGTTAGNTCATTCCATTCCATATGCATTTCATGTTGTGTGCTCTACTTTCTACATGATATGTGTTACTTGTTATGTGAATTATATCCATGAAAGAAATGTATATGGAAGGGAATACACTGGCGTTAGAAAACATAACCTTGGGAGTTAGGAAAAAAAAAGGGATGAACGGTATAGTTCAATGTGTAAATGTCTACTAATACTTGATCCCTAACTTGGGATATTAAGTAATTGATCTATTGGTATCTTATGTGTGTGTAGATGGTAAATAAATAATCTATTGTTATCTTATGTGTGTGTAGATGGTACCTAGAGGAAGGGGACGTCGGGGTGGATGGAACAACCAACCACTACCACCTACCTTTGACCAACAGGCCTTCATGGAGGCTATTAGTGCGGCGGCGGCTACCATTCCACAAGCTAGTGCTATGGCCGCTACTATTGCATAGATAGGTGTAAGTGGGAGTCAAGGAGGTTCAAGTCACCTCCAGAAATTCAAGGCACACAATCCTCCGATCTTTCTGGGAGGGGCGGATCCTATGGTGGCTGACCATTGGTTCCGACAAATGGACAAGATCTTAAGGGCTATGGAGATTACCACCGATGCCACGAAGATAATGCTAGCTACTTTTCAGCTAGANGCTACTATTGCATAGATAGGTGTAAGTGGGAGACAAGGAGGTTCAAGTCACCTCCAGAAATTCAAGGCACACAATCCTCCGATCTTTCTAGGAGGGGCGGATCCTATGGTGGCTGACCATTGGTTCCGACAAATGGACAAGATCTTAAGGGCTATGGAGATTACCACCGATGCCACGAAGATAATGCTAGCTACTTTTCAGCTAGAGGGAGAATCTCAGGTGTGGTGGGATTGGGTCAAGGACTCAAGGAATTTGGAGACCATGACTTGGGCAGAGTTCAAGGGGCTCTTTATGAGCAAATATTTCCCTGCAGTTGCTAGACATGGAAAGGCATGGGAGTTCCTAGACCTCAGACAAGGAATGATGTCAGTGATGGAATAGGTGGCTAAGTTCACGGAATTAGCACGTTTTGCTGATGATTATGTGGCCATAGATATGGCCAAAGTGAGAAAGTTTGAAGATGGCTTGAAGTTGTCCACTCGAGGCAAGATTGTGGGTCTTCTTCTGCAAGACTTGGACTTAATGGTCACCACAACAATGGCCATTGAAAGAGAGGTGGATGATACATGGAACATCTGGGAGGCGGGTATGAAAGATAAGAAGAAGGTGGGTCAATCATCTTCTTCTAGTGCAAGGAAGAAGCAGAGGACTTCTGCTCCGCAAGGGCATCAAGGGCAGGGCTGCGGCTATCAAGGCCAAGGCCAAGGTCAGTCCTCCCGAGGCGGGAGAAACTTCTGGACTATGTATCAGGCAAGTCAAAAGACTTGCTATCATTGTCATCAACCAGGCCACGTGAGGAAAGATTGCCCATAGCGATAGGGATCCCAGTCCCAATCTTCAATGGGGTACTCACAGACACATTCTATTCCTCTTTACCCTACCATGGGCTAGGGGAGCCATTATTAGTACCAGGGCACTGCACATAGCCCCACTACTTCACGTGTGGGGACTTCGCAAGCAGGCCAGGGCATGGGTCAAGGCCGGGGATAGGGCTCACAAGCCGGTACTTCGGGGACCTAGGGGCGTGTCTACGCCATGATACCACAGGCTAAGCCGACAGATTCGTCGATGATACAGGGTACATTTCTACTCTCTCGCTTATTGGCTAGAGTATTGTTTGATTCTGGTGCATCACATTCTTTTATTATTGTAGCTTGTGTGAAAGACTTGGGCTTAGAGGTTGAGACTTTGGAAGAGCCATTGCAAGTAAGTTCTCCCCTAGGAGCTAGGGTGAGAGTTGATCAGATATGTCGGGGTTGTGAGCTAGAGATTTCAGGAATTCTACTCACCATGGACCTTATAGTCATGGACATGTTAGAGTTTGATGTTATCCTTGGTATGGACTAGTTGATGGCACACCGTGTTGTTATTGATTGTGATCGTAAAAAGGTCGCTGTTTTTATTCCGGAGGGGGTTTGTTTTAAGTTCTAGGGGGAAAAACATGATGTTTTACCCTAAGCAGTGTATGATTCTCGATGGCATGGGCAGTTGATGAGTTGGCTTATGAGCCTTACTTTGGAGGATGAGGTGAGATATGAGTTGGGTCTACCTCTGGTGGTTTGTGAGTATGAGGATGTTTTTCCAGATGAACAATCGGGATTATCTCCACATAGGGATATAGACTTCACCATTGAGTTATATCCTGGTACATCGCCCATTTCTATGACTCCACATAGGATGTCGCCTGCTGAGTTGCAAGAACTCAAGGTCCAATTGCATGACTTGTTGGATAGGGATTTTATTAGGCCAATCACCTCACCTTGGGGCGCTCCAGTATTGTTTGCCAAGAAGAAGGACAAGACCCTTCGATTGTGTATAGATTATCGGTAGTTGAATTGGGTTACTATCAAGAATAGATACCCTTTGCCGAGGATTGATGACTTATTTGATCAGTTGAGAAGGGCGCAAGTCTACTCCAAGATAGATCTTTGCACTAGTTACCATCAGTTGAGAGTTAGGGAGGAAGATATCCCTAAGATGGCATTCAAAACGCAATATGGGTATTTTGAGTTCATAGTCTTGCTGNAGTTACCATCAGTTGAGAGTTAGGGAGGAAGATATCCCTAAGATGGCATTCAAAACGCAATATGGGTATTTTGAGTTCATAGTATTGCTGTTCAGATTAACGAATGCTCCAGCGGCATTCATGGATCTCATGCATAGGGTGTTTCAACCCTACTTAGATCAGTTTGTTATAGTCTTTGTTGACGACATCTTGATCTACTCCAAGTCTGAGGAGGATCATGAGGGTCACTTGAGGATTGTTCTTCATACCTTGAGAGACTATCAGTTGTACGCCAAGTTCAGCAAGTGTGAATTTTGGCTTACGGCANTTGATCTACTCCAAGTCTGAGGAGGATCATGAGGGTCACTTGAGGATTGTTCTTCAGACCTTGAGAGACTATCAGTTGTACGCCAAGTTCAGCAAGTGTGAATTTTGGCTTACGGTAGTGAAATTTTTGGGACTTGTAGTGTCGACTTCGGGTGTATCCGTGGACCTAGAGAAGGTTGAAGCGGTTATGAATTGGGAAAGACCAAAGTCAGTCTTCGAGATACGCAGCTTCTTGGGATTGGCAGGGTACTACAGGAGGTTCATTAAGGACTTCTCCCGACTAGCTGCACCTATGACAAGATAAACCCAGAAATAGGTCAAGTTTGAGTGGAATGACTTGTCTGAGAAGGCATTTCAGGAGTTGAAGAGAAGGCTGACATCAGCTCCTATTCTGATAGTTTCGGAAAGGGGAATGAGGTACACATTGTATTGTGATACCTCAAAGGACAGACTCGGTTGTATGTTGATGCAGTCCGGGAAGGTGGTGGCTTATGGTTCTCGGTAGTTAAAGAATCACGAGCAGAATTATCCCACGCACGACATGGAGTTGGCGGCCATTATCTTTGCCTTGAAGGCTTAGCACCACTATTTATATGGTGAGCAGTTTGAGGTGTTTTTGAACCACAAAAGTCTGAAGTACATCTTTACACAGCGGGACTTCAATATGAGGCAACACAAGTGGATGGAGTTTTTAGAGGATTATGACTTCACTTTGCATTACCATCCCGGTAAAGAAAATGTGGTGGCTGATGCACTCAGCCGAAAGTCACAGAGAGTCTTGGCTAGTGTGGCTTCCCGGAAGTGGTAGATGCTCGAGACTGTAGGGCAGTTTGGGTTACGCTACATGGAATAGGCTCAGGGTACTTTGGGGAGTTTAGTGGCTACACCTTCCCTACTGAGCAGAGTGATTGAGTCCTAGGGATAGGATACAGAGTTATCATCTATCAGGGACTGAGTATGATTAGGTACAGGTGACAAGGACTGGACTATTCACTTGAATGGCAGTCTTCGATTTAGGGAAAGGATTGTGGTTCCCCAATCTACGAAACTTATAGAGGAGATTCTTAGAGAGTTCCATTGTTCCCTTTTTGCTATGCATCCAGGTGGCACGAAGATGTATCATGATCTGCGTCGCCAGTATTATTGGAGTGGGATGAAGAAAGATGTTAGGAATTTTGTTAGCCGATGTCTCACGTGTCAGCAGGTGAAAGCCGAACACCAAAGACCAGTAGAGTTACTCCAACCTTTGGAGGTAGCTGAGTGAAAAGTGAGNCCAGTATTATTGGAGTGGGATGAAGAAAGATGTTAGGAATTTTGTTAGCCGATGTCTCACGTGTCAGTAGGTGCAAGCCGAACACCAAAGACCAATAGAGTTACTCCAGCCTTTGGAGGTAGCTGAGTGAAAAGTGAGAGCATGTCACGATGAATTTTGTGACCCACTTGCCATGGATATCATGGGGTCATGATACAGTGTGGGTGATAGTGGACCAGCTTACGAAGTCGGCACACTTTTTGACAGTGCGAATGACCTTCACATTCGAGGAATTCTACAAGTTATACATACGGGAGATTGTTCAGTTGCATGGGGGTACCCGTATCTATAGTATCGAATCGAGATCCTAGGTTTACAACTCATTTTTGGGAGAGTTTCCAGTGAGCAATGNTAGTGGACCAGCTTACGAAGTCGGCACACTTTTTGACAGTGCGAATGACCTTCACATTCGAGGAATTCTGCAAGTTATACATACGGGAGATTGTTCAGTTGCATGGGGGTACCCGTATCTATAGTATCGGATCGAGATCCTAGGTTTATAACTCATTTTTGGGAGAGTTTCCAGTGTGCCAAGGGAACACGGTTGATGATGATCACTGCTTTTCATCCCCAGATAGACGGTCAGTTAGAGAGGACCATCTAGACTTTGGAGGACATGCTACGGGCATGTGTCCTAGATCTCAAGGGTAGCTGGGAAGAACACTTACCCTTAGTGGAGTTCGCCTACAACAACAGTTATCAGGCAAGCATACAGATGACACCCTATGAGGCACTATATGAGAGGCCTTGTCGGTCTCCGATTTGTTGGATGGAGGTGGGAGAGAAACCTTCTACGGGTTTGAATTTTCTTAGGGACACCTCTGAGAAGGTGGACTTGATACGGAAGCGTTTTCTCATGGCTCAGAGCCGACATAAGAGCTATGCCGACAAACGACGGTGATCTCTAGAGTTTGAGGTGGGAGATCACGTCTTCTTGAAGGTGATGCCTAAGAGAGGAGTGGTCTAGTTTGGTAAGTAGGGAAAGCTGTTGCCGAGGNTCTCATGGCTCAGAGCCGACATAAGAGCTATGCCGACAAACGACGGTGATCTCTAGAGTTTGAGGTGGGAGATCACATCTTCTTAAAGGTGATGCCTAAGAGAGGAGTGGTCTAGTTTGGTAAGTAGGGAAAGCTGTTGCCGATGTATATCGGGCCCTTCAAGGTACTCGAGAGGGTGAGTGCAATGGCTTACCAGTTGGCGTTACCACCAAATCTATCAGGTGTTCATGATGTATTACATGTCTCTATACTCTAGAAATACACCCTAGACCCGCGTCATGTGGTGGATTGGGGAGAGCTTCTTGTTGATGCTGATGGGACCTTCAAGGAAGGACTGGTGCGCATCATGGATAATTGGGAATAGGTTTTGCGAGGGAAGACCGTGCGGCTAGTGAAGGTGATGTGGCAGCACCGGGAAGTGAAGGAGGCAACATGGGAGCGCGAGGAGACCATCCATACCAATTATCCCTTCTTATTTGAGGACAAAGGTACATTCTTATAGTCATTTAGCATTATTTGACTGTTGCGTATGCATGTGATTGTATGTGCATGTGTATGTGAATTTCAGGGACGAAATTCTTTTAAAGGGGGAAGAATGTAAAACTCGGGAAAATTTAANTGTATTACACGTCTCTATACTCTAGAAATACACCCTAGACCCGCGTCATGTGGTGGATTGGGGAGAGCTTCTTGTTGATGCTGATGGGACCTTCAAGGAAGGACTGGTGCGCATCATGGATAATTGGGAATAGGTTTTGCGAGGGAAGACCGTGCGGCTAGTGAAGGTGATGTGGCAGCACCGGGAAGTGAAGGAGGTGACATGGGAGCGCGAGGAGACCATCCATACCAATTATCCCTTCTTATTTGAGGACAAAGGCACATTCTTATAGTCATTTAGCATTATTTGACTGATGCGTATGCATGTGATTGTATGTGCACGTGTATGTGAATTTCAGGGACGAAATTCTTTTAAAGGGGGAAGAATGTAAAACTCGGGAAAATTTTAAATTTTTTCTCTTTTGTTTTTTTTGGAAGAAGGGCAAAATGATAATTTGTCACTATAATGCGGGTTTAAAATCTATATTTTTCTAGAGCTTGGATGATGAAACGGATCTCACCGTTGGATTCGTCTCGCGAAATCTAGTTATCCAAATAAATTTTGTCGAATTCTGAGATAGTCGAATTTTTCATATTTTTCGAGGTGACGGGTGTCCGGTGACCCTCAAAAATGAAATTTTTATAAATTTTGAAATTTGAAAAATATTTTAAATAAAATTCATATAAAATATTTTGAGGTTAAACCGGTACGAAATTTAATCATTTTGGGGTTAAAACAGACCCAGAAATAGGAGTCGTGTGGCGCATCGAGAGCCAAGGGTTTTGAGACTATAAATAGGTGGAAAAATCTGATTTCCCCACAGATTTTCTCTATTGTTCTGAACGTTGGGCTGAGAGGGAGCAAAAGAGAAGAAAACAAAGATCTTCAAGCTTTCTCTTGACGATTTTCCAAGTTTCGTCGGTCAGAATCCTTCGGACCAAGAGTTAAAGTCGATCTCCTCGACGAGGACTACACAACCACACCAAAAATAAAAGATTTCACCAAAGATCCAAAGATGAGATTTTGGGAAATCAAGACTTAGAGGTTGGTGTTCTTGAAGTTTTTATCCTTCGTTTTACGCTCCAAGAGGTAGGGTTTCCTCCTACTTTGGTTTACTTCTAACCTAAGGTCTCCATAGGGTTTATGTGGGCTGTTTTGGATATTTTTAACATTTTCCTATTATAGTTGGTTTAATGGAAATGAGTAGGCTCAATTCTAGTGTGAATTGATAATTAGAAATTACTAGTTTGTGATTTCTTGGAAGTTTTGATAATTGGGCATGTGAAAATTATTTATTCTGATTTTTGTTGAGTTATATGATGAATTTGAGTGTATTATGTGTTTACATGAGTGGTGCCTTGAAGGTGTTTGATTAAATGCGTAGGTGAAAATTAAGTATGTTTTGCATGGACTATGTATAGCATGCTTGGATATTGTGTTGGATGAAAACTTGTCTATTGTTATGGACATGAAGAAATGGGTGTAGGAATGGTTTAATTCAAGTTCTACCTTGAATTTGATATGTGGAAGTTCCTTGTGAAAGTTCTTGAAATTTGGTATTGTGTGGGCATGCTATGTGTTTAGAGTGTGCTCTTGTGAGTAAAGTGTGTTTTGGACATAAATTGTCTAATAACATGCTTGTTATGAAATGTTGATATACACATGCTTGTGATATATTGACATTGTGATAAATTATGGTATTTATATGCTCATAATATAATTTACCATGGAGATGTTGATTTATGTTGAGTTTGTTCATACGACATTCATTACATATTGAACATGTGGATAGTGTTGTAATGATACTTTACATTGCATATGCACGGAGGCATCACATTCATAGGCATGAGGCATGGGTGTGGGTGTGTGTGCATGGTTAATCAAACACCATACTTGGTTGATGATGGGTTATGTTGAAATGTATGGTTAAATTGATCCTTATGACACTCATTACATGTGGAGCATGACATTGGTAGTGCAATGGTTCATTTCATTGCATATGTATGTTCGCATCACACTCTTGGGCAAGAGTCATGAGTGTGGATGTGTATATATGCATGGGTGATCAAAAACCATACTTGGTGATTGGTGGGTGAGCTCAGAAAAGTTGGATTAAAAATTCGACTAAGTCGCATGGTTGCATGAATATGGGGTCGGGGTTAGCAAGAAGGGCTAGAAAATCCCTCGGGTGAGAGACTCGGTGACTTGGATACGCAATCTAGTGGTATAAGAGTCCATAAAGTGTGTCGGTGTATGCAGAACCGTTGGTGGAAGTCCATGAATTCCATGTGGGTTGGATGTCGTTGGTGTAAGTCCATAAATACTCACCCCACGAAAGACCCGGAGATTTTAAAATGATCATTGGATGAAATTCATAAATGACAGATTTTCTACACATTGGCATTTGCATTGTTTTGCGAGAGCCGGTGAAGGCTCGGGTTAAGGTGCGTGAGTAAATCTCATTTCATCTCGTTTCATAGCATGTCATGGTAGAATTCCAATCTGAAATTGCATATTTTTACTTGGAATGTTGATGTGAATATAAATATTTGAATGTGAACATTGCACGTGCACTTAGGTGGGGAGTAGCCGCTGTAAGAATTACTTTACTGGGTGTGACTCATCCTATATGAGAAAATATTTTAGGTTTTGGATACACACCGGTGAACGGCCCTCACTTGGATCCTCATGTTTGAAAAAGGCCAGATTGTGGCTTTATTTTGTGTTAAAGTAAAACATTTGTGAAAATAATGTTTTGGGCATGTAATCTTTTGCAAATAATTGTAATAGAACTTATATAGACTATTATTAAACTAACATTGCATGTTTTGATATAAATATTGATAATTGGACCCGGTGTGGTCATTGTTGAATAATGGACCTCGGATGGGTCTTGTTATTATATGATTGCATAGGTTGAGTTTTGGGTAGAGCTTCCCGTACAAAGGAGACTCTACCCGAATTTCGTCAAAATTATGGTTTCTGGTAAATGGGGCACAATGGCGTGATATTGAATTACTCGATATCCACGGGTATTCCGCGGGTTGATGTGTAATCAACGAACCCCCGAATTTTGGGGTGTTACAAAATCTATACACAATAAACAAATAGTCACCATTATTTTCATTATTCACACAAGTTATGCATCCATAAATACACGCTTGAGGTCAGATAGGTCTTTATTTGAGTTTGTAATGGGGCCTTGGGTTTAAGGTTTTGAAATGAAAGATATTTAGGAATTCAAAAGAATACCCCGAAAGAACATGTACATTACACAACCAAACTTTTTTCCATAGCCTTTCACTCTCCTTCATTTAGAAGCATAATTTACAACACTTGCTCATATTTTGTTTTTTTTTTTTCCATTTGCTTTTTCACAACTAGGCATACAGTCATTCTTTTTTCTTTGTATATCAAGACAACTAAATGTATATACTTCTTTTTTTTCAGCAAAATATCTAATGCAGATATTCACAAGTATGAAATTTTTTCGTTTTTTTGTTGATTATCTTTTCTGAATCAACATCTCTCAAATTACATAAACAATAAAAGCTCAATCTCAGGATAACCATGGGTAAATGATATTATTTTTTTTCACTGGCTTGGTTATTATAGGTTTTGTATAAGAAATAAAATTTTACTTCATAGGCTCAATTATGGCTTCTAGGGATAATAATATTCAAAGAAAAAGACTTAGGCTCAAATAATGACAAAGATGACACAAAATCTATCTCAAGAGCTTTTGATAACACACTTTCTATGCAAATAATTTAAAGTCAAGCAATCATTCAAAACATTGGTATTGACCAAAACAAAAATAATGAAACTATTGAAGAAAATTAGCTGAATGAAAATATTCTTTATTGATTAAATGTAAATAACCCTCTAAGAAAGATTGGATCAAAACTCAGAAGGATTTTTATGCATCTCCACTATATGTTTCAAGTTCTCAAGGTAAAATACCTAACAAATTTTCAACTTGATAAAGTCTAAAGTGCACAAATTGTGATTTTTTTAAAACCATGGTATGAGCTACAAAAATATAGAATAAAATTATGTGTGATGCTTAAACAGTTGCAAATTTAAAGCTAAGAAAATGATTTATATATAGTGGTGTCAAACTATGCATAAAAATGTTATTCAAATATTTAATAACCAACAAAGTTTTTTTTTTTTATTATTTTTTTATTTTAAAACATAATATTGTAGATGCATGTGCACAATGTGTGATCAATAAAGCAACCATGCTCACCCCCCCCCACTCAAAAGTTTACATTGTCCCAAATGTATTGATAAACAGTATAAGAACAATTAAGAGTAAAGAATGATATACCGGATGCATTTATACTGTGCATGTGTATCTGCAATATCTCATAAAATAAAAGAGAAAATCAACATACAACAATATACAGAATTGGGTTGAATGTTAGAGATGAATTATTCATAGTGGAGATCCACTAACCTGATGGAATTCACATCGATTATACCTCCCTCCTAGAATGGTTTCAGTCTTTGTCTATTAACTTTAAAGGTGTTCCCATTCTTGGGATTTTCTATCTCCACTGTTCCATAAGAAAAGACTTCTTTAACAATATACAGACCATTCCATCATATTCGAAGTTTTCCTTTGAAGATATGTAATCTAGAATTATACAAAAGAACTTTTTGTGAAGGTGTAAAATTTTTACGCAAAATATTTTTATCATGGAATACCTTCATTTGCTCTTTGCTAATCCTAGAATTCTCATAAGCCTAATTCCGAATCTCTTCAAGCTCATTTACCTATAATTTTCGTAGGGTGCAAGCTTTGTCAAGACTAAAATTAAACATCTTAATGACCTAATATGCCTTATATTCCAACTTCACAGGTAAGTGACAAGCTTTTTCATACACCAATCTATACAGAGACATGCCAATCAAGGTTTTGTAAGCAGTACGATATGCCCATAATGCATCAGTTAGTCATAATGACCAATCTTTATGATCGGGGTTANTGCGTATGCATGTGATTGTATGTGCATGTGTATGTGAATTTCAGGGACGAAATTCTTTTAAAGGGGGAAGAATGTAAAACTCGGGAAAATTTAAAATTTTTTCTCTTTTGTTTTTTTTGGAAGAAGGGCAAAATGATAATTTGTCACTATAATGCGGGTTTAAAATCTATATTTTTCTAGAGCTTGGATGATGAAACGGATCTCACCGTTGGATTCGTCTCGCGAAATCTAGTTATCCAAATAAATTTTGTCGAATTCTGAGATAGTCGAATTTTTCATATTTTTCGAGGTGACGGGTGTCCGGTGACCCTCAAAAATGAAATTTTTATAAATTTTGAAATTTGAAAAATATTTTAAATAAAATTCATATAAAATATTTTGAGGTNACTCTTGGGCAAGAGTCATGAGTGTGGATGTGTATATATGCATGGGTGATCAAAAACCATACTTGGTGATTGGTGGGTGAGCTCAGAAAAGTTGGATNTGACGGGTGTCCGGTGACCCTCAAAAATGAAATTTTTAAAAATTTTGAAATTTGAAAAATATTTTAAATAAAATTCATATAAAATATTTTGAGCTTAAACCGGTACGAAATTTAATCATTTTGGGGTTAAAACAGACCCAGAAATAGGAGTCGTGTGGCGCATCGAGAGCCAAGGGTTTTGAGACNAGAGACTCGGTGACTTGGATACGCAATCTAGTGGTATAAGAGTCCATAAAGTGTGTTGGTGTATGTGGAACCGTTGGTGGAAGTCCATGAATTCCATNGGTGGAAAAATCTGATTTCCCCACAGATTTTCTCTATTGTTCTGAATGTTGGGCTGAGAGGGAGCAAAAGAGAAGAAAACAAAGATCTTCAAGCTTTCTCTTGACGATTTTCGAAGTTTCGTCGGTCAGAATCCTTCGGACCAAGAGTTAAAGTCGATCTCCTCGACGAGGACNATGAAATTCATAAATGACAGATTTTCTACACATTGGCATTTGCATTGTTTTGCGAGAGCCGGTGAAGGCTCGGGTTAAGGTGCGTGAGTAAATCTCATTTCATCTCGTTTCATAGCATGTCATGGTAGAATTCCAATCTGAAATTGCATATTTTTACTTGGAATGTTGATGTGAATATAAATATTTGAATGTGAACATTGCACGTGCACTTAGGTGGGGAGTAGCCGCTGTAAGAATTACTTTACTGGGTGTGACTCATCCTATATGAGAAAATATTTCAGGTTTTGGATACACACCGGTGAAACGGCCCTCACTTGGATCCTCATGTTTGAAAAAGGCCAGATTGTGGCTNTGTGTTTACATGAGTGGTGCCTTGAAGGTGTTTGATTAAATGCGTAGGTGAAAATTAAGTATGTTTTGCATGGACTATGTATAGCATGCTTGGATATTGTGTTGGATGAAAACTTGTCTATTGTTATGGACATGAAGAAATGGGTGTAGGGATGGTTTAATTCAAGTTCTNGTCAGAATCCTTCGGACCAAGAGTTAAAGTCGATCTCCTCGACGAGGACTACACAACCACACCAAAAATAAAAGATTTCACCAAAGATCCAAAGATGAGATTTTGGGAAATCAAGACTTAGAGGTTGGTGTTCTTGAAGTTTTTATCCTTCGTTTTACGCTCCAAGAGGTAGGGTTTCCTCCTACTTTGGTTTACTTCTAACCTAAGGTCTCCATAGGGTTTATGTGGGCTGTTTTGGATATTTTTAACATTTTCCTATTATAGTTGGTTTAATGGAAATGAGTAGGCTCAATTCTAGTGTGAATTGATAATTAGAAATTACTAGTTTGTGATTTCTTGGAAGTTTTGATAATTGGGCATGTGAAAATTATTTATTCTGATTTTTGTTGAGTTATATGATGAATTTGAGTGTATTATGTGTTTACATGAGTGGTGCCTTGAAGGTGTTTGATTAAATGCGTAGGTGAAAATTAAGTATGTTTTGCATGGACTATGTATGGCATGCTTGGATATTGTGTTGGATGAAAACTTGTCTATTGTTATGGACATGAAGAAATGGGTGTAGGAATGGTTTAATTCAAGTTCTACCTTGAATTTGATATGTGGAAGTTCCGTGTGAAAGTTCTTGAAATTTGGTATTGTGTGGGCATGCTATGTGTTTAGAGTGTGCTCTTGTGAGTAAAGTGTGTTTTGGACATAAATTGTCTAATAACATGCTTGTTATGAAATGTTGATATACACATGCTTGTGATATATTGACATTGTGATAAATTATGGTATTTATATGCTCATAATATAATTTACCATGGAGATGTTGATTTATGTTGAGTTTGTTCATACGACATTCATTACATATTGAACATGTGGATAGTGTTGTAATGATACTTTACATTGCATATGCACGGAGGCATCACATTCATAGGCATGAGGCATGGGTGTGGGTGTGTGTGCATGGTTAATCAAACACCATACTTGGTTGATGATGGGTTATGTTGAAATGTATGGTTAAATTGATCCTTATGACACTCATTACATGTGGAGCATGACATTGGTAGTGCAATGGTTCATTTCATTGCATATGTATGTTCGCATCACACTCTTGGGCAAGAGTCATGAGTGTGGATGTGTATATATGCATGGGTGATCAAAAATCATACTTGGTGATTGGTGGGTGGGCTCAGANACTCTTGGGCAAGAGTCATGAGTGTGGATGTGTATATATGCATGGGTGATCAAAAACCATACTTGGTGATTGGTGGGTGAGCTCAGAAAAGTTGGATTAAAAATTCGACTAAGTCGCATGGTTGCATGAATATGGGGTCGGGGTTAGCAAGAAGGGCTAGAAAATCCCTCGGGTGAGAGACTCGGTGACTTGGATACGCAATCTAGTGGTATAAGAGTCCATAAAGTGTGTCGGTGTATGCAGAACCGTTGGTGGAAGTCCATGAATTCCGTGTGGGTTGGATGTCGTTGGTGTAAGTCCATAAATACTCACCCCACGAAAGACCCGGAGATTTTAAAATGATTATTGGATGAAATTCATAAATGACAGATTTTCTACACATTGGCATTTGCATTGTTTTGCGAGAGCCGGTGAAGGCTCGGGTTAAGGTGCGTGAGTAAATCTCATTTCATCTCGTTTCATAGCATGTCATGGTAGAATTCCAATCTGAAATTGCATATTTTTACTTGGAATGTTGATGTGAATATAAATATTTGAATGTGAACATTGCACGTGCACTTAGGTGGGGAGTAGCCGCTGTAAGAATTACTTTACTGGGTGTGACTC
The DNA here is from genome assembly GCA_963454935.2 of Ilex paraguariensis. Taxonomy (NCBI): domain Eukaryota; kingdom Viridiplantae; phylum Streptophyta; class Magnoliopsida; order Aquifoliales; family Aquifoliaceae; genus Ilex; species Ilex paraguariensis. The sequence continues at coordinate 212,501 of CAUOFW020003125.1, forward strand.
ATCCTATATGAGAAAATATTTTAGGTTTTGGATACACACCGGTGAACGGCCCTCACTTGGATCCTCATGTTTGAAAAAGGCCAGATTGTGGTTNTTGTAAGCAGTACGATATGCCCATAATGCATCAGTTAGTCATAATGACCAATCTTTATGATCGGGGTTAACTATTTTTTCTAAAATATATGAAATCTCCCGATTGGCTAGCTCCGCTTAACCACTTGGATATGGGTGATAAAGGGGTTTCAACTTTATGTGTTACACCATATTTTTTTATTAAACATTCAAAAGGTTTATTGCAAAAATGCAATCCCCCATCAGTACTAATGACTCGAGGTATACTAAATCTAGACAAAATATTTTTTAAAAAAAAATTTCAAAACAACTTTATGATCATTTGTCCAACATAGTACATCCTCGACCCATTTAGAAACAGTCTTCTGCCACTAAAATATACATGTATCCAAAAGATCGGGGAAAAGGTCCCATGAAATCAATGTCCTAACAGTAAAAAATTTCTATTATCAAAATTGGATTAAAAGGCATCATATTTCTATGTATTAATCCCCCCAGACTTTGGCAATGCTCACAAACCATAAAAAAATTATATGCATCTTTGAAAATCGTTGGCCAATAAAATTCACACTACAAAAACTTTGTAGAGGTTTTATTCANGGGTAGAGCTTCCCGTACAAAGGAGACTCTGCCCGAATTTCGTCAAAATTATGGTTTCTGGTAAATGGGGCACAATGGCGTGATATTGAATTACTCGATATCCACGGGTATTCCGCGAGTTGATGTGTAATCAACGAACCCCCGAATTTTGGGGTGTTACAAAATCTATACACAATAAACAAATAGTCACCATTATTTTCATTATTCACACAAGTTATGCATCCATAAATACACGCTTGAGGTCAGATAGGTCTTTATTTGAGTTTGTAATGGGGCCTTGGGTTTAAGGTTTTGAAATGAAAGATATTTAGGAATTCAAAAGAATACCCCGAAAGAACATGTACATTACACAACCAAACTTTTTTCCATAGCCTTTCACTCTCCTTCATTTAGAAGCATAATTTACAACACTTGCTCATATTTTGTTTTTTTTTTTTCCATTTGCTTTTTCACAACTAGGCATACAGTCATTCTTTTTTCTTTGTATATCAAGACAACTAAATGTATATACTTCTTTTTTTTCAGCAAAATATCTAATGCAGATATTCACAAGTATGAAATTTTTTCGTTTTTTTGTTGATTATCTTTTCTGAATCAACATCTCTCAAATTACATAAACAATAAAAGCTCAATCTCAGGATAACCATGGGTAAATGATATTATTTTTTTTCACTGGCTTGGTTATTATAGGTTTTGTATAAGAAATAAAATTTTACTTCATAGGCTCAATTATGGCTTCTAGGGATAATAATATTCAAAGAAAAAGACTTAGGCTCAAATAATGACAAAGATGACACAAAATCTATCTCAAGAGCTTTTGATAACACACTTTCTATGCAAATAATTTAAAGTCAAGCAATCATTCAAAACATTGGTATTGACCAAAACAAAAATAATGAAACTATTGAAGAAAATTAGCTGAATGAAAATATTCTTTATTGATTAAATGTAAATAACCCTCTAAGAAAGATTGGATCAAAACTCAGAAGGATTTTTATGCATCTCCACTATATGTTTCAAGTTCTCAAGGTAAAATACCTAACAAATTTTCAACTTGATAAAGTCTAAAGTGCACAAATTGTGATTTTTTTAAAACCATGGTATGAGCTACAAAAATATAGAATAAAATTATGTGTGATGCTTAAACAGTTGCAAATTTAAAGCTAAGAAAATGATTTATATATAGTGGTGTCAAACTATGCATAAAAATGTTATTCAAATATTTAATAACCAACAAAGTTTTTTTTTTATTATTATTTTTTTATTTTAAAACATAATATTGTAGATGCATGTGCACAATGTGTGATCAATAAAGCAACCATGCTCACCCCCCCCCACTCAAAAGTTTACATTGTCCCAAATGTATTGATAAACAGTATAAGAACAATTAAGAGTAAAGAATGATATACCGGATGCATTTATACTGTGCATGTGTATCTGCAATATCTCATAAAATAAAAGAGAAAATCAACATACAACAATATACAGAATTGGGTTGAATGTTAGAGATGAATTATTCATAGTGGAGATCCACTAACCTGATGGAATTCACATCGATTATACCTCCCTCCTAGAATGGTTTCAGTCTTTGTCTATTAACTTTAAAGGTGTTCCCATTCTTGGGATTTTCTATCTCCACTGTTCCATAAGAAAAGACTTCTTTAACAATATACAGACCATTCCATCATATTCGAAGTTTTCCTTTGAAGATATGTAATCTAGAATTATACAAAAGAACTTTTTGTGAAGGTGTAAAATTTTTACGCAAAATATTTTTATCATGGAATACCTTCATTTGCTCTTTGCTAATCCTAGAATTCTCATAAGCCTAATTCCGAATCTCTTCAAGCTCATTTACCTATAATTTTCGTAGGGTGCAAGCTTTGTCAAGACTAAAATTAAACATCTTAATGACCTAATATGCCTTATATTCCAACTCCACAGGTAAGTGACAAGCTTTTTCATACACCAATCTATACAGAGACATGCCAATCAAGGTTTTGTAAGCAGTACGATATGCCCATAATGCATCAGTTAGTCATAATGACCAATCTTTATGATCGGGGTTAACTATTTTTTCTAAAATATATGAAATCTCCCGATTGGCTAGCTCCGCTTAACCACTTGGATATGGGTGATAAAGGGGTTTCAACTTTATGTGTTACACCATATTTTTTTATTAAACATTCAAAAGGTTTATTGCAAAAATGCAATCCCCCATCAGTACTAATGACTCGAGGTATACTAAATCTAGACAAAATATTTTTTAAAAAAAAATTTCAAAACAACTTTATGATCATTTGTCCAACATAGTACATCCTCGACCCATTTAGAAACAGTCTTCTGCCACTAAAATATACATGTATCCAAAAGATCGGGGAAAAGGTCCCATGAAATCAATGTCCTAACAGTAAAAAATTTCTATTATCAAAATTGGATTAAAAGGCATCATATTTCTATGTATTAATCCCCCCAGACTTTGGCAATGCTCACAAACCATAAAAAAATTATATGCATCTTTGAAAATCGTTAGCCAATAAAATTCACACTACAAAAACTTTGTAGAGGTTTTATTCATAGAAAAGTGGCCCCCACATGCTCCTGAGTGACAAAAAGATAAAATATTACTTACCTCATCATCAGGCACGCATCTCTGGATAATTTGATCTGAACAACAATTAAAAAAATACAGATCATCCCAGAAATTTTTTTTTACTTCAACCAAAAATTTCTTTTTATCCAAAGCAGTCCAAGATGGTGGAATGTTACTTGTAACAAGAAAATTCACAATATCAGCAAACCAAGGTACTAAAGAAACTGCCAACAATAGTTCATCGGGGAATGTATCCTTGATCGGCATTGTCTCTATTTGAACATCGCTCACAAGTCTAGATAAGTGGTTAGCCACTACGTTTTCTACTCCTTTTTTATCTTTGATTGTTATGTCAAATTCTTGGAGTAAGAGGATCTACCTAAGCAGTCTTGGTTTAGCATCTTTCTTAGTCAATAGATATTTAAGAGTTGGATGGTCTGTGAAAATAACAATAGGGGATCCTACTTAATAAGACCTAAACTTGTCTAGGGCAAACACTACTGCTATTAATTCCTTTGCTGTAGTAAAATAATTCATCTGTGCATTATTTAAGGTCCTAATAGCATAGTATATGACATGTGGCTTTTTCTCATTTCGTTGCCCTAAAACTGTCCCTACGACATAATCACTAGTGTCACACATGATTTCAAAGGAAATACTCCAATCTGGAGGTTGCATAATTAAAGCAGTAATGAGCATGCCTTTTAGCTTATCAAAAATCTCTTGGCATGACTCATTCCACTCAAAAAGTGTGTTTTTCCTTAGGAGGTGGCAAAGTGGTCTAGATATAGAACTAAAGTATTTTATAAACCTCCTATAAAAATTAGCGTGACCTAAGAAAGATCTAACATCCTTAAGGGTTTTGGGTGTAGGTAAATTAGTAATTAATTCTATTTTAGCTCTATCAACCTGAATTCCCTCATAACAGACAATGTACCAAGAACAATTCCCTTTTGAACCATAAAGTGACATTTTTTTTGGTTAAGTAGAAGGTTCTTTTCTTCACATTTAATAAGCACATTCTCAAGATTTAACAGGCAATCATCATATGAATTACCAAAAATAGTAAAATCATCCATAAAGACTTCAAGAAAATGTTCAACCATATCACTAAAAATACTGAGCATACACCTTCGAAAAGTCGCAGGTGTAGTGCAAAGTTNACAAGGTTTTGTAAGCAGTACGATATGCCCATAATGCATCAGTTAGTCATAATGACCAATCTTTATGATCGGGGTTAACTATTTTTTCTAAAATATATGAAATCTCCCGATTGGCTAGCTCCGCTTAACCACTTGGATATGGGTGATAAAGGGATTTCAACTTTATGTGTTACACCATATTTTTTTATTAAACATTCAAAAGGTTTATTGCAAAAATGCAATCCCCCATCAGTACTAATGACTCGAGGTATACTAAATCTAGACAAAATATTTTTTTTAAAAAAATTTCAAAACAACTTTATGATCATTTGTCCAACATAGTACATCCTCGACCCATTTAGAAACAGTCTTCTGCCACTAAAATATACATGTATCCAAAAGATCGGGGAAAAGGTCCCATGAAATCAATGTCCTAACAGTAAAAAATTTCTATTATCAAAATTGGATTAAAAGGCATCATATTTCTATGTATTAATCCCCCCAGACTTTGGCAATGCTCACAAACCATACAAAAATTATATGCATCTTTGAAAATCGTTAGCCAATAAAATTCACACTACAAAAACTTTGTAGAGGTTTTATTCATAGAAAAGTGGCCCCCACATGCTCCTGAGTGACAAAAAGATAAAATATTACTTACCTCATCATCAGGCACGCATCTCTGGATAATTTGATCTGAACAACAATTAAAAAAATACAGATCATCCCAGAAATTNCATAGAAAAGTGGCCCCCACATGCTCCTGAGTGACAAAAAGATAAAATATTACTTAACTCATCATCAGGCACGCATCTCTGGATAATTTGATCTGAACAACAATTAAAAAAATACAGATCATCCCAGAAAATNCGAACCCCCGAATTTTGGGGTGTTACAAAATCTATACACAATAAACAAATAGTCACCATTATTTTCATTATTCACACAAGTTATGCATCCATAAATACACGCTTGAGGTCAGATAGGTCTTTATTTGAGTTTGTAATGGGGCCTTGGGTTTAAGGTTTTGAAATGAAAGATATTTAGGAATTCAAAAGAATACCCCGAAAGAACATGTACATTACACAACCAAACTTTTTTCCATAGCCTTTCACTCTCCTTCATTTAGAAGCATAATTTACAACACTTGCTCATATTTTGTTTTTTTTTTCCATTTGCTTTTTCACAGCTAGGCATACAGTCATTCTTTTTTCTTTGTATATCAAGACAACTAAATGTATATACTTCTTNTTTTTTTTTTTTCCATTTGCTTTTTCACAACTAGGCATACAGTCATTCTTTTTTCTTTGTATATCAAGACAACTAAATGTATATACTTCTTTTTTTTTCAGCAAAATATCTAATGCAGATATTCACAAGTATGAAATTTTTTCGTTTTTTTGTTGATTATCTTTTCTGAATCAACATCTCTCAAATTACATAAACAATAAAAGCTCAATCTCAGGATAACCATGGGTAAATGATATTATTTTTTTTCACTGGCTTGGTTATTATAGGTTTTGTATAAGAAATAAAATTTTACTTCATAGGCTCAATTATGGCTTCTAGGGATAATAATATTCAAAGAAAAAGACTTAGGCTCAAATAATGACAAAGATGGCACAAAATCTATCTCAAGAGCTTTTGATAACACACTTTCTATGCAAATAATTTAAAGTCAAGCAATCATTCAAAACATTGGTATTGACCAAAACAAAAATAATGAAACTATTGAAGAAAATTAGCTGAATGAAAATATTCTTTATTGATTAAATGTAAATAACCCTCTAAGAAAGATTGGATCAAAACTCAGAAGGATTTTTATGCATCTCCACTATATGTTTCAAGTTCTCAAGGTAAAATACCTAACAAATTTTCAACTTGATAAAGTCTAAAGTGCACAAATTGTGATTTTTTTAAAACCATGGTATGAGCTACAAAAATATAGAATAAAATTATGTGTGATGCTTAAACAGTTGCAAATTTAAAGCTAAGAANATATGTTTCAAGTTCTCAAGGTAAAATACCTAACAAATTTTCAACTTGATAAAGTCTAAAGTGCACAAATTGTGATTTTTTTAAAAACATGATATGAGCTACAAAAATATAGAATAAAATTATGTGTGATGCTTAAACAGTTGCAAATTTAAAGCTAAGAAAATGATTTATATATAGTGGTGTCAAACTATGCATAAAAATGTTATTCAAATATTTAATAACCAACAAAGTTTTTTTTTTTTATTATTTTTTTATTTTAAAACATAATATTGTAGATGCATGTGCACAATGTGTGATCAATAAAGCAACCATGCTCACCCCCCCCCACTCAAAAGTTTACATTGTCCCAAATGTATTGATAAACAGTATAAGAACAATTAAGAGTAAAGAATGATATACCGGATGCATTTATACTGTGCATGTGTATCTGCAATATCTCATAAAATAAAAGAGAAAATCAACATACAACAATATACAGAATTGGGTTGAATGTTAGAGATGAATTATTCATAGTGGAGATCCACTAACCTGATGGAATTCACATCGATTATACCTCCCTCCTAGAATGGTTTCAGTCTTTGTCTATTAACTTTAAAGGTGTTCCCATTCTTGGGATTTTCTATCTCCACTGTTCCATAAGAAAAGACTTCTTTAACAATATACAGACCATTCCATCATATTCGAAGTTTTCCTTTGAAGATATGTAATCTAGAATTATACAAAAGAACTTTTTGTGAAGGTGTAAAATTTTTACGCAAAATATTTTTATCATGGAATACCTTCATTTGCTCTTTGCTAATCCTAGAATTCTCATAAGCCTAATTCCGAATCTCTTCAAGCTCATTTACCTATAATTTTCGTAGGGTGCAAGCTTTGTCAAGACTAAAATTAAACATCTTAATGACCTAATATGCCTTATATTCCAACTCCACAGGTAAGTGACAAGCTTTTTCATACACCAATCTATACAGAGACATGCCAATCAAGGTTTTGTAAGCAGTACGATATGCCCATAATGCATCAGTTAGTCATAATGACCAATCTTTATGATCGGGGTTAACTATTTTTTCTAAAATATATGAAATCTCCCGATTGGCTAGCTCCGCTTAACCACTTGGATATGGGTGATAAAGGGGTTTCAACTTTATGTGTTACACCATATTTTTTTATTAAACATTCAAAAGGTTTATTGCAAAAATGCAATCCCCCATCAGTACTAATGACTCGAGGTATACTAAATCTAGACAAAATATTTTTTAAAAAAAAATTTCAAAACAACTTTATGATCATTTGTCCAACATAGTACATCCTCGACCCATTTAGAAACAGTCTTCTGCCACTAAAATATACATGTATCCAAAAGATCGGGGAAAAGGTCCCATGAAATCAATGTCCTAACAGTAAAAAATTTCTATTATCAAAATTGGATTAAAAGGCATCATATTTCTATGTATTAATCCCCCCAGACTTTGGCAATGCTCACAAACCATAAAAAAATTATATGCATCTTTGAAAATCGTTGGCCAATAAAATTCACACTACAAAAACTTTGTAGAGGTTTTATTCATAGAAAAGTGGCCCCCACATGCTCCTGAGTGACAAAAAGATAAAATATTACTTACCTCATCATCAGGCACGCATCTCTGGATAATTTGATCTGAACAACAATTAAAAAAATACAGATCATCCCAGAAATTTTTTTTTACTTCAACCAAAAATTTCTTTTTATCCAAAGCAGTCCAAGATGGTGGAATGTTACTTGTAACAAGAAAATTCACAATATCAGCAAACCAAGGTACTAAAGAAACTGCCAACAATAGTTCATCGGGGAATGTATCCTTGATCGGCATTGTCTCTATTTGAACATCGCTCACAAGTCTAGATAAATGGTTAGCCACTACGTTTTCTACTCCTTTTTTATCTTTGATTGTTATGTCAAATTCTTGGAGTAAGAGGATCTACCTAAGCAGTCTTGGTTTAGCATCTTTCTTAGTCAATAGATATTTAAGAGTTGGATGGTCTGTGAAAATAACAATAGGGGATCCTACTTAATAAGACCTAAACTTGTCTAGGGCAAACACTACTGCTATTAATTCCTTTGCTGTAGTAAAATAATTCATCTGTGCATTATTTAAGGTCCTAATAGCATAGTATATGACATGTGGCTTTTTCTCATTTCGTTGCCCTAAAACTGTCCCTACGACATAATCACTAGTGTCACACATGATTTCAAAGGAAATACTCCAATCTGGAGGTTGCATAATTAAAGCAGTAATGAGCATGCCTTTTAGCTTATCAAAAATCTCTTGGCATGACTCATTCCACTCAAAAAGTGTGTTTTTCCTTAGGAGGTGGCAAAGTGGTCTAGATATAGAACTAAAGTATTTTATAAACCTCCTATAAAAATTAGCGTGACCTAAGAAAGATCTAACATCCTTAAGGGTTTTGGGTGTAGGTAAATTAGTAATTAATTCTATTTTAGCTCTATCAACCTGAATTCCCTCATAACAGACAATGTACCAAGAACAATTCCCTTTTGAACCATAAAGTGACATTTTTTTTGGTTAAGTAGAAGGTTCTTTTCTTCACATTTAATAAGCACATTCTCAAGATTTAACAGGCAATCATCATATGAATTACCAAAAATAGTAAAATCATCCATAAAGACTTCAAGAAAATGTTCAACCATATCACTAAAAATACTGAGCATACACCTTCGAAAAGTCGCAGGTGTAGTGCAAAGTTCAAAGGGCATCCTTCGATAAGCAAATGTACCAAAAGGACAAGTAAATGTGGTCTTTTCTTGGTCTTATAGGGTAATTTCAATTTGGTTATATCCTGAATAACCATCCAAAAAAAGAATAAAAACATATGTGATGCCACCCTTTCCCAAATTTGATTCATGAAGTGCAAAGGGACATTATCTTTTCTAGTTACAGAATTTAATTTCTTGTAGTCAATACACATTCTCCAACCAGTCATTGTCCTAGTTGGTATAAGTTCATTATTATTATTAGCAACTACAGTGACACCTGATTTCTTGGGGACTACATGTGTAGGACTTACCCACTTACTATCTGCTATAGGATAAATTAATCCTACATCTAACAATTTTAGCAACTCATTCCTTACAACTTCTTTCATGTGTGGGTTAAGTCTGCTTTGCATCTCCCTAGATGTTTTAGCATTATCCTCTAAATATATCTTATGCATGCAAACCAATGGACTAATCCCTTTTATGTCAGCTAAAGTTCAACCAATAGCATTCCTATGTTGTCTAAGAAGTTGTAGTAGCATACCTTCCTGTTCCGAATTTAAATGAGAAAAAATTATTACCATGAATGTCTCATCATCTCCTAAAAATGCATACTTTAAATCTACTAGTAATGGTTTCAAGTCAAGCTTAGGAGCTTTATCATTTGATGGAACTGGTGGATTGGTTCTTGGTGGTAGATCCTCAAATTTCTGTCTCAAATCTTTTATTTCAAGAACCTTTGAAGAATTCAACAAATCAATCAATTCAAAAAATTCAGAATTATTCTCATTAATCTCTAACAAAAAAAAGAATGTTCTAGCAAACATGCTTTAAGTGGATCAAACAAAGAAGAATTATATACTCTACTTGAAATAAGAGACTCAATCATATTAATCTCATGCACTTCCTCATCAACATCCCCTGGTTGTTTGTAAACATTAAAAATATTAAGCTCTAATGTCATTTTCCTGAAAGTTAAACTTCATCACACCATTCCCGCAATTAATTAGGGCATTTGAAGTACCTAGGAATGGTCTACCTAATATAATAGGAATTTGAGTATTAGAATTTAACACAAGTTAAGTATCCAAAATTATAAAATCCACAGGAAAGTAAAAATTATCAACCTGTACTAAAACATCTTCCACCATAATTCCTTTCCAAAAAAAAGTCTTTTAAGGTTAAATCCCGTGTATAAAATCTTTGGAGCGCGGGTACAAAATCTGTCTAGATTTCGAGTTTGAATTTCGCATATTTAGAAGCTAGATCATGAAATTTTCATGAAATACACTTTTGTAGACCTTTAAGTATTCTTTCCAACCCCACAAAAATCAAGTGAATCGGATATCGAAGTCAAACTTTATGACCAAAATGCTGAAGAAGTATCAAATCCTTATCTTCTAGGATACTTTCCAAATCCAGCTTTAAATAAATTTTCTTCTAATTTGGACTCTTATAAGGATTAAATTTCTATTTTATCTTCAAATCTTCCAATCTCAAACTTTACTCTTCATTCCTTATCAATTGTGATTCTTCCTCTAGTGATTGCTTCATTTGTCTTATCATTATTACTTTAAATCAACCAATTTGCCTGTAAAATAAATCAAACAACTAGAAAAAGTATCAAAATATAAAATCAAGGAATTTAACACATTTAATCACAAATAATATGCAATTAACCAATCATTAAACATAATAAAATAACACTTTTGACAATTAATTATAGTGATTTTGGGCACTAAAAAGAATTTTTTTATCAACTCGAAAAGCATTTGTGCCCAAGAGATTATGGATCGAGGTTTCAAGGAATTTAACCATATTTTGGCTTTGTCTTTAAGGGAAAAGGGAAATAATTTTAGGCGNCAAGGTTTTGTAAGCAGTACGATATGCCCATAATGCATCAGTTAGTCATAATGACCAATCTTTATGATCGGGGTTAACTATTTTTTCTAAAATATATGAAATCTCCCGATTGGCTAGCTCCGCTTAACCACTTGGATATGGGTGATAAAGGGGTTTCAACTTTATGTGTTACACCATATTTTTTTATTAAACATTCAAAAGGTTTATTGCAAAAATGCAATCCCCCATCAGTACTAATGACTCGAGGTATACTAAATCTAGACAAAATATTTTTTTTAAAAAAATTTCAAAACAACTTTATGATCATTTGTCCAACATAGTACATCCTCGACCCATTTAGAAACAGTCTTCTGCCACTAAAATATACATGTATCCAAAAGATCGGGGAAAAGGTCCCATGAAATCAATGTCCTAACAGTAAAAAATTTCTATTATCAAAATTGGATTAAAAGGCATCATATTTCTATGTATTAATCCCCCCAGACTTTGGCAATGCTCACAAACCATAAAAAAATTATATGCATCTTTGAAAATCGTTGGCCAATAAAATTCACACTACAAAAACTTTGTAGAGGTTTTATTCATAGAAAAGTGGCCCCCACATGCTCCTGAGTGACAAAAAGATAAAATATTACTTAACTCATCATCAGGCACGCATCTCTGGATAATTTGATCTGAACAACAATTAAAAAAATACAGATCATCCCAGAAAATTTTTTTTACTTCAACCAAAAATTTCTTTTTATCCAAAGCAGTCCAAGATGGTGGAATGTTACTTGTAACAAGAAAATTCACAATATCAGCAAACCAAGGTACTAAAGAAACTGCCAACAATAGTTCATCGGGGAATGTATCCTTGATCGGCATTGTCTCTATTTGAACATCGCTCACAAGTCTAGATAAGTGGTTAGCCACTACGTTTTCTACTCCTTTTTTATCTTTGATTGTTATGTCAAATTCTTGGAGTAAGAGGATCTACCTAAGCAGTCTTGGTTTAGCATCTTTCTTAGTCAATAGATATTTAAGAGTTGGATGGTCTGTGAAAATAACAATAGGGGATCCTACTTAATAAGACCTAAACTTGTCTAGGGCAAACACTACTGCTATTAATTCCTTTGCTGTAGTAAAATAATTCATCTGTGCATTATTTAAGGTCCTAATAGCATAGTATATGACATGTGGCTTTTTCTCATTTCGTTGCCCTAAAATTGTCCCTACGACATAATCACTAGTGTCACACATGATTTCAAAGGAAATACTCCAATCTGGAGGTTGCATAATTAAAGCAGTAATGAGCATGCCTTTTAGCTTATCAAAAGTCTCTTGGCATGACTCATTCCACTCAAAAAGTGTGTTTTTCCTTAGGAGGTGGCAAAGTGGTCTAGATATAGAACTAAAGTATTTTATAAACCTCCTATAAAAATTAGCGTGACCTAAGAAAGATCTAACATCCTTAAGGGTTTTGGGTGTAGGTAAATTAGTAATTAATTCTATTTTAGCTCTATCAACCTGAATTCCCTCATAACAGACAATGTACCAAGAACAATTCCCTTTTGAACCATAAAGTGACATTTTTTTTGGTTAAGTAGAAGGTTCTTTTCTTCACATTTAATAAGCACATTCTCAAGATTTAACAGGCAATCATCATATGAATTACCAAAAATAGTAAAATCATCCATAAAGACTTCAAGAAAATGTTCAACCATATCACTAAAAATACTGAGCATACACCTTCGAAAAGTCGCAGGTGTAGTGCAAAGTTCAAAGGGCATCCTTCGATAAGCAAATGTACCAAAAGGACAAGTAAATGTGGTCTTTTCTTGGTCTTATAGGGTAATTTCAATTTGGTTATATCCTGAATAACCATCCAAAAAAAGAATAAAAACATATGTGATGCCACCCTTTCCCAAATTTGATTCATGAAGTGCAAAGGGACATTATCTTTTCTAGTTACAGAATTTAATTTCTTGTAGTCAATACACATTCTCCAACCAGTCATTGTCCTAGTTGGTATAAGTTCATTATTATTATTAGCAACTACAGTGACACCTGATTTCTTGGGGACTACATGTGTAGGACTTACCCACTTACTATCTGCTATAGGATAAATTAATCCTACATCTAACAATTTTAGCAACTCATTCCTTACAACTTCTTTCATGTGTGGGTTAAGTCTGCTTTGCATCTCCCTAGATGTTTTAGCATTATCCTCTAAATATATCTTATGCATGCAAACCAATGGACTAATCCCTTTTATGTCAGCTAAAGTTCAACCAATAGCATTCCTATGTTGTCTAAGAAGTTGTAGTAGCATACCTTCCTGTTCCGAATTTAAATGAGAAAAAATTATTACCATGAATGTCTCATCATCTCCTAAAAATGCATACTTTAAATCTACTAGTAATGGTTTCAAGTCAAGCTTAGGAGCTTTATCATTTGATGGAACTGGTGGATTGGTTCTTGGTGGTAGATCCTCAAATTTCTGTCTCAAATCTTTTATTTCAAGAACCTTTGAAGAATTCAACAAATCAATCAATTCAAAAAATTCAGAATTATTCTCATTAATCTCTAACAAAAAAAAGAATGTTCTAGCAAACATGCTTTAAGTGGATCAAACAAAGAAGAATTATATACTCTACTTGAAATAAGAGACTCAATCATATTAATCTCATGCACTTCCTCATCAACATCCCCTGGTTGTTTGTAAACATTAAAAATATTAAGCTCTAATGTCATTTTCCTGAAAGTTAAACTTCATCACACCATTCCCGCAATTAATTAGGGCATTTGAAGTACCTAGGAATGGTCTACCTAATATAACAGGAATTTGAGTATTAGAATTTAACACAAGTTAAGTATCCAAAATTATAAAATCCACAGGAAAGTAAAAATTATCAACCTGTACTAAAACATCTTCCACCATAATTCCTTTCCAAAAAAAAGTCTTTTAAGGTTAAATCCCGTGTATAAAATCTTTGGAGCGCGGGTACAAAATCTGTCTAGATTTCGAGTTTGAATTTCGCATATTTAGAAGCTAGATCATGAAATTTTCATGAAATACACTTTTGTAGACCTTTAAGTATTCTTTCCAACCCCACAAAAATCAAGTGAATCGGATATCGAAGTCAAACTTTATGACCAAAATGCTGAAGAAGTATCAAATCCTTATCTTCTAGGATACTTTCCAAATCCAGCTTTAAATAAATTTTCTTCTAATTTGGACTCTTATAAGGATTAAATTTCTATTTTATCTTCAAATCTTCCAATCTCAAACTTTACTTTTCATTCCTTATCAATTGTGATTCTTCCTCTAGTGATTGCTTCATTTGCCNCTTATAAGGATTAAATTTCTATTTTATCTTCAAATCTTCCAATCTCAAACTTTACTCTTCATTCCTTATCAATTGTGATTCTTCCTCTAGTGATTGCTTCATTTGTCTTATCATTATTACTTTAAATCAACCAATTTGCCTGTAAAATAAATCAAACAACTAGAAAAAGTATCAAAATATAAAATCAAGGAATTTAACACATTTAATCACAAATAATATGCAATTAACCAATCATTAAACATAATAAAATAACACTTTTGACAATTAATTATAGTGATTTTGGGCACTAAAAAGAATTTTTTTATCAACTCGAAAAGCATTTGTGCCCAAGAGATTATGGATCGAGGTTTCAAGGAATTTAACCATATTTTGGCTTTGTCTTTAAGGGAAAAGGGAAATAATTTTAGGCGAGCTATGTCTTCCATGGCATGATTTGTGAGAAAGGTTGCAATTATTTCCTTAAACTCCTTAATATGAAAATAAGGATTCTCTTTTTCAATTCCATGCAATTGAGTAAGTAGTTGTAACATTCCCAATTTCACTAGGAAGGTATTAGCTTGGACTGGTAAAAGAATGCATGAGGGAGTGGTGCAACGAGTGGGTTGAAGATAATCCCACATTGACCTCATCGAAGGATCAATTGGGATATGGTTTCCCTCATTCTTAGGAGGGAGAAAATGCATTTTAGGGTTTGGCATTCTAGGGTCTTACACTCCCTCGCCTCTTAGGACGTTAGCACTAACATCCTCAAAATTATCACTGGCATCCTCGGGTGGGTATTGGTCAGGATTCATGTTATGTTCTAGGGGTCGTCTAACCAATCTATTTTTCTCGTCTCATTCCCACATGCAAAAGTAATATCTACAATTGAAATGAAAACTACACAAAAAAATATACAAGGAGCAACTGACCTCAGCCCATGATGAGAATCACCGAACTTACCTCCATTATCCAAAAATCACCTTCTAATTCAACGCTTTGCCTTCTCCAATAAAAGCCCCAAAAATGATTGATCTATTTGGGCCCTAATCTCTGAACATGATTTTGGTAATGTGTATATGGCTTATGTATATAGATGAGTGTCACTCTCCCTCGGATATCATGCAAGAAATGGGAAAAATGTGCGTGGATGAACAAAATTTGTGTGTGTGTGTGTGTGCAAAAGTGCTCTCCAAGCGAAGAGAGACTTTTGAGTGTCATGTTTTACTTGGAATGGGTATTCCAAGGTCGTCTCCTTAGGGAAGGAAGGTTGAATCGTGTGAAGGTAATTTTGTAAAAATGGAAAAGTAAAAAATCTTGTGAGTTTGTGTTTTTGTGAGTGAAGTTTGTGATAGAAAATGCAATGGAAAGAGGGTTGACTAATCCGAAGAGGTCATTCCAATGGGAATGCCAAAAAACTCACAACATTCTTCCAATGGTTTCTAGGTGTTCAATTGATTCATAGGAAGTGAGAGCCTAATGTAGTGTAGGCTCAAGCATACTCGTGACATGTCTACGGTGTATCAAGAGCTCACAACCACATTTGCACTCAACCTAGTCAAACCTAACCACCTTACACTACAAAGAAGAATAAAAAATAGTTGATTTAGCATACCCAAGAGGAATTCTCCCTTGGATTAGCCAACTTAAAGCTTAGCTACTCATATATAATGTAAAGACATACATAAGATNACCTTCTAATTCAACGCTTTGCCTTCTCCAATAAAAGCCCCAAAAATGATTGATCTATTTGGGCCCTAATCTCTGAACATGATTTTGGTAATGTGTATATGGCTTATGTATATAGATGAGTGTCACTCTCCCTCGNACCTTCTAATTCAACGCTTTGCCTTCTCCAATAAAAGCCCCAAAAATGATTGATCTGTTTGGGCCCTAATCTCTGAACATGATTTTGGTAATGTGTATATGGCTTATGTATATAGATGAGTGTCACTCTCCCTCGGATATCATGCAAGAAATGGGAAAAATGTGCGTGGATGAACAAAATTTGTGTGTGTGTGTGTGTGCAAAAGTGCTCTCCAAGCGAAGAGAGACTTTTGAGTGTCATGTTTTACTTGGAATGGGTATTCCAAGGTCGTCTCCTTAGGGAAGGAAGGTTGAATCGTGTGAAGGTAATTTTGTAAAAATGGAAAAGTAAAAAATCTTGTGAGTTTGTGTTTTTGTGAGTGAAGTTTGTGATAGAAAATGCAATGGAAAGAGGGTTGACTAATCCGAAGAGGTCATTCCAATGGGAATGCCAAAAAACTCACAACATTCTTCCAATGGTTTCTAGGTGTTCAATTGATTCATAGGAAGTGAGAGCCTAATGTAGTGTAGGCTCAAGCATACTCGTGACATGTCTACGGTGTATCAAGAGCTCACAACCACATTTGCACTCAACCTAGTCAAACCTAACCACCTTACACTACAAAGAAGAATAAAAAATAGTTGATTTAGCATACCCAAGAGGAATTCTCCCTTGGATTAGCCAACTTAAAGCTTAGCTACTCATATATAATGTAAAGACATACATAAGATGAAGAGAAGAAGATTGAAACTTGTTTTAATGCAAGGAAAGTTAAACTACAAAGAAGTGCATTTAATACCTATTTGAAAAGCTTGAGATGAGAAACTTAAATACAAACATGGTAGAAACTAGAATGTGTAACTAAACTTCAAATACACCTGCTATAAATGATATTAAGGTGCATTGAATGAAGATTACAAGAGTATTCTAGCTTACAACAAGAGAAATGGGTAAACGAAATGCAAAAATTACAACTTTTCTCTCTAAAGCTATGTCTTCTTTCTTGAACTTCTCTCTCTATAATGCTGAATAATACTATAAAAATGTCAAAAGTCCTCTCATTTCATCTATGGAGGTCCTATAGCCTATGTGAGAAGCTTTCCATCAATTGGGGGCTGAGTTGATGGCTTGGACAGGGTAGGGACAAGCCTAGCATGTACCCAGCTTGCCTCCTTTGTAAAACCTGAGTAAATTTAAACTTTTTATGAAAAGAGGCAAAATGATAATTTGTCATTACAATACGGGTTGTAAATTTGAAATTTTCTAGAACTCGGATGATGAAATGGACCTCACCGTTGGATTCATTTTGCAAAATTTAGTTACCACGTCAAATTTCATCGAATTTTGAGATAGTCGGATTTTTTATGTTTTACGAGGCGATTGAGTCTCGGGTGACCCAAAAATGGGATTTTGACAAAAAATTTCTAAAGTTGGAAAATAATTTAAAGTAAATTAAAATAAAAATATTTTAAACTTGAACTGGGACGAAATTTAATCATTTCGAGGCTAAAACGAAACCGAAAAAAATAGGGTTGTATGGCCAATTGTGGACCAAATACTCTAAGACTATAAATAGGGGGAAAATCAGATTTTTCCCCCATTCTTCAGCCATTCATTAACGTTGAGAGAAAGAGAGGTAAACTGAGGAAAAACTCCACATTCTCTCTATGATCTAGGAAGCTTGAGTGCTCAAATCCACTCGGGCTAAGAGTTAAAGTGGGTCTCCTTGTCGAGGGCTATGCCTACATATTGAAGCATAACCCACTTGGTAGAAGCTTTCAAGACCCCTTAGTGGGTTATGCTTCAATATGTAGGGTTCCTTCCTACTTAGGTTTATTTAACAACCTAGGGTGTATAATGTAAAGGGTAGGTTGATAGAAAGATTACATTATTACCTATGTTGTGGAAATGGATGAAATAGGTATGGAAATTGGGTAGAATGAATTTTACCTTTAATTGGGTTGAGAAATTTGACTCAATGTGATCCATGGAAATGGGTGCTTGATTAACCCTAATTAAGGCATAATTTAATAGGTAAATTGTGTTAGTTGAATAAATTAAACTAGTCAAAATAAATCAAATTAGAGTTAGTGTGTGAATAAAGGATAATGCATTAATTGTTGTTCTTTTCAGGGTTTTGTACGTCAAAGCTACAAACTACTGGGAAGCCTATTGCATTAAAGCTACAAACTACTGGGGTGCCAATTATCAAAGCTCAAGACAAAGGGGATCAAAGAATTCAAGGCCGCCTAACAAGACTTTCATGCCACCTAACAAGATTCAAGGCCACCTAACAAGACTTTCATGCCACCAAACAAGACTTTTCAAGGCCACCTAACAAGATTCAAAGCCACCTAACAAGACTTTCAGTCTCCCTTGTTGCCTATAAATACCACCCCTTAGGACTTGTAAAACATTCATCTTTTGGTAGTGGAAAACCCTCCAAAAGTATTATTGCTTTCCTTATTGCTTATTGCTTTCTTTAAGTATTGCTTTCTTTTATTGTATTATTGCTTCCTTTTAATTTATTGCTTTCTTTTACTTTAAGTATTGCTTTCTTTTATTGTGTTATTGCTCTTTTACTTCCATTGCTTGAGCTTCCTTCTTCCCTTAGAGGAGTGAAACTCTTCCACTTTTCTAGAGCTTTACCAAAGCCGTGAAGGGTGGAACGTGATTCACTCATTCTTTGTCGAAGATCGGCTCCTTGTGTAAAATGTGTTACCTTGTAACTCCTCTACTTGGAGGGATGAGCATCACTCACTTTTCTAGCTTTAACAAAGTCATGAAGAGTGAGTAGTTTCTCATCCAATCTTTAGTAAGAGGTGATTATCCGGAAGTTATATTTATGCATTTCGTTTATGCTTAGCTCTAGTCTTTATTTCTTCATAATGTCTTCTCATCATATTGTTGTCTTTATTTTAAGCATGAATAGCTAAATCTCTTAGTTGGCAAAACCAAGAGGAACCTCCACTTGGGTATACCATTTCAACTCATTCTCCTCCCTTCTTTCAGAGTTCAATGGTTCAGTTTGACTGGGTTGAGGGTGGATAACTTGGTGAGTCTTTGATATTATGTAGTCCTAATCACGGTTTATGCTTAGGTACTCACCAATTTTACCCCTAACTTCCCACGAATCAATTGTTCATTCATGCTCTATTGGACGAGGGTTTCGAGTTGAGACGATATTCCTATTAGACTGACTTCTTGGATTTGCCAACATTTATTTTTCATTTTACTAGCATCAAAATAACTTCACCAACCAACTTCCAACAATCAAAGATTTTACACTTTCTTTCTCCCAAAATCACCTTCCCCTCGGTTTACTTCCTTCCCCGTGGAAACGACCTTGGAATATCACCAAGTAAAACACGATCCACGAAAGTCTCCTTGCGCTTGGGGAGCACTTTTGTTCACACATACTCACATATGAAATCTCATTCATCCATCATTCTGTTGTCCTTTCTTTTGACATCATCCCTAGGAGAGTGACACTCCCCTTCATTCATATTATATACATGCTAAAAGGTGATGTTTAGAGGTTAGGAAACAACAAGGAATTTTGTCAAGCAATTTTGGTGCCGTTGCCGGGGAAGGCAAGTGTCAAACCAAGAAGGTGATTTCCGGATGACGAAGGTAAGTCCCATGATCTTCATCATGGGAAAAGGTACGTTGTTTTGTGTACATAATCTTTTTTGTGTATAATTTTGTTTGTATATATTTTTTTTATGTGGAGGTNTTTGAAATTTTCTAGAACTCGGATGATGAAATGGACCTCACCGTTGGATTCATTTTTTAAAATTTAGTTACCACGTCAAATTTCATCGAATTTTGAGATAGTCGGATTTTTTATGTTTTACGAGGCGATTGAGTCTCGGGTGACCCAAAAATGGGATTTTGACAAAAAATTTCTAAAGTTGGAAAATAATTTAAAGTAAATTAAAATAAAAATATTTTAAACTTGAACTGGGACGAAATTTAATCATTTCGAGGCTAAAACGAAACCGAAAAAAATAGGGTTGTATGGCCAATTGTGGACCAAATACTCTAAGACTATAAATAGGGGGAAAATCAGATTTTTCCCCCATTCTTCAGCCATTCATTAACGTTGNTCAGAGCCCCTATTCACACATAAGGGATTTTGCGGAAATGGTTGCAACCTTCCTCCCCAATCATGGGATGGAAGAGATAGCTAGAATGGAATTGTTTCCCTTTTCCCTAAAAGACAAGGCAAAAATGTGGCTTATTTCCTTAAGGCCTCGAACCATCACATCATAGAGCCAAAAGATTTCTGAGTTTTTGAACAANTCAAATCCACTCGGGCTAAGAGTTAAAGTGGGTCTCCTTGTCGAGGGCTATGCCTACATATTGAAGCATAACCCACTTGGTAGAAGCTTTCAAGACCCCTTAGTGGGTTATGCTTCAATATGTAGGGTTCCTTCCTACTTAGGTTTATTTAACAACCTAGGGTGTATANTGGCTTATTTCCTTAAGGCCTCGAACCATCACATCATAGAGCCAAAAGATTTCTGAGTTTTTGAACAAATTCTTTTTGGTGCATAGAACCACTGCCCTAAAAAAGCAAATTCAAAACTTTTCGAAAAAGCCCGANCCAAAAGATTTCTGAGTTTTTGAACAAATTCTTTTTGGTGCATAGAACCACTGCCCTAAAAAAGCAAATTCAAAACTTTTCAAAAAAGCCCAATGAGCAATTCTATCAATGTTGGGAAAGGTACAAGGAATTGCTACAATCCCTTCCACATCATGGCTTTGAACTATGGCAATTGGTGAGTTTCTTTTATGAAGAAATCACACCGGACCATCGACAGTTCGTTGACATGATGTGTCATGGAGAGTTTTTGAACAAAGACCCTGATGAGGCCTTAGATTATTTTGATACATTGGCACAAAATGCACAATCATGAGACATTACAGATCTCATCAATGTACCAAGGTCTTCTCCTCAAAAGAGTGGCCAAACTCAAGAGGGGAGGGATTTATGATTTGAGAGACCGGGAAGACTTGTTTTCAAAAATTGCTAAATTGCCAAGAAAAGTTGAGAGAGTCTTAAAGCTNTTAGATTATTTTGATACATTGGCACAAAATGCACAATCATGAGACATTACAGATCTCATCAATGTACCAAGGTCTTCTCCTCAAAAGAGTGGCCAAACTCAAGAGGGGAGGGATTTATGATTTGAGAGACCGGGAAGACTTGTTTTCAAAAATTGTTAAATTGCCAAGAAAAGTTGAGAGAGTCTTAAAGCTAATAAGAGACACGAGGTGTCTAATGTGTCACGAACCGAGGAGGGTTGTTCAATTTGCGAATGTATGGAGCATTCCTTATCGGATTGCCCAAACATTCCGACCTTTAAAGAAGCGCACCATGAACAAGTCCATGCCTTCAACCAAACGAGGCAATCATTTTCTCCCACTTCGAATACTTACAATCCAGGTTGGAGTAATCACCCAAATTTTAGTTGGAAAAATGAAAACCCCATTCCTCATGGTTCAAGTGCATATGCATCTCCCATGCCTCCCAAGTAAAACCAATACCATGGCCAAGGGCAAGCATCTAGCTCTCAATACCCC
>CAUOFW020003125.1:240787-333322 GCA_963454935.2 Ilex paraguariensis
AAGTTAAATTTATGCAATTCGTTTATGCTTAGATCTAGTCTTTATTTTTTCATAATGTCTTCTCATCATATTGTTGTCTTTATTTTAAGCATGAATAGCTAAATCTCTTAGTTGGCAAAACCAAGAGGAACCTCCACTTGAGTATACCATTTCAACTCATTCTCCTCCCCTCTTTTAGAGTTCAATGGTTCAGTTTGACTGGGTTGAGGGTGGATAACTTGGTGAGTCTTTGATATTTCATAGGCCTAGTCACAGTTTATGCTTATGTACTCACCAATTTTACCCCTAGCTTCCCACAAATCAATCGTTCATTCATGCTCTATTGAAGGAGGGTTTCGAGTTGAGACGGTATTCCTATTGGAGTGACCTCTTGGATTTGCCAACATTTGTTTTTCATTTTACTAGCATCAAAATAACTTCACCAACCAACTTCCAACAATCAAAGATTTTACACTTTCTTTCTCCCAAAATCACCTTCCCCTCGGTTTACTTCCTTCCCCGTGGAAATGACCTTGGAATATCACCAAGTAAAACACGATCCACGAAAGTCTCCTTGCGCTTGGGGAGCACTTTTGTTCACACATAGTCACATATGAAGTCTCATTCATCCACCATTCCGTTGCCCTTTCTTTTGACATCATCCCTAGGAGAGTGACACTCCCCTTCATTCATATTCTATACATGCTAAAAAGTGATGTTTAGAGATTAGGAAACAACAAGAAATTTTGTCAAGCAGTGCTATGTGAGCATGTTAAGTGTTTAAATTATGCCTTGGTGGATGAAGTGTGTTATTGACATATATTATGTGATAACATGCTTGTGAATGATTGTTGGATATGAAAATGTTGATGTATGCTCATAGATATATTGACATTGTGATAGAATTGGTAATTTTATGTTTTGAGATTTAAATTGCCATGGAATATGTGTAAATATGGTTACATTTTGCTCATGTGGCATTCTTTACATATGGGTATGATATTGAAATAGCAATGGTGCGTTATATTGCATTTGCACAGAAACATTGCATTCATGGGCATCCTTATGGGTGTGGGCATGTGTGCATGTGTTGGATCAAACATCATACTTGGTGGATGATACGTGGGCCTGGTACCGTTGGACCAAGGTTCAACAGAGCCGCACGGTTGCATAAAAAACTTGTGTCAGGTATAGCAAGTAGGGCTAGACTCTCCCTAGGGTGCAAGACCCGGTTACTAGTTTTATACATTGCNGTGTTGGATCAAACATCATACTTGGTGGATGATACGTGGGCCTGGTACCGTTGGACCAAGGTTCAACAGAGTCGCACGGTTGCATAAAAAACTTGTGTCGGGTATGGCAAGTAGGGCTAAACTCTCCCTAGGGTGCAAGACCCGGTTACTAGTTTTATACATTGCCTACGATGCAAGTCCAAAAAAGTGTATCGGTTTGCGGAGCCAGCGATGAGACACCAAAAGTCCGCTACCTAACAAAGACACATGGTTTTGTTTTATAAAATAGTCATCCGATGTGTAACATCCAACAATGACTTGGTTTTATAACCACATGACTTTATTTCAAAATGATCATTGGATGTAATTCATCAATGGCAAAATTTTCATACATTGGCATTCCGTTATGTGGAGGGAGACGGGAGGGCTTGGGGTAAAGGACATAAGTGAAACTCATCTCATTTCATGGCATGACATGATAGAAGTCCAACATTGAAACTCATATTCTTGTTTGGGATGGTTGTTGCTTGTTAAATGTTGCATGTGACATTTCATATGCATTTAGGTTGGGGAGTAGCCTCTTTAGGAGTTACCCTATTGAGCGTATCTCACCCTATATGGGAACACATTTCAGGTGCGGGGTTTGTACCGGCTGGAGACTCTCATTCAGAACCTCCAAGATGAAGAAAAGGCCGACTTATGGCCTTGAATCCATTTTGTAAAACCATTATATAAATTTGGTGAAAAGTATATTTTGAGCTTGTAATCATATGGAATTGTAATAGAACTTGTATGTATCAAGTCTTATGTGAAAAACTATATTTTACATGTTTGGGATGTTTGTGGGAAAGTTTGGAATGAATTGGAAATGAAAAAATATGTAAACAGACAATTATGGGCAAAACCTTTCGGAAGGTTTGGACAAAGACAAGGACAATTGTTGAATAGTGGGTGAAACCTTCCGGAAGGTCGATTCTAACCTTTCGGAAGGTCTTCACTTTTTTCTAAAATGAGAAAATCCTGTGTGTAACTTCTTTCGGAAGGTTGAACACACCCTCTGGAACGTCAACACATCTTTCTCAACGATAGGATTCCAGTATGCTCGATCATTCGGAAGGTTGAGGAAACCTTCCGGAAGGTCCTCACAAAACTTCAAATTTTTGAATTCTTTCCCTCAGTTCTTGGGCAATCTTTCCTATTGTTCAAGGGTGTCCTATGGGATAAAAATGGCTATAAATTAATGTGTAAAGAACCACGGTTGTGTGGATATAGTCCCAGGTAAGGGATTAACTTCGACATGATGTCAGGTGGTACGACAGTCATAGGTACTTCTGCAGGCTGACAAGTAGTCAACGGTTGATAAAAGAACCCCCAGTTTTAGGGGTGTCACATCCTCTTTTCTCTCTCCACCTTTCCCATCCTCCATCTTTCAATGCTGATTTAGGGTGTAGGGAGACATGTATGTATGTAAAATGTATCAGGGACAAGTGGAAGGATCATAGGTGGGACCCCCCCAAGGGCAGAGCTTGACTTGTAGGTTGTTTGGCATTTCTAGGCTAAACCTTCTAGAAGGTTTTTGTAGGGCCATAGGAAAAAGTTGTCCAATAGTGAAAACCTTCTTAAAAGTTTTTTCTAGTAGGCAAAACCTTCTAGAAGATTTTGGTCAGGGCATAGACAGTTTAATGTGTGCAAAAAAAAAAATTAAAAAAAAAATTAAAAAATTANAACCTTCTTAAAAGTTTTTTCTAGTAGGCAAAACCTTCTAGAAGATTTTGGTCAGGGCATAGACAGTTTAATGTGTGCAAAAAAAAAAATAAAAAAATAAACAAAAATTAATGTGCAAACATTTTGGATGGTTTTCATTAGATTTTTGTTTTTCTTGATTTCTTCACCTTCCAAGCCTCCCTTTAAGCTACCCCTCATCTCCATTGACTTTAAATACTATGATGGGGCTTAACTCAAGCCATTTTCAACTCTTTACCCACAATCACACATCATTAATAGTTTGCGTCATTGCATTTCCTCCCATTTACACCACAAAAGCAAGCATAAGAGGGTATAAAAACTGTAAAACTCAAGTAAATTTAAACTTTTATGAGAAAGGGTAAAATAATAATTTATCACTATAGTACGGGTTGTAAACCTAAAATTTTTTTGAACTTGGATGACGAAACGGACCTCATCCTTGGATTCGTCTCACAAAATCTAGTTACCACGTCAAATTTTATCCAATTTTGAGATAGTTAGATTTTTTACGTTTTACGAGGCGGTTGAGTCTCGGGTGACCCAAAATTAAAATAAAATTAATTTGAACTTGAGCCGAGATAAAATTTAATCGTTTCGGAGTTAAAACGGACTCGAAAAAAAAAGGTTCGTGTGGNAATTTGAACTTGAGCCGAGATAAAATTTAATCGTTTCGGAGTTAAAACGGACTCGAAAAAAAAAGGTTCGTGTGGCCAATTGTGGGCCAAGTATTCTAAAACTATAAATAAGGGGGAAAATCTGATTTTTGGCCTGATTTGTGTTCAATCGGTTAGCCGATAGAGAAGAGAGGAAAATGAGAGAATTTCTCCACCTTCTCTCTAAGATCTACGGAGATTGTGTAAACCCCCACACTCTTATCTTTATATAGCACGTAATTATGTTTTTGAAATACTAATTTAAGTAATGGGGTATGCATGAACTGTAAACCCCACCCTTTTATCTTTATATATGTATGTAGGTTTATGTAGTGAGTTATTATTTCTTTTTGAAAATGCTAATATGAAAATTTGAGGAAAAAGTAGTTAAAACTTAGTTTAGCTTGCAAATATATGAAATCGTTGTAATAGAATTTGTATCAACTATGTTTAATGTACAAAAGCATATTAAATAAGCTTGGGTTAGATTTGGAATGGGTTTGAAATGAAAAATAGAGGAAATAGGCAAATTTGGACAGGACCAATCGACAATACACTGTCCAATAGATCCGAACTACCGGTAGCTCAACAGGTAGTGCGCTGTCCTGTAGATCTAAACTACCGATAGCCCAATATGAACTACCGATAGACCATTAAAAAGTCAGGATTTTTATGTTTTAAAATCCCATTTTCACTCCATTTACTCCCATTCTTTCACACCACTCTCACCCCCACACCTCTTAGAACCCTAGTGGAAAGACTTAGAGAGGAAGAGGCAAAGGAAAAACAAGAGTTTTTAGGTTGATTCAAGATCAAATCTTCTTGTCCTTCATACCAAAGCCAAGGAGAAAGGTAGGGGTTTTCTTCCTATTCTCTTACATTGAGGCTAGGGCTTAATTATATGTATTCTTTTGACTTTAAATCTTATATATATGCTATCAAATCATCTTTCCTTGGTCTTTTGCAATTATTAGGGGGTTTTAAACAAAGTTAGGGTTGAATACCCATGAAATCTCATTTTCTTGATACCTTAGTTTTCAAAAGAGATGGACTTTCTTTTTGATTCTTCCTTTGTTCTTGACTTTGAAACTTTAGTGCTTTGTGTCGGGTAATAAAATGATGTTGTGATGATCTCTTGCTTATTTTCTTAAATGGTTCTCTTGTATTACAAATTATGAAAATTGGGATTTATGGAATTGTTTGTTATTTGAGAAAATTGTTGAAATTGTATCTCTTGTATGGTTATTGTGATGGACTTGAATTAATTCAAGCACTGCCATAGAGTGTTAAAGGTTAGTCTATCCCAGTGGGGGATGAGATGATTTTCTAACACTTGTAGTGGTTTGTTGTTTATGAGAGCAACCACTATTCTTCATGTAAGTTCGAGGCTAAGGGTGGATATACCTTTCCTGGGAAGGATTCATCAATGCTATGGGAGACAGTATAACCCCTTCTTAAAGTGGTTTGTGTGGTTATAGTCGGGTGAATGAGGTAGAATCGTTGGGTAGATTCATGGGCAGCAACCAACATACATGAGAACATGCTTATTGTGTGGAATAGGTTTCCTACAAGAGCTTGTGGAGGTATGAGACTCTATAAGAACTTGTGGGAAATGGCTTTTGGTTAGAAATGGTTTATTGTTTGGAAATTTATTTTACTGTTCATTTAAATTATTGTTACTGTGTAAACTTGAGATCTATTGAAATGTTCATGTTTTCTTTCAAAAATTAATATATGATATTCGTAAAATGAGACCGACTTGTTTTTAAATGCTTTCTAACCTTGTATGAGTTTGGGAGAATGTTGCTATAGAGCTTCGCGCTCATCCCCTACAAACTATATTTTTTTAGGTTATGGTCTGGAGGAAGAGCTCGGGGTTGAGGAGCCGACACACTGGGAAGCTCCATTAGACGGGCTCACGAATCCCAAGGTGGATGTCTAGAGTTACACTCTCCTAGGTGCTAGACTAGAAAATTTATTTTGAGATTTTGTAAAGACTAACCTTTTGTTATTCCGTTGCAAGTTTTAATGTGATTCTTTTGGGATGTAATTATCATAGTCGATCACATTCTTTTGGGATGTAATGGCCATGGTTGGCCTATTCTTTTGGGATAATACTATAAATGTTATATTTGATGGATAAAATTTCTTTAATGATGAAATTATTTAGTTGCTCTCATGATATGAATGGTTTATAGATTGTAATGCCGTTCAAGGTAGATTTTGGGTCGTTACATGAACTAAGTAGATTGCAAGAGTAGATATAAAAATGTTAATAGTGTAGAATCGGGTAAATATTTAGTTTAAACTTAGTTTTGGCTTGTAAATATATGAAACCGTTTGCAATAGAACTTATACCAACTATGTTTGATGTACAAATGTATGTTATATAAGTTTGGGTTGGTTTTGAAAGGGTTTGAAATGGATTAAAAATAAAAAACAAGGAAAACAGGCAAAATTGAATAGATCGTACCGGTACTGCATACCAGTACGCCCGAAAGTTAGCGTATCGGNGAAAAACAAGGAAAACAGGCAAAATTGAATAGATCGTACCGGTACTGCATACCAGTACGCCCGAAAGTTAGCGTATCGGTACTGCGCGATATGGGGTCCATTTTTCACCCNTGTATGTTATATAAGTTTGGGTTGGTTTTGAAAGGGTTTGAAATGGATTAAAAATAAAAAACAAGGAAAACAGGCAAAATTGAATAGATCGTACCGGTACTGCATACCGGTACGCCCGAAAGTTAGCGTATCGGTACTGCGCGATATGGGGTCCATTTTTCACCCTATAAATACATAATGACGCCTCCCTTAGCCCCATTTTAACACTTATAACCTTAGAAAGTCATAGAGAGGAAGAAAGGATGAGAAAAATAAGAGATTTAGAATGGATTCAAAATGGAGAAAGATCAAATCTCAAGTTCTTCACACAAAAACCAAGGAAGAAGAAGGTAGGGGTTTCTTACATTCTTGTCCATTAAGGCTAGGGTTTATATATATATACATGTTTTGCTTCTAAATCTTAAATATATGCTATGAAATACTTGTTCCTTGAAGTTTCTACAAGTATCACCATGTTTTGAAAGTATTATGGTTTGATGGCCATAAAAACCCTAGTTTTTGAGAAAAATGGATTTTTCTTCTTAATGTTCAATTGTTCTTGATTTCAAAATTGTAGTGCCTTGTATTAAACAACAAATGGTATTTGTGATGATCTCTTGCTTATTTTTCTTATATTGTTCTCTTGTATTACAAATTATGAAATTTGAGAATTTTAGATTTACTCATGATTTGAGAAAACGATTGAAATTGTATCTCTTGTATAGTTGTTGTGATGGACTTGAATTGTATTCGAGCACTGCCGTAGAGTGTTAAAGGTTAGACTATTCCAGTGGGGGTGAGATGGTTTCCAAACACTTGTAGTGGTTTATTGTTTATGAGAACAACCACTATTGTTCACGTAAGTTCGAGGTTGAGGGTGGGTATACTTTTCCTGGGAACGATTCGTCAATACCGTGGGAGATGGTATACGCCCTTCCTAAAGTGGCTTGTGTGGTTATGGTTGGGTGAACAAGATAGAGTCGTTGTGTAGATTCATGGGAAGCAACCAACATACATGAGAACATGTTTAGTGTGTGCAATTGGTTTTCCTATAAGAGCTTGTGGAGGTATGGGACTCTACAAGAACTTGTGAGAAATGACTTATGGTTAGAAATGGTTTATTGTTTGAAAATTCATTTTTATCGTTCATTTAAATTATTGCTATTGTGTAAACTTGAGATCTATTTAAATGTTCCTATTTTCTTTCAAAAATTAATATATGATATTTGTAAAATGAGACCGACTTGTTTTTACATGCTTTCTAAACCTTGTATGAGTTTGGAAGAATGTTGTTACAGAGCTTCGTGCTCTCCCCCTACAAACTATATTTTTTAGATTATAGTCTAAAGAAGGAGCTAGGAGTACATGAACAAGCACATTGGGAAGCTCCTATAGAAGGGAACGTGGATCCCAAGGTGGACGTCTAGAGTTATATTCTCTTTTGTTTTAGACTAGGATATTTATTTTGAGACTATGTAAAGTCAATCCTTTTGAAATTCCGCTGCATGTTAAATTTGATTTTTTTGGGATGTAATTGTCATAGCTTGACATATTCTTTTGGATATAGCAGTCATGGTTGGCCTATTCTTTTGGGATAATATTGTAAATGTTATATTTGATGGATAAAATTTCTTTAATGATGGAATTATTTAGTTGTTCTCATGATGTGAATGGTTTATGGATTGTAATGTTGTCCAAAGTGAGTTTTGGGGCGTTACAAAGTTTGGTATCAGAGTTGTCTCTCGCCTGGANATTATTTAGTTGTTCTTATGATGTGAATGGTTTATGGATTGTAATGTTGTCCAAAGTGAGTTTTGGGGCGTTACAAAGTTTGGTATCAGAGCTGTCTCTCGCCTGAATCGAGTGTAGGCCCCTAATGTGCTCACGTCTAGTGGGCGGGCAGGTAGCTGGTGAGCTGCTGCACGGGGACGTGCAGCCCTAAAGGGGGTGGATTGTGAGATCCTAGTGTACCACATCGGTTAAGGAGGAAAAAGTGACTTAGCTTATTAGTAAGTCCCTTGCCTTACAAGGCATAAGGCCTTTTCCCAGGGATACTGGGAGAAACAAAGCCGTGAGGCCTAGTGGGCCCAAAGTGGACAATATTATGCCATGTGGAGGGTGGGGTGTTACAAGTTAGTATTAGAGATGACTCTTGCTTGGATTGAGTGTAGGCCCTTGACGNGGAGGGTGGGGTGTTACAAGTTAGTATTAGAGATGACTCTTGCTTGGATCGAGTGTAGGCCCTTGACGTGCTCGCAAGTAGTGGGCGGGCAGGTAGTTGGCGAGCTGCTGCATGGAGACGTGCAGCCATAAAAGGGGTG
This sequence comes from Ilex paraguariensis, assembly GCA_963454935.2. Taxonomy (NCBI): domain Eukaryota; kingdom Viridiplantae; phylum Streptophyta; class Magnoliopsida; order Aquifoliales; family Aquifoliaceae; genus Ilex; species Ilex paraguariensis. The sequence goes on from CAUOFW020003125.1 coordinate 249,323, forward strand.
GATTGTGAGATCCTGGTGTCCCACATCGGTTAGGGAAAGAAAAGTGACTGAGCTTATTAGTAAGCCCCTTGTTTTACATGGCATAAGGACCCCAGGAATACTGGGACGAACAAAACCGTGAGGGCTAGTGGACCCAAAGCGGACAATATTATGTCATGTGGAGGGTGGGGTGTCACAAGTTGGTATCAGAGCTGACTCTCCCCTGGATCAAGTGTGGACCCCGGACGTGCTCACATGTAGTGGGCGGACAGGTAGCTGGCGAGCTGCTGCACGTGGACGTGCAGCCTAAAGAGGGTGAATTGTGAGATACTGGTGTCCCACATCGGTTATGGAGGGGAAAGTGACTGTTAGCATAAGGCCTTTTCCCAGGGATACTGGGAGGAACAAAGCCGTGAGGACAAGAAGGAAAGTTGAGTGGTCGAATCCTCTCGGGCCAAGAAGAAAAGTTGTTCTCCTCGACGTGGGCTACAAAACTATACCAAGGAGGTCAGTTTTGGGTGAGATTCCAAGGATGGGATTTTTGGGAAGAAGAGATTCTAACTTGTTTTGGGTTCTTGGAGCTTTCCAACTTGATTTCACGCTTCAAGAGGTAGGGTTCCTTCCTACTTAGGTTTATTTAAAACCTAGGTTGTTTATATGTAATGGATAGGTTGATAGAAATATGTATCACTTGCCTATGTTGTGAAATTGATGAAATGGGTATGAAAATGGATATAGAAATGGGTTAAAATAACTTCCTAGTTTGGAATTGATATATGGTAATTACTTGTGTAATTCCATGGAAATGTGATTATGGGCATGCTATGTGTTTAAATTATGTCATGGGGATTGAAGTGTGTTATTGTCTTATATTATGTAATAACATGCTAGTTATTGTTGTTGAAAAACAAAATGTTGATATATGCTTATTGATGTATGAACATTGTGATAAAGTTGGTAATTGTATGCATGAGATGTAAATTACCTTGGGATATGTACTTATGTGTTTAAAGTTGCATATATGACATTCTTTATATATGAGCATGATATTGAAATAGAAATGGAGCATTACATTACATTTGCACAGAGAAATCACATCCATAGTCATGTGTGTGGGTGTGTGTGTGCATGGTTGATATCAAACACCAAATAGGTGGATGATGGGTAGGCTCGGGAAAGTTGGATTGAATATATAGCTGAGTCACACAATTCCATGAAAAAGAATTAGGTTGGGATTAGCAAGAAGGGCTAGACTATCCCTCGAGTGAGAGACTCGATGATTCAGATACACACTTTCGTTGGTATAAGAGCCCATAAAGTGTGTCTGTGTACACGAAATCGTTGGTGAAAGTCCATAAATTCTGTGTCGATTGGGTGACCGTTGATGTAAGTCCATAAATATCCACCTCNAGCTGAGTCACACAATTCCATGAAAAAGAATTAGGTTGGGATTAGCAAGAAGGGCTAGACTATCCCTCGAGTGAGAGACTCGGTGATTCAGATACACACTTTCATTGGTATAAGAGCCCATAAAGTGTGTCTGTGTACACGAAATCGTTGGTGAAAGTCCATAAATTCTGTGTCGATTGGGTGACTGTTGATGTAAGTCCATAAATATCCACCTCAAGAAAGACCCAAAAATTTTCAAATAGTCATTGAGTGAGTGAAACCAATGGCGGGGGCTTGGAAGCCCGATTTTAAATACCATGGCATTACATGGGAAAAAAGAGTCAAGAAGGGCTCAGGTTGAGTCACATGATTGAGTCTTANCAAATAGTCATTGGGTGAGTGAAACCAATGGCGGGGGCTTGGAAGCCCGATTTTAAATACCATGGCATTACATGGGAAAAAAGAGTCAAGAAGGGCTCAGGTTGAGTCGCATGATTGAGTCTTATCTCACTTCATGGCATGGCATTGCTAAGATTCCAAAATTGAATGATGTACACTTGTTTGGAAGTTGTTGGTTGTGAATTGTTGTANTTTTGGAGTCAAAAACAAGGAACAATGATGGTGATAGAGTACGTGGCTAAGTTTACTGAATTAACCCATTTTTTTTTANGATTCCAAAATTGAATGATGTACACTTGTTTGGAAGTTGTTGGTTGTGAATTGTTGTATGAGAACATTGCATATGCACTTAGGTTGGGGAGTAGCCTCTGTAGGAAATACTCTACTGGGCGTGGCTCACCCTATACGAGAAAATATTTCTGGTGCGGACTACACTCCGGTGAATGGCACTCATTTGGGGCATCAACGATGAAGAAAAGCCGGGTTGTGGCTTTTGAAAATAAGTTTTTCTAAAAAGTTTGTTTAAAACCCATTTGGCATGCAAATGTATGGAATGAGTTGTATTAGATGTTGTGTATATTAGATTATATGTGAAGAACATGATTTAGTATGTTTTGGATGANGCCACGGATATGGCCAAGGTGAGGAAGTTCGAGGATGGTTTGAAATTATCCATCCGAGAGAAAATTATGGGCCTTTGCTTGCAAGATTTGGACTCAATAGTCGAGACAGCTATGGCCATTGAGAGTGAGATTGATGACGCAAGGAGCATCTGGGAGTCGGGTGCTAAGGACAAGAAGGAGGAGGACCAATCCTCTNTGTATGGAATGAGTTGTATTAGATGTTGTGTATATTAGATTATATGTGAAGAACATGATTTAGTATGTTTTGGATGAAAAATATAGGTTTTGGAATGGGTTAAAAATCAAAAATAGGTGAATTGGGCAAAACTGGACAAAGTGTATCGGTACTGCGTACTGGTAGAGTCTGCCCAGAAGGAAAATCATACAGGTACTATGTACCAGTACACAGTATCGATACTNTTTTGGATGAAAAATATAGGTTTTGGAATGGGTTAAAAATCAAAAATAGGTGAATTGGGCAAAATTGGACAAAGTGTATCGGTACTGCGTACCGGTAGAGTCTGCCCAGAAGGAAAATCATACAGATACTATGTACCAGTACACAGTATCGATACTGTCTCCTAAAATCTAAAATTTTTAAATTATTTTGCCATGCTTTTGAGCTTTGTTTTTCTTGGTTCCAATGATACAAATGGACATTAAATGAGTNGCTACTCAAGCCCCTACTACATCACGAGCAAGGACTCCGCAATTAGGCCAGATAGGCCAGGGTATGGGTAGAGGCCGAGGCCAGGGCATGCAGATCAAGACGTTAGGTACTTANTGTTTTTCTTGGTTCCAATGATACAAATGGACATTAAATGAGGTATATTGGAACTTGGTTGGATTAAATGATTAAAGGAACACGGGTAATACGTGTGATTTAAAGTTTTAGGTAATGGAATAATAATAGCGTGACATCGGATCAAGCGACACTCACAGGCAATTCCTCAGGCTAACGGGTGGTCAACGGGTTAAATAATGACCCCCGATTTTAGGGGTGTCATAGTTTGGTATCAGAGAATACGTATACAATTTACCTAGGGTTGTTGGGCATGGGTTTAGACCATTGCATGCATTGTGCATTTATAATTAAGTGCTTAAATGCTGCATGCTACATGTTATGTAATATGTATTATGCAAAAGATATACATGGTAAAATGTATATGGAAAAGTGACACTATGGTTAGAAAACATAACTTTGGAAGTCAGAAAACAAGGGAACAGGATAGTTGAAGGTGTAAAGGTCTACTAGTGACAGACATAAGCTCTATTAGGGAGACAAGGAGATAAATCTCAAAGTTCAAAGTTGGTCCCTACTTTGGGATACTAAATTGGTGTTCTATTGTTATCTGACATGTGTGTAGATGACTAGTAGAGGAAGAGGATGCCGAGGCGGTGGGTTGAACAACAGCCAACCACCACCAGCCTTAGACCAACAGGCCTTCTTAGAGGCTATCAGTACTGCGGTGGCTACCATTGCACAGGTTAGTGCAAATGTGGAGCAAGGAGGCACGAGTAACCTCCAAAAGTTCAAGGCACACAAGCCTCCAATATTCAAGGGAGGGGGCGGATCTGATGGTGGCCAACCATTGGTTCCGGCAAGTTGACAAGGTTTAGAGGCTATGGAGATCATCTCCAATGCCTCGAAGAAAAGGCTAGCTGCATTCAANGCTACTATCAGTTGAGAATCAGGGAGGCAGAAATCCCTAAGACGGCGTTTAGAACACGAAACAAGATTTTTGAGTTCACAGTAATGCCATTTGGGTTGACAATACCCCAGCGGCATTCATGGATCTCATGCACACGGTGTTTCAACCCTATTTGGATCAGTTTGTCGTGGTTTTTGTTGACGACATCTTGATCTACTCCAAGATTGAGGAGGAGCATAAGGGTCACTTAAGGGTCGTTCTCCAGAAGTTGAGAGACCACCAGTTATATGCCAAGTTCAACAAGTGTGAATTTTGGCTTACGGAGGTGAAGTTTTTGGGACATGTGGTCTCGGCGTCGGGTATAACAGTGGACCCAGAGAAGGTTGAGGCAGCTATGAACTGGGAGAGGCCGAAGTTAGTCTTCGGGATACACAGTTTCTTAGGATTGTTAGGGTATTATAGGAGGTTTATTGAGGACCTCTCTCGACTATCCACACCTATGACCAGGCTGACTCAAAAAGTTTCAATGGGATGATTCATACGAGAAGGCATTTTAGGAGTTAAAGAGGAGGCTTACTTCAGCTCCTATTTTAATTGTTCTAGAGAGGGGACAGAGGTACACGATGTACTATGATGCCTCGAAAGACAGACTTGGTTGTGTTTTGATGCTATTCGGGAGGGTAGTAGCTTATGATTCTCGGCAGTTAAAGAATCATGAGTAGAATTACCCCACACATGACATGGAGTTGGTAGCCATTGTTTTTACTGTGAAAGCTTGGCACCACTATCTATACGGTGAATAGTTTGAAGTATTTTTGGACTATAAGAGTCTGATTTACATCTTTACACAGCGAGACCTCAATATGAGGCAACGCAGGTGGATGGAGTTTCTTGAGGACTACGACTTCAATTGCACTACCATCCCGATAAGGCAAACGTGGTGGCTGATGCACTTAGCTGAAAGTCAAGGAGAGTCTTGGCTAGTGTGGCTTCCCGGGAGTGGGAGATGCTTGAGATTGTAGGATAGTTTGGGCTACACTATAGGGATTAGGCTCAGGGCATTTTAGGGAGGTTGGTGGCTACGTCTTCCCTGCTAAGCAGGATGATTGAGTCCTAGAGGTAGGACCCCGAGTTATTATCCATCAAGGACCGAGTGCAAGTGGGTACTAGTGATGAGGGTTTGAGCATTCACTCAGATGACGGCCTTCGGTACAAGGGAAGGGTTGTAGTTCCCCTGTTAGTGGATCTGAGAGAGGAGATCCTTAGGGAGTTCCACTGCTCCCGATTTGCAATGCATCCAGGTGGCACAAAGATGTACCATGATCTTCGTCACTAGTATTATTGGAGTGGGATAAAGAGGCAAGTTGGTGACTTTGTCAGTAGATGCCTCATGTGTCAATAGGTTAAGGCTGAGTACCAAAGACCAATGTGGGTTGCTCCAGCCTTTGGAGATAGCAGAGTGGAAGTGAGAGCATATCACCATGAATTTTGTGACCCACTTGCCATGGACATCACGGGGACATGACGCGATGTGGGTGATAGTGGACTAACTTACAAAGTCAGCACACTTTTTGGCGGTGCGATTGACCTTTTGACTGGAGAAATTCTACAGATTTTACATACGGGAGATTGTCAGATCACATGGGGTGCCCGTATCTGTAGTATTGGATTAGGATTCCAAGTTCATAGCCCACTTTTGGGAGAACTTCCAATGGGCTATGGGGACTTAGTTGACAATGAGTATAGTATTTCATTCCTAGACAGCCGTTCAGTTGGAGAGGACCATCCAAATATTAGAGGATATGATGTGGGCATGCGTCCTAGATCTCAAGGGTAGCTGGGAAGATCACTTACCCTTAGTGGAATTCGCCTACAATAACAGTTATCAGGTAAGCATACAGATGACACCCTATGAGGCACTTTATGGAAGGTTTTATCGTTCTGCGGTTTGTTGGACGGAGATGGGAGAGAGACCCTCTACGGGTTTGGATTTGATTAAAGACACTTTAGAGAAGGTAGACTTGATTTGAAAGCGTCTTCTTACGACTCACAGCCGGTAGAAGAGCTCTGTTGACAGACGGCTGCGACCTCTGGAGTGTGAGGTAGGAGAACACATATTCTTGAAGGTGATGCTTAAGAGAGGAGTGGTCAGGTTCGAAAAATGAGGGAAGCTGTCGCCGAGATTTATCGGGCCCTTCGAGGTACTCGAGAAGGTGGATACAATGGCTTATCGGTTGGCATTATAGCCAAATCTATCTGGTGTTCATGCGGTGTTCTATGTCTCTATGCTCCGAAAGTATACTCNTATGTCATGTGGAGGGTGGGGTGTCACAAGTTGGTATCAGAGCTGACTCTCCCCTAGATCAAGTGTGGACCCCGGACGTGCTCACATGTAGTGGGCAGACAGGTAGCTGGCGAGCTGCTGCACGTGGACGTGCAGCCCTAAAGAGGGTGAATTGTGAGATGCTGGTGTCCCACATCGGTTATGGAGGGGAAAGTGACTGTTGGCATAAGGCCTTTTCCCAGGGATACTGGGAGAAACAAAGCCGTGAGGCCTAGTGGGCCCAAAGTGGACAATATTATGCCATGTGGAGGGTGGGGTGTTACAAGTTAGTATTAGAGATGACTCTTGCTTGGATCGAGTGTGGGCCCTTGATGTGCTCGCAAGTAGTGGGCGGGCAGGTAGTTGGCGAGCTGCTGCATGGAGACGTGCAGCCATAAAAGGGGTGGATTGTGAGATCCTGGTGTCCCACATCGGTTAGGGAAAAAAAAAGTGACTGAGCTTATTAGTAAGCCCCTTGTCTTACATGGCATAAGGACCCCAGGAATACTGGGACGAACAAAGCCGTGAGGGCTAGTGGACCCAAAGCGGACAATATTATGTCATGTGGAGGGTGGGGTGTCACAAGTTGGTATCAGAGCTGACTCTCCCCTAGATCAAGTGTGGACCCCGGACGTGCTCACATGTAGTGGGCAGACAGGTAGCTGGCGAGCTGCTGCACGTGGACGTGCAGCCCTAAAGAGGGTGAATTGTGAGATGCTGGTGTCCCACATCGGTTATGGAGGGGAAAGTGACTGTTAGCATAAGGCCTTTTCCCAGGGATACTGGGAGGAACAAAGCCGTGAGGACAAGAAGGAAAGTTGAGTGGTCGAATCCTCTCGGGCCAAGAAGAAAAGTTGTTCTCCTCGACGTGGGCTACAAAACTATACCAAGGAGGTCAGTTTTGGGTGAGATTCCAAGGATGGGATTTTTGGGAAGAAGAGATTCTAACTTGTTTTGGGTTCTTGGAGCTTTCCAACTTGATTTCACGCTTCAAGAGGTAGGGTTCCTTCCTACTTAGGTTTATTTAAAACCTAGGTTGTTTATATGTAATGGATAGGTTGATAGAAATATGTATCACTTGCCTATGTTGTGAAATTGATGAAATGGGTATGAAAATGGATATAGAAATGGGTTAAAATAACTTCCTAGTTTGGAATTGATATATGGTAATTACTTGTGTAATTCCATGGAAATGTGATTATGGGCATGCTATGTGTTTAAATTATGTCATGGGGATTGAAGTGTGTTATTGTCTTATATTATGTAATAACATGCTAGTTATTGTTGTTGAAAAACAAAATGTTGATATATGCTTATTGATGTATGAACATTGTGATAAAGTTGGTAATTGTATGCATGAGATGTAAATTACCTTGGGATATGTACTTATGTGTTTAAAGTTGCATATATGACATTCTTTATATATGAGCATGATATTGAAATAGAAATGGAGCATTACATTACATTTGCACAGAGAAATCACATCCATAGTCATGTGTGTGGGTGTGTGTGTGCATGGTTGATATCAAACACCAAATAGGTGGATGATGGGTAGGCTCGGGAAAGTTGGATTGAATATATAGCTGAGTCACACAATTCCATGAAAAAGAATTAGGTTGGGATTAGCAAGAAGGGCTAGACTATCCCTCGAGTGAGAGACTCGGTGATTCAGATACACACTTTCATTGGTATAAGAGCCCATAAAGTGTGTCTGTGTACACGAAATCGTTGGTGAAAGTCCATAAATTCTGTGTCGATTGGGTGACTGTTGATGTAAGTCCATAAATATCCACCTCAAGAAAGACCCAAAAATTTTCAAATAGTCATTGGGTGAGTGAAACCAATGGCGGGGGCTTGGAAGCCCGATTTTAAATACCATGGCATTACATGGGAAAAAAGAGTCAAGAAGGGCTCAGGTTGAGTCGCATGATTGAGTCTTATCTCACTTCATGGCATGGCATTGCTAAGATTCCAAAATTGAATGATGTACACTTGTTTGGAAGTTGTTGGTTGTGAATTGTTGTATGAGAACATTGCATATGCACTTAGGTTGGGGAGTAGCCTCTGTAGGAAATACTCTACTGGGCGTGGCTCACCCTATACGAGAAAATATTTCTGGTGCGGACTACACTCCGGTGAATGGCACTCATTTGGGGCATCAACGATGAAGAAAAGCCGGGTTGTGGCTTTTGAAAATAAGTTTTTCTAAAAAGTTTGTTTAAAACCCATTTGGCATGCAAATGTATGGAATGAGTTGTATTAGATGTTGTGTATATTAGATTATATGTGAAGAACATGATTTAGTATGTTTTGGATGAAAAATATAGGTTTTGGAATGGGTTAAAAATCAAAAATAGGTGAATTGGGCAAAACTGGACAAAGTGTATCGGTACTGCGTACTGGTAGAGTCTGCCCAGAAGGAAAATCATACAGGTACTATGTACCAGTACACAGTATCGATACTGTCTCCTAAAATCTAAAATTTTTAAATTATTTTGCCATGCTTTTGAGCTTTGTTTTTCTTGGTTCCAATGATACAAATGGACATTAAATGAGGTATATTGGAACTTGGTTGGATTAAATGATTAAAGGAACACGGGTAATACGTGTGATTTAAAGTTTTAGGTAATGGAATAATAATAGCGTGACATCGGATCAAGCGACACTCACAGGCAATTCCTCAGGCTAACGGGTGGTCAACGGGTTAAATAATGACCCCCGATTTTAGGGGTGTCATAGTTTGGTATCAGAGAATACGTATACAATTTACCTAGGGTTGTTGGGCATGGGTTTAGACCATTGCATGCATTGTGCATTTATAATTAAGTGCTTAAATGCTGCATGCTACATGTTATGTAATATGTATTATGCAAAAGATATACATGGTAAAATGTATATGGAAAAGTGACACTATGGTTAGAAAACATAACTTTGGAAGTCAGAAAACAAGGGAACAGGATAGTTGAAGGTGTAAAGGTCTACTAGTGACAGACATAAGCTCTATTAGGGAGACAAGGAGATAAATCTCAAAGTTCAAAGTTGGTCCCTACTTTGGGATACTAAATTGGTGTTCTATTGTTATCTGACATGTGTGTAGATGACTAGTAGAGGAAGAGGATGCCGAGGCGGTGGGTTGAACAACAGCCAACCACCACCAGCCTTAGACCAACAGGCCTTCTTAGAGGCTATCAGTACTGCGGTGGCTACCATTGCACAGGTTAGTGCAAATGTGGAGCAAGGAGGCACGAGTAACCTCCAAAAGTTCAAGGCACACAAGCCTCCAATATTCAAGGGAGGGGGCGGATCTGATGGTGGCCAACCATTGGTTCTGGCAAGTTGACAAGGTTTTAGAGGCTATGGAGATCATCTCCAATGCCTCGAAGAAAAGGCTAGCTGCATTCAAGCTAGAGGGAGAGGCCCAATTATGGTGGGATTGGGTGAAGGACGCAAAGGACTTAGCGACCATGACATGGGGAGAGTGCTCGAGAATTTTTGGAGTCAAAAACAAGGAACAATGATGGTGATAGAGTACGTGGCTAAGTTTACCGAATTAACCCATTTTTTTTTATGATTACGTGGCCACGGATATGGCCAAGGTGAGGAAGTTCGAGGATGATTTGAAATTATCCATCCAAGAGAAAATTATGGGCCTTTGCTTGCAAGATTTGGACTCAATAGTCGAGACAACTATGGCCATTGAGAGTGAGATTGATGACGCAAGGAGCATCCGGGAGTCGGGTGCTAAGGACAAGAAGGAGGAGGACCAATCCTCTTCTTCTAGCTCGAAAAAGAGGCAGAGGATATGCAAGGACAACAAGGACAGGGTTGTGGCTATTAGGGCCAAGGCCAAGGTCGATCCTCCCAAGACAGGGGATATTTGAGGACAGTATATCAGGCAAGCCAGAGAACTTGTTTTCATTGTCACCAACTGGGTTATATGAAGCAAAATTGCCCTCAGAGGTAGGGATCCCAAAGCTATGGGACATCTCAGTCCTAGTTATCAGTGGGGCTGCCACAGGTTTATTTTGTTCCTCTCTACCCCACCATGGGCCAAGAAAGCCAGTATCAATTCCAAGGTGCTACTCAAGCCCCTACTACATCACGAGCAAGGACTCCGCAATTAGGCCAGATAGGCCAGGGTATGGGTAGAGGCCGAGGCCAGGGCATGCAGATCAAGACGTTAGGTACTTAGGGGCGTGTCTACGCCACACACCTCAAACTGAGCCAGTGGACTTGTCGGTCATCCAAGGTACATTTCTACTTTCTCGCTTATGGGCTAGGGTGTTATTTGACTCTGGTACATCGCATTCATTCATTTCTGTATTATGTGTGAGGGATTTGAGCTTAGAGGTTGATACCTTGGAAGAGCCATTGTATGTGAATTCACCCCTAGGAGCTAGGGTGTGTGTTGATCAGATTTGTCGGGACTGTGAGTTAGAGATCTCAAGGATTCTACTCACCATGGACCTTAGGGTTATGGACATGTCAGAGTTCGATGTTATCCTTAGGATGGATTGGTTGACAGCACATCGAGTTATCATTGATTGTGATCAAAAAATGGTCACTGCTTAAATGCCTGATGGTGTTTGTTTCAAGTTCCAAGGGAAAAAACAAGATGGCTTACCCCAAGTCATGTATGATTCTCAATGGCACGGGCAGTTGACGGGTTAACTAGCAAGTCTTACCTTAGAGGACGAGGCAAGACTGGAGTTGGGTCTATTACGAGTGGTGTGTGAGTATGAGGATGTTTTTCAGGATGAATTATCGAGATTACCTCCACATAGGGATGTGGACTTCAACATTGAGTTACATCCTGGTACATCTCCTATTTCTATGACTCTGTATAGAATGACGCCAGTTGAGTTGCAAGAACTCAAGGTCCAGTTACAGGAGTTGTTAGACAAGGGGTTTATTAGACTGAGCACTTCACCTTGGGGTGCCCTGGTGTTATTTGCCAAGAAGAAGGATAAGACCCTTCGGCTATGTATAGATTATCGATAGTTGAACCGGGTCACCATCAAGAATAGGTACCCTTTGTTGAGAATTGATGATCTATTTGATCAGTTGAGGGGAGCGCGAGTCTACTTCAAGATAGATCTCTGCACAGGCTACTATCAGTTGAGAATCAGGGAGGCAGATATCCCTAAGACGGCGTTTAGAACACGAAACAAGATATNTATGTATAGATTATCGATAGTTGAACCGGGTCACCATCAAGAATAGGTACCCTTTGCTGAGAATTGATGATCTATTTGATCAGTTGAGGGGAGCGCGAGTCTACTTCAAGATAGATCTCCGCACAGGCTACTATCAGTTGAGAATCAGGGAGGCAGAAATCCCTAAGACGGCGTTTAGAACACGAAACAAGATATTTGAGTTCACAGTAATGCCATTTGGGTTGACAATACCCCAGCGGCATTCATGGATCTCATGCACACGGTGTTTCAACCCTATTTGGATCAGTTTGTCGTGGTTTTTGTTGACGACATCTTGATCTACTCCAAGANTTGAGTTCACAGTAATGCCATTTGGGTTGACAATACCCCAGCGGCATTCATGGATCTCATGCACACGGTGTTTCAACCCTATTTAGATCAGTTTGTCGTGGTTTTTGTTGACGACATCTTGATCTACTCCAAGATTGAGGAGGAGCATAAGGGTCACTTAAGGGTCGTTCTCCAGAAGTTGAGAGACCACCAGTTATATGCCAAGTTCAACAAGTGTGAATTTTGGCTTACGGAGGTGAAGTTTTTGGGACATGTGGTCTCGGCGTCGGGTATAACAGTGGACCCGGAGAAGGTTGAGGCAGCTATGAACTGGGAGAGGCCGAAGTTAGTCTTCGAGATACACAGTTTCTTAGGATTGTTAGGGTACTATATGNACGGAGGTGAAGTTTTTGGGACATGTGGTCTCGGCGTCGGGTATAACAGTGGACCCAGAGAAGGTTGAGGCAGCTATGAACTGGGAGAGGCCGAAGTTAGTCTTCGGGATACACAGTTTCTTAGGATTGTTAGGGTATTATAGGAGGTTTATTGAGGACCTCTCTCGACTATCCACACCTATGACCAGGCTGACTCAAAAAGTTTCAATGGGATGATTCATACGAGAAGGCATTTTAGGAGTTAAAGAGGAGGCTTACTTCAGCTCCTATTTTAATTGTTCTAGAGAGGGGACAGAGGTACACGATGTACTATGATGCCTCAAAAGACAGACTTGGTTGTGTTTTGATGCTATTCGGGAGGGTAGTAGCTTATGATTCTCGGCAGTTAAAGAATCATGAGTAGAATTACCCCACACATGACATGGAGTTGGTAGCCATTGTTTTTACTGTGAAAGCTTGGCACCACTATCTATACGGTGAATAGTTTGAAGTATTTTTGGACTATAAGAGTCTGATTTACATCTTTACACAGCGAGACCTCAATATGAGGCAACGCAGGTGGATGGAGTTTCTTGAGGACTACGACTTCAATTGCACTACCATCCCGATAAGGCAAACGTGGTGGCTGATGCACTTAGCTGAANGGTGGATGGAGTTTCTTGAGGACTACGACTTCAATTGCACTACCATCCCGATAAGGCAAACGTGGTGGCTGATGTACTCAGCTGAAAGTCAAGGAGAGTCTTGGCTAGTGTGGCTTCCCGGGAGTGGGAGATGCTTGAGATTGTAGGATAGTTTGGGCTACACTATAGGGATTAGGCTCAGGGCATTTTAGGGAGGTTGGTGGCTACGTCTTCCCTGCTAAGCAGGATGATTGAGTCCTAGAGGTAGGACCCCGAGTTATTATCCATCAAGGACCGAGTGCAAGTGGGTACTAGTGATGAGGGTTTGAGCATTCACTCAGATGACGGCCTTCGGTACAAGGGAAGGGTTGTAGTTCCCCTGTTAGTGGATCTGAGAGAGGAGATCCTTAGGGAGTTCCACTGCTCCCGATTTGCAATGCATCCAGGTGGCACAAAGATGTACCATGATCTTCGTCACTAGTATTATTGGAGTGGGATAAAGAGGCAAGTTGGTGACTTTGTCAGTAGATGCCTCATGTGTCAATAGGTTAAGGCTGAGTACCAAAGACCAATGTGGGTTGCTCCAGCCTTTGGAGATAGCAGAGTGGAAGTGAGAGCATATCACCATGAATTTTGTGACCCACTTGCCATGGACATCACGGGGACATGACGCGATGTGGGTGATAGTGGACTAACTTACAAAGTCAGCACACTTTTTGGCGGTGCGATTGACCTTTTGACTGGAGAAATTCTACAGATTTTACATACGGGAGATTGTCAGATCACATGGGGTGCCCGTATCTGTAGTATTGGATCAGGATTCCAAGTTCATAGCCCACTTTTGGGAGAACTTCCAATGGGCTATGGGGACTTAGTTGACAATGAGTACAGTATTTCATTCCTAGACAGACGTTCAGTTGGAGAGGACCATCCAAATATTAGAGGATATGATGTGGGCATGCGTCCTAGATCTCAAGGGTAGTTGGGAAGATCACTTACCCTTAGTGGAATTCGCCTACAATAACAGTTATCAGGTGAGCATACAGATGACACCCTATGAGGCACTTTATGGAAGGTTTTATCGTTCTGCGGTTTGTTGGACGGAGATGGGAGAGAGACCCTCTACGGGTTCGAATTTGATTAAAGACACCTTAGAGAAGGTAGACTTGATTTGAAAGCGTCTTCTTACGACTCACAGCCGGTAGAAGAGCTCTGTTGACAGACGGCGGCGACCTCTGGAGTGTGAGGTAGGAGAACACATATTCTTGAAGGTGATGCTTAAGAGAGGAGTGGTCAAGTTCGAAAAATGAGGGAAGCTGTCGCCGAGATTTATCGGGCCCTTCGAGGTACTCGAGAAGGTGGATACAGTGGCTTATCGGTTGGCATTATAGCTAAATCTATCTGGTGTTCATGCGGTGTTCTATGTCTCTATGCTCCGAAAGTATACTCCAGATTCGACACATGTGGTGGATTAGGGTGAGATGATTGTTGAAGCGAATGAGACCTTCGAGGAGAGACCGGTGCGTATCATGGATGGCCGAAAACAAGTCTTGTAGGGCAAGACTGTAAGACTAGTAAAGGTGCTACGGCAGCTCCGAGGAGTGGGGGAGGCAACATGGGAGCATGAAGATACCATATGTACCAACTATCCGTTCCTATTCGAGGATGGAGGTACAAGTTTTATAATTTTTAGTATAATCTTATTGTTGCATATGCATGCGACTAAGTGTGTATTTGTGTGTGAATTTCAGTGACGAAATTCTTTTAAAGGGGGAAGAATGTAAAACCTGGATAAATTTAGACTTTTATGAGAAAGGGCAAAATGGTAATTTATCACTATAATACGGGTTGTAAACTTGAATTTTTCATGAACTCAAATGACAAAACGAATCTCATCGTTGGATTCGTCTCACGAAATCTAGTTACCACGTCAAATTTCATCAAATTCTGAGATAGTTGAATTTTTTGCATTTTACGAGACTGTCGAGTCTCGGGTGACCCAAAAACGGAATTTCTAATAAAATTTTAAAAGTTAAAAAATAATTAAGGCAAATTAAAATAAAATTAATTTGAACTTGAACCGAAACAAAATTTAATCGTTTCGGAGTTAAAATGGACTTGAAAAAAAGAAGGTCGTGTGGCCAATTTTGGGCCAAGTATTCTAAGACTATAAATAAGGGAAAAATTTTGATTTTTGGCCAGACTTGTGTTCAGCCGGTTAGCCGATAGAGAAGAGAGGGAAAAGAGAGAGTTTCTCCACCTTCTCTCTAAGATCTACGAAGATTGAGTGTTCAAATCCGCTTGAGCCAAGAAGGAAAGTTGTTCTCCTCGACGTGGGCTACAAAATCATACCAAGGAGGTCGGTTTTGGGCGAGAGTCCAAGGAAGGGATTTTTGGGAAGAGGAGATTCTAGCTAGTTTTGGGTTCTTGGAGCTTCCCAACGTGATTTCATGCTGCAAGAGGTAGAGTTCCTTCTTACTTAAGTTTATTTACGACCTAGGTTGTTTATATGTAATGGGTAGGTTGATAGAAATATGTATCACTTGCCTATGTTGTGAAATTGATGAAATGGTTATGAAAATGGATATAGAAATAGGTTAAAATAACTTCCTAGCTTGGAATTGATATATGGTAATTACTTGTGTAATTCCATGGAATGTGGGCATGCTATGTGTTTAAATTATGCCATGGGGATTGAAGTGTGTTATTGGCTTATATTATGTAATAACATGCTAGTGATTGTTGTTGGAAACAAAATATTGATATATGCTTATTGATTTATGAACATTATGATAAAGTTGATAATTGTAGGCATGAGATGTAAATTACCATGGATATGTACTTATGTGTTTAAAGTTTGCTCTTATGACATTCATTATATATGGGCATGATATTGAAATAGCAATAGAGCATTACATTGCATTTGCACAGAAAAATCGCATCCATAACTATGTGTGTGGGTGTGTGTGTGCATAGTTGATATCAATCACCAAATAGGTTGATGATAGGTGGACTTGGAAAAGTTAGATTGAATATCCGACTGAGTCACACTGTTGCATGAAAAAAAATTGGGTCGGGGTTAGAAAGAAGGACTAGATTATCCCTCTGGTGAGAGACCTGATGATTCGGATGCGCACTTTCGTTGGTATAAAAGCTCATAAAGTGTATCGGTGTATGCGGAACCGTTGGTGGAAGTCTATAAATTCCATGTCAGTTGGGTGACTGTTGGTGTAAGTCCATAAATACCCACCCCAAGACCCATAAATTTTTAAATAGTCATTGGGTGAGTGAAACCAATGGCGGGGGCTTCGAAGCTCGGTTTTAAAAACCATGGCATTACATGGAAAAAATGAGTCAGGAAGGGCTCAAGTTGAGTCGCATGATTGAGTCTTATCTCACTTCATGATATGACATTGCTAAGATTCTAAAATTGAATGATGTACACTTGTTTGGAATGTTGTTGGTTGTGAATTGTTGCATGAGAACATTGCATATGCACTTAGGTTGGGGAGTAGCCTCTGTAGAAAATACTCTACTGGGCATCGCTCATCCTATACAGGAAAATATTTTAGGTGCGGACTACACTCCGGTGGATGACACTCATTTGGAGCATCAACGATGAAGAAAAATCGTGTTGTGGCTTTTGAAAACAAGTTTTTGTAGAAACTTTTGTTTAAAACCCATTTGGCATGTAAATGTATGGAATGAGTTGTATTAGACGTTGTATATATTAGATTATATGTGAAAAACATGATTTAGTATGTTTTGGATGAAAAAGGTAGGTTTTGGAATGGGTTAAAAGTTGAAAACAGGTGAATTGGGTAAAACTGGACAAAATCTACCGGTACTATGTACCGGTACAGTCTGTCCAGAAGGAAAATCGTACCAGTACTACGTACTAGTACTGTCTGTCCAGAAGGCAAACCGTACCGGTATGCAGTCCGGTACTGTCTCCTAAAATCTAAAAATTTTAAATTATTTTGTCATACTTTTGGGCTTTGTTTTACTTGGTTCCAATGATACAAATGAGCATTAAATGAGGTATATTGGACTTTGGTTAGATTAAATGATTAAAGGAATACGGGTAATATGTGTGAGTTAAAATTTTAGGTAATGGAATAATAATAGCGTAATGTCAGATCAAGCGACACTCATGAACAATTTTGCGGGTTGACGGGTGGTCAATGGGTTAAATAATGACCCCAATTTTAGGGGCATCACAAAAACATACATAATATGCAATATTTTGTGCTAATCATACATCTAAACTCGAACCTCTCAACTCATGATCATTAGCTAGGGGTGTGCAAGTCGAAAATCTCTAATAACGTGACTCTCGTATACACGATGATAGCAACGGTTGGTACCTTCCAAAAGGCCACGGCACGGCTAGGAAATGTAACCCTCAACGGCCAAATATTATGGCATTTGGATCACAACACCCTCGAGGGGGATCACATTGATTACACTAGGAGGGCGTTAGTTATGGGAGGATCGCAAAGATCACACAAGACAATTACGCAAAGTGTACATTTTAAATAGGGGTCAAATCCCTACTTCAAAGGAATTCGTTCCAAAGACGCTTTTAATCGCTCTGTTGGGATGATTTAGTTGAGAAGTTCCCCAGAAGCAAAATACTCCATTAGAATGGAAGAGCCAATCTTCCGAGTTGGTGAACTATTATAAATTCTCTATGTATTGATCTTCATTTTTTGTTATCATCCTGAATCGATAGATCAACTCCCAAGAGCCTAGAAGCTTTGACTAGACATCCCAGTAATCTCCATTAACGTCCACAATAAGATCCCCAAATAGTTCACCTCTACTTAGCCACGCTGAACACTCCGCCAATTGAATTGGTAAATCAACCCCCAAGAACTTAGAAGCTTTGACTAAAAATTTCAATAATCTCCATTAACATCACAACAAGATCCTCAAATAGTTCACCTCTGCGTAGCCCGCACAAAACACACCATCAATACATAATTCTTCAAAGTACAATATCTGGCTCAAAAGAATATTGATACACATGTTAAGGGCACTTATGGTATTGTCTTCTCATAGCTCAAATTTACTTGTACCCCGTCAACCTACAGTTCTTAGGGCTACGCTTGTTTTTCAATATTTTCAGGGAAACTCAAAGAGAAAATAGGAATGTAAATTATCCGACCATTTTTACCATTGTCAGAACAAAAATCATGCATAAGAGATAGAGAGGTGACGGAAAACCAACAGAAAGTTAGCCAATTGATCATGAGTAATAAGCTTTGAAATTATAAGAAAGTGGCTTAAGTAGAATTTACTTTTGATTCAACTAGCGGAAACAGAAATAAAATATATTTAAATATTGAAACAAAATTTAAGCACAATTTCTATCAAAAGGGTCAATAAATGCATTATCAGCCAAGCTATGTATTTTTGTCACCAACTCTGCCCCAAACCCTTTTCTTTTTGATTTTTTTTCTTTTTCTTGTAGTTTTATTTGTGCTATTTCCCTTGCACAATCACTCGTCTTCTTCATGCACCTTCTTCGTCTTCTTCATACTCTATTATTCTAAATGGTGTAAGGATGAAGCAGGGGCATTCCCTTCACAATGCCACACAGTGGGGTGTTGTCTGGAATGTTGTACTCATCCCTCAGGGAACGGGCAGGAGAGAGAACACTGACATAGAGCTGTTGTCCGAGGTAGAACCTCTCTCCCATCTCCGACCTCAAGTTCCACATCCCAGCATTGTCTAGCGTTGTCATGATGGCTGCCCATGAATTAGGGTAAACTTGGATGGTATGCCTACTCACGGCGTCAAGAAGGTTGTAGTTGTTCCTTTTATCCGGGTTCCACTTCCCGGGTTCGATCCCCACAGCAAAGAAGGAATACCCATCGAGGTGCCATGTCTGGATGGTTTTCTCGTGGTTCTCGAAGATTATCTCAACAAAGTTACGGAAGGTGGCGTTGACAACATTAGTGGCCAATGTGATCATCTTCTCGCTCTCAGCGGTGGGCTCGTCAACAATGGTGTCATACTTAAACACCTTTTCGGCTACTCCAAAGTACTCTGCAAGCTTTAATGGGGTGTTGGGATCCACATGCGAGACTCCATTGATGGCGTACCGAAGTTTATCATTGACATTGTTCCTCGAGTTAACGATCTTGATGGTTCGGGTGATGTTAATCTTTCCGTAATGGTAAGAGCCCTGAGGGTTGGGGCGAGCAGCGCTGGCGGTGAGATTCCAACGGAACGAACGAAACTGATTAAGGGACCAAGCGATGCCCTGGGAATTCTCCGGTGGGGGAGCTGGGAGCTCAGGAGATGCTGGGCCCTTGCCATTGGTGTAGCTGATTATGGCCACGGATGTCATTGGTTTCTTGGTGAACCTACTAGAGGCCACGAAGTAATACTCCTTGGCCTCTTTTTTGGCAGTAACTAGAACGGAGAGGCACTGCCCTACGTGCAAGTCAAGGGAGTCGTATAAATTCTGAACTGTGTGAGAACCTTCCAACTCTACAAGCTTCATGGTGTGGCCTTGGAGTTTGAAGTTGAGGGATGTCTTCATCCCTACATTGCAGAATCTGTATCTGTAGGTCTTCCCCGGCTCCATCGTGAAAAGGGGCTCGCCCTGGTCACCAACTTTGCCAGATTTGCCATTGATCTGGATGCCATCAGGCCTGCCAATGGATCGACCACTGTCCACGAGCTTCTTTAAGGCCTTGTGGCCCTTGTTGTACCAGTCTCCCATAATGACAGTGTAGTCATCTGCCGGCTCGTCGAAAGGTACAGGGATGAGTAACCGGCTGTTAACACGGATGCCACCAATACCACCAGATGCCCTGTGCATGGCCGTGGTGGGGTAGTAGAAATAGCTTCCAATCTGGTCCTTGATTTGGAAACGATAGGTGTAATTTGTCCCCGGCTGAATCGGGCACATTGTTCCGGGGGTACCATCCTGCCATGAGTTCTTTCTTTGCTGGATGCCAGCCCAGGTAAGGAGGAAAGGCTCATCGAGATTGTTGAAAACGTTCACCACGATGTTGTTGTTGGACGAGCAATTGATCTTAGGCCCGGGGAACTCTCCATTGATGAGGATGGCTTGTTGGGGGACTCCCAGAGGGGCGATGGTTCCATATGTGACATTCCACTCGAAGAAGAGGTAAGGGTCCTCGGCCTGAACTACCAACGCCCCGGCGAAGAGGCACAAAAATAACGCTGCTACCAAAGTCATGCTACCCATGGCTCCTCCCGCTGCTGTGACTCTCTCTCTCCCCCACTGTCTCACAATTTCTTATTTTTGTTGGGATTGTTTTGTTTAGAGAGAAGAAGATGGGGAATGTCTTCTTCCAGCTTGCGCTTAGCATCTACTCATCATCAATCAACCCCTTTTATAGCTGGGACTGTCTTCATTTAGATCGTCCATAAGTAATTATTTCCCTCTAATATCTTTGTGGGCGGACCTTCATTCTTGCTCCCTTCCCTTGCGGTTCTCCTTTCTTTTGTTCAATTCTTTATGTTCCCCTACTATGGCGGTTTCTCTCTCTCTCTCTCGCGGTTGAATTGCCCGCAAAGCTTTTTCAACCAGGTTATTTTGTTTCCATTTCTTTTCCTTCTTACAATTACAATTAACAGTACAAGTTATACTATTTTTACAATTATTATTATTCGAGATTGACATGATATCTGTTGCATTTGATTTAGGTGCTTGTGCATGTGATTCTTTCAGCTATATGCAATACTTGGTTTTACAACTAATCTAATAGTTATAATGTATCGAATCAGTAAATTATATTGACAAAACTATGTCCAAATAATATTATAAGAGTAATACTATTTGGACTTAAAAATTTAAACTAATTTATTGACATAATGATGTGACTTCAGTAGAACCATTAGATCAACACAAAGTTCTAATGTTTTATGAATTTGACAGTTAATTCAAAAGTCATAGTGAATTAGGTCAAGAAATTAGATCATAAATTACATCCCAATAACATTGCTCATATTATAATTTGTTAAATGTTGGCATATTTCTAATTTATCCTAACCCATACCTTACGGGTTTGCAATAGTCGAATACAATATTTTATAACACTAATGCTATTGAGACATAATTAAAGTATATAATGAGTTGTTACCAATTAAATGATAGTGAAATGTATTTAATGATGAGTTTTATTATAGCATTAATGAATTCATTATCATAGGTGACAACTCATTATATTCTCAAATTATGTCCAAATAATATTGCTTATTTTATAACAATAATGTTATGCTGACCAAATTTTCGGACCAAATTTTGAGTCAAAATGACATGATAGTATATTATTTGGAATCTTTATTGGGGCCCAAATGACATGACACCAAATAAAAAAGCCCAAGTTAACTGCCATGTCATTTGGGTTCCAAATTTAGTCCTAAAATTTGATCAGTGTAGCATTACTCATTTTATAATGGAACAATCTGATTTGTCTTAGGCAGTAAGTAATATTTGTCATCGTATTCATAATATCCTCCATTAGCACTACACTTCCATCAAATGAATAACACGTCTGTGAAAGAGACATTAAAACATAGGCTCACATTTACCGCTTTACCACTTGATATTATTTCCTATGCTAATGCCAATTGTGCTGGATTTACAATTGGTCTCTTTTGTTACGTGTTTTGGTCAATTTCTTGGACATAATTTGATCTAATCGTATGCCAAGAGGCAAACTATAGCAACTCATTCAACCATTGAATCTAGTTATTTAGCGCTAGCTCACACTGCCATTAATACTTATTCAAGATCTTCGAATTGAAAGTATTTCAATGTCTATTTTATTGTGTGCCAACGTATCAGCTATCTTAAAAGCCAAATTCAATTTTCCGCTGTAGAACCAAACGATTAAAAGTTGAGTACTGTAGTACCATGTTGTTCTAGGAAGGGGAACTCGATATGGAACTTCGTTTATAATTATACACGTGGAGACTAAGACATTATATATAGAGGGAGTTGAATAGGTTTTTCAATTTTAGCTTAAATTGATTACCAATTCAACTTATGTCTACTACAATTACCCCTTCTCACAAAGATTAAGCAAAGAATGTGAGAACCCTTTTAATCACCACAATCCAATTTATGATGACTATTGATTTTAATTAATCTTCAACTGATCCACTCAAAATTAATCTCATGGCGATCCCAAATCCCAAAAAATAATTGCACAACTATTTATGGATGAATAGTCAATCAATTAAATCAACAAACACATAGTGTGCAAGGAACACAAGCAATTTGTTGACTCGGAAAACCCCCATCGGAAAAACTACATGGAACCTTCTCGGTTCACCAAATCCTAATATACTACTCCCTAAGTCAACATACAAGTACTCGAGAGTTATACTTCATCCAACATTATGGTTAGATGCTCTTTTCCTTACTTCGATGTCTAGTATAACTTCACTTAGGCCTCCCCACTGCACGATTCATCTAAGCTTTGAGCAATTATGGGCATGCGAAAATCCTTAATATACACACAACAATAGGTTTATCAAACCATCAAGATCTTCAACTTAAATTTGTGAAGCTGGGTAGAATCTTTAGTGGTAGCCTTTGGATCTTAGAGATCTGGGTTGTGGTAGAAGCTCTCAAGGTCAAAAAATGATTCTCTCTTAGAAATCTCACTAGAGGCTTAACTCAGGTGTGAGAAAGACTCTCTCTATTTATAGGTTTAGAGCAAGAGTAGTTTTAGTGAATAAGAAAACTCAGATTCGCAAATGACTGCTTGATTGGTGAGAGGGCTGTTGTCACTAGAATGAAAACAATGTTTCAAACACGACTAAGGTAGGTACCGCTAATGTCACCTTCTGTGACATTTTCTCTTTTATTTCTCTAAGTCATAAAGAGACTGTTATAGTGCAGGCTAGCGAGTATATATCGATCCCTACAGGTTTTTAAGCATAAAACTATACAAAAAATTGTCCTCTTGAGTACTAAAGGGTGTTTCTCAAAGAGGAGTCTGTTTGTGACTCAAATTATATTTTTAAAACTAATAAATGGTTTAAAAAATCTTTTAAAAAAAAAAACATAGGCATCAAAATCGGATCGCTTCCAATTCCATATTCATCAGAATCAACCTATGTTAAAATAACTAAGGGTTCATTCTATATCTCTAGGTCATTACCTAGTCTTAAGCATGAAGGTGCATACGAAACTTGAATAATGTTACTTTGACGCTTGATCTGCTCCCTTCAATGACACTTTCAGATGGTGAACTTGATAGTATCATCACTGTGTGATAGGTTAAGATTTTATAATGAACTTTATGAGTATGATCTAACATACTTGATAAATTCAAAACATTTGTTCAAACTATGGCAAGAAAAATGGCAGGAGTTATTAGTTGACCTAGAAATTAGGTCCAATTGGCTCCCGCAGAATTTGTATAAGGTGATAGTGCCATGACAACACCCTAGTGTCGTAGAGGTACCGAATGTTGCGGCAGACACCCTGTACCACGACAGGCACTGCATATTGTAGGAAGCGTTAAGCACTGCAGAAGGGCAGGACACATCCTTCATGACACCCTTAAAACTAGGTGTCCTTTGTCGACCTGTTGATCACCCATCAACTCACAGACGTATCCGTGAATACCATAAAATCCGACACCATTACAATAACATCCCCTTCACTAGATCATAAACAACACAACATTTGAGCAGAGTCTCCCTTGTACCGGACACTCTCAAACGTGTAACCTATGTACATTTCTATCACTTGACCATTCCAAGAACTGACATACATCAAATTGTGCTTAATTTTACTCCATTTACATCCCTTGGATAAAAGGACTCAAGGCCCAAAGACTTGACATAATTATTTTAAATTTTTGAAACTTTAAGAAGACTTACCGGTAGATAATTAACGTTACACTAGTAGAAAAACCTTATTTGGAATTCTTCTACCAGTAGGTAAACAACGTTCTATCGACATAAGAGTCAACTAGAATTCTTCTACTGGTAGGTAATCAACCTTTTATCAATAGAAAAACTCTACCAGTAGATAATCAATGTTCTACCAGTAGAAGAGCCCAGTTTGCCCCTAATTCAATCCTTTTTGAAATTCTAACTCATCTAATCTCCTCCAACATCCACCCAAACTCATATAAAATCCAATTCTCCACAAAATATAGTTCATATGAGTTTGTTTTACGATCCTTTATGCAATATTACGTATTCCAAAACTAGTTACACACTTGTTTTACAAACATGTAATTTAAAGTCATAACTCATCTCACTTCATCAATGAGGGCCCAAGTGAGAGCCTTTCACTGGCGCTTGTCCCACACCTGAAATATTGTCCCTATAAAGGGTGAGTCACGCTCAATAAGGTATCTCCTAAAGATGCTACATCTCAACCTAGATGCATCTGAAATGCTCACATGCAATTAACAAACAATTCATTTAAGAATATGTCATTCATAATTGAATTTTCTATGCCATGTCATGTTATGAGATAAGACTCACACATGCAATGTAACACAAGCCTTCATCGGATCTTATAACACATGTAATGTCATATGTATGAATCCGNTATGAGATAAGACTCACACATGCAATGTAACACAAGCCTTCATCGGATCTTATAACACATGTAATGTCATATGTATGAATCTGGACATCCAAGTCCCCGCCATTGATGTTGCACATCCAATGATCATTATATATCCCGGGTCTTTCTTAGGGTATGTATTTATAGACTTCCACCAACGGGCACCTAATCGATATGACCTTTATGAACTTCCACCTACGGCTCCGCATACACCGATACACATTATGGACTCAACACCAATGGAGTACGTATCAAAATCATCGGGTCTTGCACCTAAGGGACAATCTAAACTTTCTTACTAACCTCGACCCTATGTTCAATGCAAAGCTATACAACTCAGTTGAACTTTGATCCAACTTTTTCGAACTCAAGCATCATCCACCAAGAATGATGTTTGATCAAAACCATGCACACACCCACACCCATGTCACATGTCCACGAATGTGATGCTTTCCGTGCATATGCAAAGTAATGAACAATTGTTTTTCATATCATTATACAACTAAGATTTCAATTGCAATTCCAATGTCATGTTTAGCATATCATGAAAGTAGCATGACATACCCCATTTTTACAATATCAATTACATTAAGAGAATATAATTACATTCCACAAATTTTCACCAAGTATGTTATAACATTTTCAATGAAACCAACATGCTAAATTAACA
This sequence comes from Ilex paraguariensis, assembly GCA_963454935.2. Taxonomy (NCBI): domain Eukaryota; kingdom Viridiplantae; phylum Streptophyta; class Magnoliopsida; order Aquifoliales; family Aquifoliaceae; genus Ilex; species Ilex paraguariensis. The sequence continues at coordinate 274,446 of CAUOFW020003125.1, forward strand.
TTGCCATTTTATCAAACACCTTCAAGGCATAAATGTAACACATAGCATGCCCAATCACACATTTCTCTTGAAATTACCAAAACAAGTAATTTCACCTAAAACCCAATTCATACAAAAATTAGTTTTAACACATTTCTATACCATTTTCCATGTTCTAGTTACACTAGAAATACATCTAGACAAGATATTTCATCCCTAGTCATGCTATCCATTTCATACGAAACCCTATGTTGGAAATAAACTTAGATAGGAGAAAAACCCTACCTCTTGAAACGTGATAAAAGTGGTAGAAAGCTCCCAAGACACAAATCAAGCTTCAAACCTTGATTTCCAAAAATTTCATTCTTCAGACTATCAAAATCCACTATCTTTGGTATGGTTTTGTAGCACACATCAAGTAGAACAATCTTTGTTCTTGGCCCAGGCAATTTGACAAACAAAGAGCCGTAGATCTTAGAGAGAAGGTTGAAGAATCCTTCCTTTTCCCTCTATTCCCTTCCCTTCTCTTTTCCAAAAATACAACGTTGAGAAATGGGGAAAAATCTAATTTTCCCCCTTTTTATACTCTTCATATACTTGGCTCTCGTTGCGCCAAACGCCCGCCTTTTTTGGGTCTGATTTTGTCCAAAATCAATTAAATCTTGTCCCGTTTCAATTTCAATATATTTTTATTTGGACTAAATTTTAATTATTTTCACGTTTGCAATTTATTCCCGTTCACGTTTATTATGGTCACGCGACACCTAATTGTCTCGTAAAACGAGAGAAATCTGACTGTCTCAAAATTCAACGAAAATTGATTGGGTAATTAGATTTTGTGCGACGACTCAAAGGATGAGATACGTTTCGTCATCCGAGTTCTAAAAAAATTTGAGATTTTCAACCTGTACCATAGCGGCTAATTATCGTTTTCCCCTTTTTCCTAAAATTTTAAATTGTCTCTAGTTTTAAATTCTTCCCCCGTTAAAAGAAATTTCATCCCTGAAATTTACACACACATATACATTCAATCACATGCATAAGTAGCAGTCATAAAACACTTATGACCACATGAATGTACCTCCACCCTTGAACAAGAATAGATAACTGGTACGTATAGTGTCCTCACACTCCCATGTTGCATCCTCCACACCTCGATGCTACTACAACACTTTCACCAGCCTCACGGTCTTGCCCCACAAAACTTAGTCTCAGCTATCCATGATACGTGTCGATCCTTCCTCGAAGATCCCATCCACATCAACAACCAGCTCACCCCAATCCACCACTTGCATAGGATCTAGAGTGTACTTCTAGAGCATGAAGACATGGAATACCGTGTAGACACCAGATAAAATTGGCGATAATGCCAATCGATAGACAATTGTACCAATCTTCTCGAGTACCTTGAAGGGCCCGATATACCTCGATGATAGCTTCCCTGATTTTTGAACCTGACACTTCTTTCTTAGGCAACACCTTCAAGAAGACCTGATCTCTGACCTCAAACTCTAGTGGTCGTTGGCGTTTGTCTGCGTAGCTCTTATGCTAGCTCTAAGCCGTGAGAAGACGCTTCCGTATCAAGTCCACCTTCTCTGAGGTGTCTCTAATGAAGTCTAGACCCGTAGAGGGTCTATCTCCAACCTCTGTCCAATAAACCGAAGAATGGCACAACCTTCCATAAAAGTTCCTCATAGGGTGCCATTAGTATACTCGTCTGATAACTATTGTTGTAAGCAAACTCTACTAAGGGTAAGTGGTCTTCTCAGCTACCCTTTGAGATCAAGGACGCATGCCTGTAGCATACATGAATATCTGAATAACACATTTTTTGAAAACCCTATTGAATCTTCTATGTTGGAGTCTATCACATCTGAGACGATCACAGATGATGATTAAAATCCAAAGAATTGTCCTGCTCACACTGTTGGGGCATGGGCACCCATANTATTGAATCTTCTATGTTGGAGTCTATCACATCTGAGACGATCACAGATGATGATTAAAATCCAAAGAATTGTCCTGCTCACACTGTTGGGGCATGGACACCAAAATTAGAAGAAATCTCACCAAGTGTCACAAATCCACTCTTATCAAGTGTCAAGCCACCAAAGTCTGAACTAAAATCTCTCCCAACTGACCTTAAATATCCATTCTTAGGAGAGGACGAGTCATACCTAGTGGTAATTTCATCTAAGCTTGCAGAATTGCAAGAGTCTAAGCTGATTGAAGTTCTTAGATGCCATAAAAGTACCATTTGATGGATCATCGCTGACTTGAAAGGTATAAGACCATTAATCTAAAATCATGTTATATACCTTGAAGAGGATTTAAAACCCTCTTGTCAAATGTAGTGACTACTGAATCCTCATGTGAATCAAGTTGTGAGAATTGAGGTATTCAAGCTATTGGATGCATGAATATTCTTTTCCATCTCTAATAGCAAATGGGTTAGCCCAACCCAAGTTGTGCCCAAGAAGTTTGGGGTCACAGTGGTAAAAAATGATGCCAATGAACTAGTATCAACTCGAGTTGTCACAGGNAGTTGTGCCCAAGAAGTCTGGGGTCACAGTGGTAAAAAATGATGCCAATGAACTAGTATCAACTCGAGTTGTCACAAGATGACGGATGTGTATAGACTATTGAAAACTAAATTTGGTAACTAGAAAATATTATTTTTCTCTTCCCTTTCTTGATCAAGTCTTAGAGAGAATTACTGGTCATGAATTCTACTATTTTTTGGATGGGTATGTTGGGTATAATCGAATCGAGATAGCACTAGATGACTAGGAGAAAAAAACATTCACATGCCCCTTTGACACCTTTACATTCAAAAGGATGTCGTGTGGACTTTGTAATGCTCCTAAAATATTCCAAAGGTGCATGCTAAGTTTGTTTAGTGACATGGTTGAGAAATTTTTTGAAATATTCATGGATGAATTCTTTGTATATGGTTTGACCAACCTAGAGAAGGTATTGATAAGCTGTAAGGAAGCTAATCTAGTGCCCAATTGAGAGAAATGCCATTTCATGGTAACACAAGACATTGTCTTGGGTCACATTGTGTCATCTGAAGGCATAAAAGTTGACAAGGTAAAAATAGATCTGATTGAAAATTTACCTGCTCCCAAGACTATTAAGGATGTCCGATCATTTCAAGGACATGCAGGGTTCTATAGGAGATTCATAAAAGATTTATTACGATATCTAAACCTATGTGTCATCTTCTGAGTCAGAACGTAATTTTTGTGTCGATTGAAGCATTCTAGAAAGCTTTTGATAGGCTTAAGGGTAAGTTAATTTATGCTCTAATAATGCAACCCCTTGACTGAATCCTACCATTTGAACTAATGTGTGAGGCAAGTGATTATGCTGTAGGCGCTGTGTTAGGACGAAGAAAGGATAAGAAACCCTATGTGATTTACTATACAAGCAAGACTTTGAATGATGCTCAAATGAATTACTCTACAACTGAAAAATAATTGTTTGCTATAGTTTTTTCTTTGGAGAAATTTCATTCTTACATTATTGGTTCATCTGTTATTGTATTCACTGACCATGAAACACTGAAATTTTTGCTAACAAAGAAGGATGCCAAGCCATGACTCTTAAGATGGATACTCTTATTACAAAAGTTTGATTTGGTCATTAAGGACAAGAAAGGTGCTGAGAATGTGATGGTAGATCATCTATCTAGGTTAACATATGAATTTCAAGAGGATGGGTTGCCAATCAGTGAGAATTTCCTCAATGAACAACTATTCACAATTGAGGACACACCATGGTACGCTGATATTGCTAACTTCCTTGCTATTGGTACACTTCCTCCTTCCTTTACAATGATGGACAAAATAAAATTTATAAGGGAGGTTTGTAATTTCTTCCGGGAGGATCCATACGTGTTTAAGTATTGTAAGGATCAAATCATAAGGCATTGCATTCCTAAGCATAAGAGCAGATAGGTAATATCATTTTTTCATTCTAAAGCATGTGGTGACCATTTCTCATCTAAGAAAATCGTTGTGAAAATCTTGCAGTGTGGATTTTATTGACCCACACTTTTCAAAGATGTCCATGTCTTCTATCTAACATGTGATAGATGCCAAAGGCTAGGAATCATTTCTAAAAGAAACATGATGCCTTTAAACCCCATTTTGGTGATTGAAATTTTTGACTATTGGGGCATCGATTTTATGTTACCATTTTTCCCTTCCCTTGGCTATCTATATATTTTAGTGGCTGTAGACTACATGTCCAAATGGGTTGAAGCAATTCCGTGCCAAAATAATAATCACCAAATAGTGATCAAATTTCTAAAAGAAAATATTTTATCCCAGTTTGGAATCCCAAAATCCATCATTAGTGATGGGGGTGCTCATTTTTTGCAATCTTCCTTTTTGTAATTTGATGAAAAAGTACTTGATTTTTCACAAAATTGCAATCCCTTATCATCCACAAACAAGTGGATAGGTTGAATTAGCTAATCGAGAGATCAAATTGATTTTAGCAAAAAAGGGTAAACTTAGACCGCAAGGATTGGTCGTCAAGACTAACTGATGCACTCTGGGCACCATAATTTTGGGCATGTCTCCTTATCGATTAGTCTATGGCAAGCCCTATCAATTACTTGTGGAATTGGAACTCAAAGCATATTGAGCCATTAAAACTATGAACTTTGACCTAGAGAAGGCTAGAATCTCAAGAAAATTTCAGATTAATGAATTAGAAGAACTGCGGATATGAGGCATATGACAATGCAAAAATTGCAAAGGAAATAATGAAAATCCTTCATGATAAAAACCTAGGGAGGAAATTCTTTGCCCCTTCACAAAAAGTCTTGTTATTCAATTCAAGGCTCCGCCTATTTCCTGGTAAGTTGAGGTTAAGGTGGACTAGACCTTACATTGTCAAACAACTATTTGGAAATGGAGCAGTAGATATGGAGACTCATTAAACGGGAATATCTTTATTGTCCATGGTCAACGTTTGAAACCATTTTTGGAAGACTTTGTTAAAAAACTGGAAACTATTTTTTTAATGAATTTAGAATATTCCTCCAAAATTCTCGTCTACTGATACAAAAAGGGGCCGGGTAAAGAAAAATTCAATCCAACCCGACCCGTTGTGATATTTTTATAAGTCGGCCAACCCTTTTGTNGGGGCCGGGTAAAGAAAAATTCAATCCAACCCGACCCGTTGTGATATTTTTATAAGGCGTCCAACCCTTTTTTACTTTCTTTTCCTATTCGCCACTGTTCCTCTCCCTTCTTCTTCTTCTTCTTCTTCTTCTTCTTCTTTGTCTTCTCTATTCTCTACAAAACGACCCACCCACTGTAACCCCTTGGCCACACACTCCATAGACACAATCCTCTATTTCATGTTTTGCATTTTGATTTTGTATTTTTTTTATGGGTGTTCTATTTCTCTTCGGGCTCACAGACAAGGGTTTCAAGCCTAGCCGAAACCCAGATCTATGTAAAGATGATTAATTTATGTACTTTGTTTGTAGGTTTCGGCAGATAAACAGATCTCTACCTTTCAACCTCATCTTCAAGCTCCATACACTGGTAAATTTGAAATATTGGGGACAATGTTCAGTTTAGGTTGGGGGTGAGAACTACAGTTCATATTTTGTGCCTGTAATTTTTTTTTTATTTTATTGTTGTTGTTTTTGATCAAATTATGAACCCTGTCTTGTGTTTGATATAAATTGATGATCATGTCTTTAAGTCAGCTTCAATCATCTTTGTGATTGGCAGACGTTAAAGAACCAAATAGAGAGTCTTAAAGCTTAGCAAGCATGGATGCTAAACTTTTTTGGTTTAGTTTGAGTGTTTTACGCACTTTTTCATCTAATGTGTATGCTGTTGACCATAAGAAAAGTAAGATTGGTAAAAAAAAATTGAAATTTGAGAAGAGCAAGCGAAACCACTGTGTAGCAGAAGCACTTTTGCTAAACATCATCATGTCAAAAGATTTGGTGCCTGTAAACAATGTGACAAAATCTTTCACATGAAACAATATTATCATTGTTCTAAACCAATTTTCGATCGCGCACTTGATCGATTAGACTGGATAGTGAATGGGCAAAGTAAGGATTATTCTAAGATGCCATGCTACTCTAGTCCTATGCTTAAACGGTTTGTGAGACAAAAATTTGGGAGAGTCATTGACTGTTCAAATGACATCAAGTCAGGGCAAGAATCAGATTAGAGTGTTCTTAACAAACTTGTGGAAAACCATTTTTTTTTTTTGGGATGAAGGGTAATGGTCCAAAATGTTTCTTGTAAAAAGTGAAAATATCTTTTTGTTAAGTTTACAAACTTTTTTTTGAAAAGAAAAAGTGGGCAGAGTAAGGAATGTCCAAGAATACTAACCTAAAGCGTGGGTAGGGACTTATCCTAAGATGCCATGAATTTTTAGTTCAAATTTGTGTGTATAGCCTTCTTTTAATGTGTGGATATAAACGTGCATGTAATTGTGATTTTTGATTTGGCATTCAAACGCCACTAACGTTCAAACGACAACTGCTAACAGTACTTTGGCATCTGTAGGATATCAAAAGTACTTAGAGCTCTCCATGTTAGGCAATAGACTTTCACATTCTAGGTTCTCTATATTTTCAAATTCATTTTTAGAAACAGAATCTAATGTATCGAATTTTTTTTCCAGAAAAAATTTTTCAAAAAAACTTTGCATTAATGACTCAACACAATTTATTTCATGCACTTCATCTTCTTCTCTAGGTTGTTTTGCACTATTAAAAACATTTAATTCCAAGGTTATGTTTGCAAATGAAAGTTTCACGATTCCATTTATACAATTAATCAACGAATTTGATGTAGCTAGGAATGGTCGACCTAGAATAATAGGTATGTATGCAGATACATGAAAAATTGGTTGTGTATCTATTACAATAAAATCTGCTGGGAAATAGAATTGATCAACTTGGATGATAACATCTTCCACAATCCCTCATGGAGTTTTTTTCGATCTGTCTGCTAATTGTAGTGTAATACTAGTGGGTTTTAGTTCACTTAATCCTAATTGTGTATACACTGAATATGACATTAAATTACAGCTGGCTCCAAGATCTAGCAGAGCTTCTTCAATTCAAAAATTTTCAATGATGCATGAGACTGTTGGACTTCTTGGATCTTTGTACTTAAGAAGAGTATTATGCTATATTATAGTACTGATTTGTTCAGTTAGGAATCCTTTCTTTGGTACATTTGTTTTTCTTTTTATTGTGCAAAGATCTTTTAAAAACATAGCATAAGATGTAACTCGTTTAATTGCATCTAACAAAGGAATATTAATCTTGACTTGTTTAAATAGCTCAAAAATTTTAGATTGATCTTTTTCAGATGTAGGTTTCTTACCCCTTTGAGGAAAAGGTAACAGAATAGGATATGATTGATCTTTTTCATTTTGTATAGCTTTTCAATTGAAGGTTCAGGTTCAAGTGGTTCATTGACAGGAATTGACTTCCGCATTTTCTTGGTGATTTTAGGTTTAATAATGTTATCAGTTACCTTACCACTTCTTAATGTTGTGATTGCTTATACTTCACTTGGAGAAGGTTCAGAGGATACAACATTAGCTTGACTTTGACTTTGCGGAGGTTTAGGCTAAGATTAAAATTTTTCCTTTTCTAGTATACTGAGAGATTGAGTCAACTTAGGTAGATGACTCTTGATATCATCAATACTTTGAGAAGTTTGAGTTTTAAAATCATTAAAAGCTTGAGTTTTTTCAGTGTTAAAACTCATTTTACTTTGAATAAATTGATTTACAGTATCTTCTAGAGTTTTTCTTTATGGGGTTGATATAGCTGATATTGTTGTTGATTTTGTGACTGTGGTGGACCTTGTGTTTGATTCGTAGGTTGTGTATTTCTCCAACTAAAATTTGTATGATTTCTCCATCTTGGGTTGTAAGTTTCACAATATGGATTCAAATAAGGCTTATTATAAGTTGAAACAGCATTAGATTGTTCAATTAACACCTGTTTGAATGCAGGTACAGTAGAACATTTTGCTGCAAGATGTCCTGACAATGCACAAATTTCATATATTTGATCAGTAGTTGACACAACAGACACTTGTTTTATTTTTTTCATCTCTAAAGTCTCCAATTTCTGAGATAAATTAGTCATTTTAGCTCTTAAATTATCATCTTCTTTTAACACATATTTTCCTCTTTCAGACGTAGATGGCTTAGTTTCCACTATATTTGAAGAAGTCGAGTCCCACATTTAGGAACTTTTAGAAATAGTGTATTTGAAGATAAAGCCATCATTTCAATGAATTGACGCATTGCAGAGGGAAGAACATCATAAAAAAAAACCAACTAACGTCCAGTTTTTGAATGCATGATGTGGACAACCTTGGAGAAGATCTTTAAATCTTTCCCAACATTGATAAAAGGTTTCACCTTCTTTTACAGAAAATTCATTATTTGACGTCTTAATGTATTTGTACGATGTACAAGAAAAAACTTTTTAAAGAACTCAACTTGTAAAGCTTGTCAGTTTGTAATTGAATTAGATCTTAAAGAGTTAAGCCATTGTTTCGCTTTATCTTTCAAAGAAAAAGGAAAAAGTTTTAATCTAACCGTTTCAGAATTATCCTGCAATGTTCCACAAACTTCTTCAAATTCTTTCATATGTACATAAGGATTTTCAGTTTTCAAACCATGGAACTGTGGTAACAACTGTATTGTTCCTGGCTTAATATTAAGATTTGGAGCATCTATTGGAAAACTAAAACATGACGGGACATTAGTTCGTGTAGGATGTAAATATTCTCTTAACGGTCGAATATTTTGAACTACTTTTTGTTCTCTAGGTTGTTCTTCCCTATGTATGTTTCTAGCCATACTTAATTCAAATGATTGTTGTGTAGATAAAGATGACAAAGATGAAGACGAAGACGAAGAGGAAGGAGATGACTGATTTACAGACCCTATGGATGAATGTACAGACATAAACTATTGAAGAAAACACACTTTTTATGCATATAATACAAATAAACAACTTTTGTATTTTATTTAATTTCAAATTACCATAACTCCCCGGCAATGGAGCCAAATGGATGATTCGCACTTTTTTGTGATCGGATTAATATTATACACCCAAGTATAAGTAGTCGAATTGTAATTTTCTCAAAGTAAAGTCCAAGTATCGATCCCACAAAGAGTGTGCGTAATTAGGAAATAAAATAAAAATAGTGAAGCTGTTATTTTAGATAGGACAACATGTGATAGCTTGTGATGTGAGCTTAGATTGATAACTAGTTTAATTAAAAAGTTATGTCGTAGATAAATTGAGACAATAATATTAGAAGTATCCTTCAGTTCAAGGATCCCATATGCGTTATATTGGTCAAGTATTGATGCATCACTGTATCATGCATGAAGCATATAATACATATATGGATAAATATATGAATACAACATCAACATTTCCAGGAGTTAACTAATATTATACATATATTTATCTCTCACTGGAGGATATAAGTAACTACTCATGCCCCATTATTACAGACAAGTAAGGAGTGCGGGTAGTTTTTATTACAACTGAAATTAAAATATAGATTCTAAAACTTCTTCCACAAGGAACAACTGAAACACAACCACCTTTATTATCAGTTAAGACAAAAGGGTGGCAATAGTTCAACTATCCGAATAGAAAGATACAACAAAAATGTAAAAATACAGAATTTTGACTGAAGTGTATGACGGATGGGATTTGTATCTGACTTCTTCTTTCTCTCTTTCTTTTTCTCTTTCTCTTTTCTTCTTTTTTCTTTTGAACCCTCTCTGGATTCCCTAAAGTACGGCCATCTTCAGAATGAAGGCCTTGCATGGCTTTATATAGAGGAGGAGGAAGCAGGAGGTGTCAGGATCAACTTCAGCCGCCAAGGGCCACCGTCTGAATGCCGCCACCACTGTTCAGACGGTGGTGCTTTGCTATTTCATCAACTTGTTGGATGCTGACTCTTGTTTTGTTGAAGTTACACTTTAGCCTTTTGTTGTTTCAAGCTTTTATACATTTCTCCTTGGATTTTTTGGTAATTCAACATTAATACCTGGAAATTATAAACAAAACACACATAAAACCCTAATTCCTGCACAAACTCTAATTGACTCTAATTAATATTTTTTGGTTATTTTATCTTATTAATTTGACTTATTTAACTATTCTGATTTATATACTAATTAGGGTTAAACAGCGGACCGTAGTGTCTAAACACTGAGGGGAGTAGTTGAGGATGTTTTAGTCCAAGTAGATCAATTTTACTTTTTCGTTGATTTTATTGTGCTTAACACTCACCCGGTTGCAAATCTTAGCTCCCAAATCCCTGTAATACTTGGTACACATTTTCTTTCCATATTTAATGCTCTGCCTAATATGATAGGAATCTGTGAACTAGGGTTAGCAACGGGGTGAGTGTAAAGTACAACAAAATCAACGGGAAAATAAATTTATCCACTTGCACTATAATATCCTCAACTACTCCCCTTGGTGTTCTCACGCTTCGGTCCACTAATTCAAGAGTTATTGGGGTTGGCTTAAACTCCTCAAGTTGTAATTGTTGATACACCCAAAAAGGTAAGAGGTTGACGCTTTCTCTTAAGTCTAGCAATGTTTTCTCCACATGGAAATTCTTGATGGTTATGGCAATGGTAGAGCTGTCGGGGTCCTTGAACTTGGGTGGGGTGTTGGTCCTCAAAATGGAACTCACTAGCTCAGAGAGGAATGTCTTCTTGTGGACATTCAACTTCCTCTTCACGGTGCACAAATCTTTCAATATCTTTGCACAAGATGGTATTTGCTTAATGGCTTCAAGGAGAGAAAATTTTATCTTCACATGCTTAAACATTTCAATAATATCATAATAGTTAGCAGCTTTAGCTGGTGACTTCAAACGTTGGGGAAAAAGTGTCAGGATAGGACAATCATGCACATTCAAGTTAAGAATCTTTTGCTTTTCAAGTGTTTCACCCTCCTCAAAGCTATCCTTAGTTTCTTTTTTATTTTCCAATGTGGATTTGGGTGAGGCTTTAGGCAAAAATAGTTTTATCTATTTGCTTGCCACTCCTAAGGGTGGTGACTGCCTTGAGTTGCGCACAACTCTCTTTGGTAGCCTCGAATGATTTAATTACATGTTGACCTCCTGGATTTTCTTGGGGTTGAGTAGGAAATTTTCATCTCTCTTATTGGGATGACCCTATAGCATTGATCAACTTAGTGATTTAAGTCCGGATGTCATTAAAAGCAGTGGTAGTTTCATTGTTGATTTTGGTTTGGCTTTGAATGAATTGATGCACGACATCTCCAAATTTCTCTTGTGAGGAGGTTGGTAGCTGGGTGGGTTGGGTGGTCCTTGTTGACCAAACCCTTGTTGAGATGGGTTTTGTAAAAACCCTTGTTGATTGAACTGTGGTTATTGGGAGCTAGATAAGGGACCATGACCATAGTATGATTGTTTTTGCTTGGGTGGAATGGGAGGTGACAATGAGCTAGACCCATGAGGAATAGGGTTGTTATTCTTCCAACTAAAGTCAGGGTGGTTGCTCCATCCCAGGTTGTATTTGTTGGAGTGTGGAGAGAATGATTTCCTAATTTGGTTGAAAGCATTCACTTACTCATGATATACCTCTTTGAGTGTTAGACTATTTGGGCACTCCAAAATAGAATGCTCAGCACTCTCACATATAGAGAAAAACTCTTCGGCCTTTATGATGTTAGACACCTCATGCCTCCTGACTCGATCTGAAATGTATACACCCAAGTATAGGTGATCAAGTTGTAATTATAATCCAGTTAAGTCTAGAGTCGAATTCACAGGTAACCAATGTTGGTGTTTTGCAGTTGTAAGTGATAAATACCAAAGTGAATGAAAAACTATACAAACTATAAGATATTCTTTAATGAAAAAGTCATCCTTTAGCTCAAGGATTTGGACATGTATTTGTTCATCCAGTTGTTATATATGTGCTTTGTAAATACTCTATTAACCCATAAGTCAATAGTAAGTTAATCGGACGATAAAGATGGACCATATGAATTAAGAGCATGGCTCCGATGTATTTTCAGAGATTTGCAAAAATTGTTAGTACCGAGACTTGACACATCTACAAACAAGCAAGCAAACCTACAAATCATCCAACAACTATTAAAATACTCCATTCTTAGTTAAAGCATAATGAAAATAAAGATTGAGAACTTGTTAGGAAGACCTAGCTTGAGTTCTTGCAAAGAACCAATGAATTCTCCTATGTCAAGAGTTAACTTTTCTATAAGAGATTCATGGTTGTATAAAGTACTTTAGCTTTTCTAGATACATTTAATCATTCAAGAAGCAATAGAAAGATAAATCATTAAGTATAAACAAAATGCAGAAATATAACTTTCGAGCAATAATATACATGTCTGTCACCTCTCACTAAAGGGTGAATGAGAAACTATTCACTCTTCATGCTTTGAGAAAGCTAAAAAAGTGAGTGATTCTCATCTCTCCAAGTAAAGGAACTTTTAATTATAAGTTAACGTTTACCAAAACAATTATTCTATCTCTAAAAAAGAATGAGTGAAACACTATTCACCCTTCAAAGCTTGCAAGAGAGCTTATAAAGGTGACAGAGGTTCAATCCTCTAAGTGAAGAAAGAAACTTTACAAAGGAAGCTAATGAAACTAATGATGAAAGTAGAAGAAAACTAGTTATTTTTGGAGGGTTTTCCACTTCCCAAAAAATGATCTTTTACAAGTTCCAAGGGATGGAATTAATAGACAAGGGAGGGGGTAAAAGGACAGACCTAGGTGCTTAAAGTTGAACCCTATGCCCCAAAATCTAGGTGGAGATTGATTAACCCTAATTAATGCATAGTTTAATTAAGTTAATAGGTCAATTGTGTTAGTTAAATAAAGTTAAACTAATCAAATTAGACTTAGTGTGTGAATTAGGGATAATACATTGATTGTTGTTCTTTTCAGGGTTTTGTGCGTCAAAGCTACCAACTACTAAGGAGCCAATTGCGTCAAAGCTGTAAACTACTGGGGAGTCAATTATGANATACATTGATTGTTGTTCTTTTCAGGGTTTTGTGCGTCAAAGCTACCAACTACTAAAGAGCCAATTGCGTCAAAGCTGTAAACTACTGGGGAGTCAATTATCAAAGCTACAAACTATAGGGTGTCAATTATTAAAGCTAAAAACTATAGGGTGCCAATTAACAAAAGCTCAAAACAAAGGGGAATTAAAGTGTAATTCAAGCCCTCCCTTTTTGCCTATAAATACCACCCCTTGGGTCTTGTAAAGATCATATTTTTTCTTGTATCATCTTTCTTGTAAAGAGCATATTTTGGTAGTGAAAAACCCTCCAAAAGTCATTGTTACTTTCTTGTATCACATTTCTTGTAAAGAGCATCTTTTGGTAGTGAAAAACTCTTTAAAAGTCATTATTGCTTTCTTGTATCATTACTTTCTTGAAAAGAGCACCTTTTGGTAGTGGACAACCCTCCAAAAGTCATTATTGATTTCTTGTATCATTGCTTTCTTGAAAAGAGTACCTTTTGGTAGTGGAAAATCCTCCAAAAGTTATTATTGCTTTCTTTTATTGTATTATTACTTTCTTTTATTTCCATTGTTTCGAGCTTCCTTCTTCCTTTAGAGTAGTAAAACTCTTCCACTTTTCTAGAGCTTTTACCAAAGCCGTGAAGGGTGGAACGTGATTCACTCATTTTTTGTCAAAGATTGGCTCCGTGTGTAATATGTTTTACCTTGCAACTCCTCTACTTGGAGGGATGAACATCACTCACTTTTCTAGCTTTACCAAAGCCATGAAGAGTGAGTAGTTTCTCATCCAATATTTACTAAAAGGTAATGAACATTTATAATTATCTGGAAGTTATATTTGTGCATTTTGTTTATGCTCCAATCTTCATTTTTTCNAAGCCATGAAGAGTGAGTAGTTTCTCATCCAATATTTACTAAAAGGTAATGAACATGTATAATTATCTGGAAGTTATATTTGTGCATTTTGTTTATGCTCCAATCTTCATTTTTCCATAGTGTCTTCTAATTACATTATTGTCTTTACCTTAAGTATAAGTAGCTAAGCCTTTAAGTTGGCTAATCCAAGGGAGACCTCCTCTTGGGGATGCCATTTCAATTCAATTTTCCTTCCTCCTCTCAGAGTACGATGGTTCGGTTTGACTGGGTAGAGGGTGGACAAGAATATAAGTCTTTGATATCCTGTAGACTTGTCACGGGTTATGCTTGAATCCTCACTTTCATATCATCCCTAGCTTCCCACGAATTAATTATACATCTATGCTCTATTGGAGGAAGGATTCAAGTTGACTTGGTATTCCCATTGGAGTGAACCCTTTGGATGAGTCAACATTTGTTCTATTTCATTTTCATCACAATCACAAACTAACCTTTAACCAACAATAGATTTTACACTTTATTTTTATAAAAAATCACCTTCATAATGACACACCTCCTTCCTTGAGGAGACAACATTGGAATACGATTTCAAGTAAAAAACGATAAGCAAAAGTCTCTCTGCGCTTAGGGCGCATTTTTGTTCACACATACACACACATTTCATTCACCCACCATTCCATTGCCCTTTCTTTTGACATCATTCCAAGGGAGAGTGACACTCCCCTCCACACATAGATTATACGCATTGAGGGATGATGTTCAGAGGTTAGAATATACTACAACAGAAACGATCAAGCATTTATGGCGCCGTTGCCGGGGAAGGCAAGTGTCGAATCAAGAAGGTGATTTTCGGACAACGGAGGTAAGTCCTGTGATGTTCATCATGGGTTGAGGTACTTTGATCTTTGTATATACTTTTGTTTAAATTTTTATTTGTTGATAGTTCTGTTATATGTAGGGTTAGNAGATTATACGCATTGAGGGATGATGTTCAGAGGTTAGAATATACTACAACAGAAACGATCAAGCATTTATGGCGCCATTGCCGGGGAAGGCAAGTGTCGAATCAAGAAGGTGATTTTCGGACAACGGAGGTAAGTCCTGTGATGTTCATCATGGGTTGAGGTACTTTGATCTTTGTATATACTTTTGTTTAAATTTTTATTTGTTGATAGTTCTGTTATATGTAGGTTTAGGACGAACAAAACCGACTAGTTAGACAACCCTTGGGCCCCAATATGAACATTGACCAAGACCCACCTGAGGATGCGGGTAATAATTTTGAGAATATAGATGTCAATCCAAACATGCAATAGGGTGGGGGAGTATAAGAACCTAGAATGCCCAATCCACGAATGGAATTTTCCCCTCCCATAAATGAAGGGAACAACATCCATATTGAGCCTTCGGCAAGGTCAATGAGGGATTTCCTTCAACCCACACGAAGCACCACACCCTTATGCATCCTCCTTTCGGTCCAAGCTCATCTCTTCCTAGTTAAGTCGGGGATGTTACAACTACTTCCCACTTTCCACGGAATTGAAAAGGAAAACTCCTATTTGCACATAAAGGATTTTGAGGAAATAGTTACAACCTTTCTCACCACTCATGGTATGTGATTAGCACAAAAACATTGCATATTCCATGTGCTAATTATTCCATTTTCACTTGCTGGTGGGGATTAAATGATTGTAACCGCACTACTTGAGCTATTAACGAAGATATTTGGTGATTGCAGATAAAAGATGTCAAATAATGCTTCTTAAGGCTTTCTCAAATGAGAAAGGTGATTGAGGATGAAAGAGTGGCTAGAGGAAAGCTAAGGAGTTGGAGAAACCAGAAAACCAGTCAAAATTATAGAAACAGTACCGGTACATAGTACTGGTACGGTGTGACCTCTGTAACAAATAGTACTGGTACGCACTATTGGTATGGTTTTGCCTCTGGAGTTCGGGGTATCGGTATTGTCTGTTGAATCTCCTCCATTTCTGCAGCCATGCTCTGCTGTTTTGATGGTTCCACCAATAGGTCTCCCACACTCCTTTGACACGCCCACAACAATGTTCATCCCTTTTCACACCTTTATGCAGACTTTGGGAGCCATGATAATCAATGAGGAGAGAGAAGAAAAGGGAAGTTGGGTGTGCAGACAAGGTCTGCACTTCCCTATCCTGCCCATTGCTCTTGCAGCCCTATGGATGGAGATCACATTTGTAGGCTAGGCCATCACTCCATGAACGTTTTTGGCAAGTAAGGACTCCATTATTCAACATTCCATACACTACACAGAGGATATAGAGAGAGAGAGTCTGGAGAAGATGATGAATAGTGTTCTAGAGAGATAAATTGAGATTTTTACATTTTCTTCAATACATTGTCTTAAAATCTCCTATAAGAATCTTTATAGCTTCATTGAATGTCATTAATGCTAGTTCCTACAAGTTCATTGTAAGTTTAATTCCTTTAAAAAGCTTTCACCATTAATGCATTTATGTTCTTCATTTTTCCTAGCTGTAAAATGGGTATTCATTACTTGCACTTATAGCTTATGTTTGCTTGCATTTAGTTACTCAAGAACTTCATTCCTTTGCAATGCATTTTCATTTCATTGTTAATTTCATCTCAAGCATGAGTAGCTAAATCCTTTAGTTGGCAAAACCAAGGGGAACCTCCACTTAGGGATGCCATTTCAACTCATTCTCCTCCCTTCTTTCAGAGAGTTCAATGGTTCGGTTTGACTAGGTTGAGGGTAGATAAGTTGGTGAATCTTTGATATTCCGTAGGCCTAGTCATGGTTTATACTTAGATACTCACCCATCTTATCCCTAGCTTCCCACAAATCAATTGAGCATTTATACTCTATTGGAGGAGGGATTCGAGTTGAGATGGTATCCCTATTGGAGTGACCTCTTGGATTAGCCAACGTTTGTTTCTCATTTCATTTTCACCAAAACACACTTCACCAAACAACTTTCAACAACAAAAGATTTTACACTTTCTTTCACCCAAAAATCACCTTCCCTTTGGTTCACATCCTTTCCCGTGGAAACAACCTTGGAGTACCTCCAAGTAAAACATGATCCACAAAAATCTCCTTGCGCTTGGAGAGCATTTTTTGTTCATACACATAACACATTTCCACCATCCCATTTTCCCCTTTCTTTTGACACTACTTAAAGGAGAGTGACATTCCCCTCCATCCATATAAAATGCATTTTAAGGGATGATATTTAGGGGTTAGGGATAACAAAAAAAATAATCAAGCAGTATGGAAGACATAGCTAGGCTGAAATTGTTCCCTTTTTCCCTAAGAGATAAGGCAAAAACATGGCTTAATTCCTTGAGGCCTCAATCCATAATATCTTGGAACCAAATACTCTCTGAGTTTTAAAAAGAACATATTTCGGTGCATAAAACCACCACTTTAAAAAAACAAATTCAAAACTTTTCGGAGAAGCCCAATGAACAATTCTACCAATGTTGGGATCGGTACAAGGAGTTGCTATAATTCATTCAACACCATGGCTTTGAACCATGGCAGTTGGTGAGTTTCTTCTATGAGGGAATCACATCGGACCATCAACAGTTCATAGATATGATGTGTAATGGGGAGTTTTTGAGTAAAGACCCTGATAAGGCCTTAGACTATTTTGATACATGGCTCAAAATGCACAATCATGGGAAATTATGGATCCCACCGATGTACGAAGGTCTTCTTCGCAAGGGAATAACCAAACTCATGGGGGAGGGATATATGACTTGAGAGACCGAGAAGACTTGCTTTCCAAAATTGCCAAGTTGTCTAGGAAGGTTGAGAGTATTGAGGTAAATAGGAGACATGAGGTGTAAAATGTTTCAAAGATTGAGGAGGGCTGCTCAATTTGTGATTTTAGATCATTCCATATCGGAGTGTCCTAACACTACGGCACTTAAGGAAGTGTATCACGAGCAAGTCAATGCCTTTTACCAAACAAGGCAATCATTCTCTCCACATTCAAATGCTTACAATTCGGGTTAGAGCAATCACCCAAACTTTAGTTGGAGAAATGAGAATCCCACTCCTCATGGTTCAAATGCATACACACCTCCCATGCCTCCTAGGCAAAATCAATTTGAATCCCAAGGTGAAGCGTCTATCTCCCAATACCCCTGGACCAATTCNTTAGAGCAATCACCCAAACTTTAGTTGGAGAAATGAGAATCCCACTCCTCATGGTTCAAATGCATACACACCTCCCATGCCTCCTAGGCAAAATCAATTTGAATCCCAAGGTGAAGCGTCTATCTCCCAATACCCCCGGACCAATTCGTAAGGGTATTCGTCAAACCCACCACCACAAAACTTTTCACCAAGTCCACCTCCACAAAGCTTTTTCCAAGGGCCATCTAATCCTCCCACCTATCAACCTCCCTACAAGAGGATTTTGGAGGATATGATTCATGTTTTTATCAAAGTCAGACTACCATCAATAATCAAAATGTCGCAGCNTCCTCCCACCTATCAACCTCCCTACAAGAGGATTTTGGAGGATATGATTCATGTTTTCATCAAAGTCAGACTACCATCAATAATCAAAATGTCACAACTTTTAATGACATTCGAGCCCAACTCATGAAGCTGACAAGCTCTATAGGGGCATCACAACAAGATAAAGGGAAATTCTTCGCTCAACCCTAAGAGAATCCTAGAGGTCAACATGTCGTTGAGTCATCGGAACCTTTAAGAGAGTGTTATGGGCAACTCAAGGCGATTACCACCCTTCGTAGTGGCAAACAAATTGATAAGACCATTGTGTCAAAAGTTTCACCTAAGGCCACATTGCCAAAAGAAAAAGAGACCATGTGTGACATCATCGAGGGTGGAGTGAGTGAGAAGAGAGAAAGTGAGGTAGTTGAGAATAAAAAATTTGTTGATGAAAGTGTGCTTGTTTCCCCCATGCCTGCTCCTTTTTCCAATTGCTTGAAGTCACTCATGAAGGTAGCTAATTATTCTGATATCATTGAAATGTTTGAGCCTCCTTTTTCCAATTGCTTGAAGCCACTCATGAAGGTAGCTAATTATTCTGATATCATTGAAATGCTTAAGCAGATGAAAATAAACATTCCACTCTTTGACGCGATAAAGCAAATTTGATCTTGTGCAAAGATCTTGAAGGACTTATGCATTGTGAAGAGGAGGCTCAATGTTCACAAGAAAGCATTCCTCACGAAGCAAGTGGGTTCG
Organism: Ilex paraguariensis; assembly: GCA_963454935.2. Classification (NCBI taxonomy): domain Eukaryota; kingdom Viridiplantae; phylum Streptophyta; class Magnoliopsida; order Aquifoliales; family Aquifoliaceae; genus Ilex; species Ilex paraguariensis. Next base: position 293,608 of record CAUOFW020003125.1, read on the forward strand.
ATTTTGAGGACAAACACCTCTCCAAAGTTTAAAGACCCTAACTACCCCACTATTGCCATAATAATCGNGAAATGCTTAAGCAGATGAAAATAAACATTCCACTCTTTGACGCGATAAAGCAAATTTGATCTTGTGCAAAGATCTTGAAGGACTTATGCATTGTGAAGAGGAGGCTCAATGTTCACAAGAAAGCATTCCTCACGAAGCAAGTGAGTTCGATTTTGAGGACAAACACCTCTCCAAAGTTTAAAGACCCTGACTACCCCACTATTGCCATAACAATTGGGAATTACCGAGTGGAGCAAGCACTCCTTGATTTGGGGGCTAGTGTAAACCTCCTTCCGTATTCAGTGTACCAATAACTTCAGCTCAAAGAATTGAAGCCTACTACAATCACACTTAAATTGATGGACCATCGTGTCCGGACACCAAGGGGAATAGTTGAGGATGTTTTAGTGCAAGTCGATTAATTTTACTTTCCTGTTGATTTTATTGTGCTTGACACTCACCCGATTGCAAATCTTAACTCCCAAATCCCTGTAATACTTGGTAGACCTTTTCTTGCTACATCTAATGCTGTTATTAATTCCAGGAATGGTCTTATGAAGCTAAAATTTGGGAACATAACTATGGATCTCAATATGTTCAATTTGTCCAAGCAACCGGGGGATGACGAGGAGGCACATGAGATTAACCAGATCGACACCTTGGTAGAGGAGCACTTGAAGCAAATGAGCACCTTCAAGTTGGAAGAAGAGGGAATTGTTGATATAAAAGAGGTTGATGAGCAAGATGAGTTGGAGAGTTTGAAAAGGGTGGAGAGATGGACTCCTACATTTGGAAACTTCTGCATTAAGAAAAGAAAATCTTTCCATCAGATGTACAAAAACTTGTGTTGGAATTGAAGCCACTGCCATCCCAGTTGAAGTATGCATATATTGGAGAGGAAGAAACTTTTCCGGTGGTGATTAGCTCTACCTTGGATCCAAAGCAAGAAGAAGATCTCTTAGAATTGTTAAGGAGACATAAGGAGGCGGTTGGTTGGACAATTGCTGACATAAAGGGGATAAGCCCCCTCATTTGTACTCACCGCATCTACCTTGAGGATGACTCCAAGCCATCTCGAAAACCACAAAGAAGTTTGAACCCAATCATGAAGGATGTGGTGAGAGACGAGGTCTTAAAACTACTTGACGTGGGCATCATCTTTCCAATTGTCGATAGTAAGTGGGTTAGCCCCGCACAAGTAGTCCCCAAGAAGTCAGGAGTCACCATGGTGGCTGATGAGCTCATAATATTGTATATTTAATGNTTGTGCTTGACACTCACCCGATTGCAAATCTTAACTCCCAAATCCCTGTAATACTTAGTAGACCTTTTCTTGCTACATCTAATGCTGTTATTAATTCCACGAATGGTCTTATGAAGCTAGAATTTGGGAACATAACTATGGATCTCAATATGTTCAATTTGTCCAAGCAACCGGGGGATGACGAGGAGGCACATGAGATTAACCAGATCGACACCTTGGTAGAGGAGCACTTGAAGCAAATGAGCACCTTCAAGTTGGAAGAAGAGGGAATTGTTGATATAAAAGAGGTTGATGAGCAAGATGAGTTGGAGAGTTTGAAAAGGGTGGAGAGATGGACTCCTACATTTGGAAACTTCTGCATTAAGAAAAGAAAATCTTTCCATCAGATGTACAAAAACTTGTGTTGGAATTGAAGCCACTGCCATCCCAGTTGAAGTATGCATATATTGGAGAGGAAGAAACTTTTCCGGTGGTGATTAGCTCTACCTTGGATCCAAAGCAAGAAGAAGATCTCTTGGAATTGTTAAGGAGACATAAGGAGGCGGTTGGTTGGACAATTGCTGACATAAAGGGGATAAGCCCCCTCATTTGTACTCACCGCATCTACCTTGAGGATGACTCCAAGCCATCTCGAAAACCACAAAGAAGTTTGAACCCAATCATGAAGGATGTGGTGAGAGACGAGGTCTTAAAACTACTTGACGTGGGCATCATCTTTCCAATTGTCGATAGTAAGTGGGTTAGCCCCGCACAAGTAGTCCCCAAGAAGTCAGGAGTCACCATGGTGGCTGATGAGCTCATAATATTGTATATTTAATGGCCTCATTATATGCATTTTAACTCAACTTTTGCATTTAAGTACTTAGAGTTAGCCGAATTTATGAATAATGTTGAATTTTTTATGTTGTAGGTAATTATAGTGTAAATCATGTATTTTAGAACCTTGCAACTAAGTGTGGATGAGTGGTGAAGATATGAACATATTACATGAGGATTTGGAGGTTTAAAAGTGAAAGAAATCAAGGAGGTATCGGTGCTTCGTAAAATAGGCACCAACATCCGCACCATTTGGTAGCGGTACCTTAGTTTTCCTCCTTGTTTACCATGATCCACTTTGAATCTGAAAAAGTACAAAACATGAAGGTTGTAGAGCAGGATGTCTTCTATATTGTGTCAAAATGTCAGCTCAATTGGATGGTTGGATCAAAATTTCTGATGATTCTACAAAAAATGGTCCAGAGTAGGCAACATTCCAGTATGCCATACCGATACGCTTCAGCTACTGGAATTTGACGTACCGGTATTCAGTACCGGTATGCTCTGCTGAATGCCCAGAATACCTACAACTCATGCTCCACTTGCTTGGAGGTCCCACCATTGATTCTCCCACTTGTCCCCTGACATCCCTTACACATTTCAATGCCTCATACACCCTAGTTGAAGACTTTGGAGGCAATATCATTAAGGAGGATTGGAGAGAAAGGGGCAACCATAATGGTCGCAAGCTAAGGCTCTCCAATGCATCAAATCACCTCCCATTGATGGGAGGCCTGCACACAGGCTATGAGAGCCTTAAGGACGAAAATGCATCATTTGACACTCCATATATTCAGCATTCCACAAGAGTTTGAAAGGGTGGCTACCTAAGCTTAGAAAACTCCAAAGAGGAAGATGATGAATAGTTACATAGAAATTTATATTTTTGCATTTTCTTCCATCTTTTCACTTGTAGTTTATTGTAAGACTCTTGTAAATTTCATTATTTACTTTTAATGTCGCAAGTTTAGTTGAGTATCTTAGTTTCTACCATTGTTGTCTTAAGTTTTCTTCATTTCAAGTTTTAAAATGGGTATTGAATATTTTTCTTCATAGTTTAAGATTTCTTGCATTAAGTTAAGTTCCATGTTTCATTTCTTAATTATGTCTCTTTACATTGTGCACTTCTTTGTTGTTTTCAGGAGTAGCTAGAGCTTTAAATTGGGTAATCCAAGGGAGAACTCCTCTTGTGTATGACAAATCAACTCACTTTCTTTCCTCCTCTCAGAGTACAATGGTTCGGTTTGACTGCGTTGAGAGTGGATGCGGTTGTGAGTCTTTGATATCTCGTAGGCTTGGTCACGGGTTATGCTTGGATCCTCACCTACATCTCATCCCTAGCTTCCCACGAATCAATCGTTCATCTAAGCTCTATTCAAGGAATGCTTCGAGTTGATTTGGGATTCCTATCGGAATGAACCCTTTAGATTAGCCAACACTTGTTTTATTTCATTTTCATTAAGAACAAAACTCACCAAAACACAAAACTCAAACTCAAAAGATTTTACACTTTTTATTTTTACAAACTCACCTTCACCACACTTGAACTTTTCTTCCCTAAGGAGATGACCTTGGAATACTTTTCCAAGTAAAAAATGACACTCAAAAGATTCCTTGCGCTTAGGGAGCACTTTTGTTCACACACACACACACACACACACATTTTGTACATTTCCTTCATTCCACCACCACCATTTCATTGCCCCTTTTTTCACATCATTCTGAGGGAGAGTGACACTCCCCTATCTCGATAAGCCACACACATATTGAGGGATGATGTTAGGAGATTAGAGAGTACAATAGAAAACATCAAGCAGTGGCAAACGATGATAATGAGCTTATTCTAACGAGGGTGATCATCGGATGGAGAGTGTGCATTGACTGCTGCAAGCTCAATGCATGCACAATAAAAGACCACTTTCCATTTCCATTTCTTGACCAAGTATTGGAACGAGTAGTGGGGCATCTAATCTATTGCTTTTTAGATGGATATTCCAGCTACAATCAAATTGAGATTACATTGGAAGATCAAGAGAAGACCGCCTTCACTTGTCCCTATGGTATTTTTGCCTATCGTCGCATGCCTTTTGGGCTATGTAATGCCTTNACAATAAAAGACCACTTTCCATTTCCATTTCTTGACCAAGTATTGGAACGAGTAGTGGGGCATCTAATCTATTGCTTTTTAGATGGATATTCCGGCTACAATCAAATTGAGATTACTTTGGAAGATCAAGAGAAGACCGCCTTCACTTGTCCCTATGGTATTTTTGCCTATTGTCGCATGCCTTTTGGGCTATGTAATGCCTTGGGGACCTTTCAACATTGCATGATGGGGATCTTCAGTGACATGGTGGAGAAGATAGTAGATGTTTTTATGGATGACTTTTCAATGTTTGGGGATTCATTTGAAGGATGTCTGAAAAATTTAAAGAAAGTTCTATAGAGATGCAAGGAAAAGAACTTAGTCCTTAATTGGGAGAAGTGTCACTTCATGGTGATGAAGGGAATTGTTCTCGGCCATATAGTTTTGGCAAGGGGTATCGAAGTTGACAAATCAAAGGTGGAGGCCATCTCTAACCTCTCTATGCTAAGAGTCTTCAAGGATATCAGGTCGTTTCTAGGCTATGCTAGTTTTTACAGTCACTTCATTAAAAATTTTAGTGCATTGGCCCGACCCCTGACCAACTTATTGTCTAAGGATGTCCCATTCGAGTGATCGGATGATTGTGAGGTAGCTTTTAAAAACTCAAAAGTATGCTTGTCACACCTCTGATTATGTGACCACCCAAGTGGGATTTACCTTTTGAGCTTATGTGTGATGCAAGTAATTATACAGTCGGTGCACTGCTCGATCAGAGGGAGGACAATAGACCTTATGTAATTTACTACGCTAGCAAAACACTCAATGAAGCCCAAATGCATTACACCACCACAGAAAAGAAGCTGCTAGCGATAGTATTTGCATTGGATAAATTTCGTTCTTACATCATTAGTTCACTGATAGTAGTCTATACTGATCACTCTACTTTGAAATATTTGTTGTCTAAGAAGGATGCCAAACCAAGACTTATCAGGTGGATCCTCCTACTCCAAGAGTTCAATCTTATGATCAAAGACCAGAAAGGAGTGGAGAATGTGGTGACGAACCATTTATTTTGACTAGTGGTGCAAGAGACAGATGAGAGCATTTCTATCCCTGATTCTTTCCCTGATGAACATTTACGCNCACAGAAAAGAAGCTGCTAGCGATAGTATTTGCATTGGATAAATTTCGTTCTTACAGCATTAGTTCACTGATAGTAGTCTATACTGATCACTCTACTTTGAAATATTTGTTGTCTAAGAAGGATGCCAAACCACGACTTATCAGGTGGATCCTCCTACTCCAAGAGTTCAATCTTATGATCAAAGACTAGAAAGGAGTGGAGAATATGGTGACGAACCATATATTTTGACTAGTGGTGCAAGAGACAGATGAGAGCATTTCTATCCCTGATTCTTTCCCTGATGAACATTTACTCTCAATTCATTATATTTGTTCTTGGTATGCTGTCATATGTAACTATCTTGCGACAGGACAAATAACACCGCATTAGAGCCCAGAGGATTGAAGAAGATTTATGGTAGATGTGAAGTACTTTTACTTCGACAATCCATACCTGTTCAAATACTGCCTCGACCAAGTCATGCAGAGATGCATACCAGAGAATCAATAGTGGGATATCCTTTTATTTTGTCATTCATAAGCATGCGATGGCCATATATCGGCAAAAAAGACCTTGGCAAAAAATTCTTCAGTTAAGTTTTTATTGGCCCTCTCTAATAAAGGATTGTATTTCATTTTGTAAAGAGTGTGATAGATGCCAACGTTTGGGTAGCATGACTCGAAGCAACATAATGCCCTTTTCCCCTGTGTTTGTTATGGAAATATTTGATTGTTGAGGTATCGACTTCATGGGTCCCTTCCCTATGTCGTTTGGCTTTCTATATATTCTACTGGTAGTGGACCACGTGTTCAAATGGGTGGAGGCTATCCCAACCAAGACTAATGACCACTGGCTTGTAGTCAAGTTTCTCAAGGAGAATATTTTTTCGAGGTTTGGGATGCCTCGTGCAATGATAAGTGATGGTGTATCACATTTTTGCAATAGGCCATTTGCATGTTTAATGTTTAAATATGGCGTCACACATAAGGTGTCCACTGCATACCACCCACAAACCAATGGTCAAGCCGAGTTGGCCAATAGGGAGATCAAAAACATTTTAAAAATGACTATGAATCCAAATAGGAAAAATTGGTCAAATAGACTAACCGATGCCCTATGGGCTTACCGTACCGTCTACAAGACTGTCTTAGGCATGTCTCCCTACTGGATTGTATATGGAAAGACTTTCCATTTTTCATTTTCCAGTTGAGATGGAACACAAGACCTATTGGCCAATTAAGACTTTGAATTTCAATTTGAGGATGGTTGGAGAGCATAGGAAGCTAGAATTGGAAGAGATGCGAAGAGACACGTATGAGAGCTCTAAAATTTTAAAAGAGCGGGCTAAGATCTTTCATGACAAATCCATTGTACAGAAGTTATTCGAGCCCGGCCAAAAAGTGCTCTTGTACAACTCTCGTCTCTCGATCTTCCAAGGCAAACTCGGATCCCGTTGGGATGGCCCCTATCTTGTCAAGGTGGCCTACTCCAATGAAGTTGTGGAAGTCACAAACCCCGAGAATGACCAGACATTCAAGGTAAATGGCTAAAGACTTAAGCCATTTTTCGAGAGTTTTGAAATACAAGGAGTGGAGGAGGACTTGACAGATCCGAGGTATCCAGAATTCGTGGAGGAATAACTAATTTTTATGCTTTTTAGTGTATGGTCTTTTTATTTACTCATGTTATTTTTATTTTTCATGTTACTTACTTGGTCATATAACATTCTTTTTTTTTTTAGTTTCAGAAACTGGTGCGTTGGTCAAAGCTCGAGTGCGAGGTGTTCTCTAACCCTACTTATCTTTTTACTTTTTGTCATTGAATATCATTTTTTTCGTTACATTGAGGAAAATGCATGAATCAAGATGAGGGGGAGTGAGGTGCACCATTTGTATCTTAGACCAATGTTTGTAGGAATATTCTGTGCGGTTATTCATGCATACCGACACTCGTGCCTATCGACACTTAAATGGTTCGGGTCAAAAAAAAACACCGACCCACTAGGATGCCTTTATAAAACCTCCAACCCTTTTTTCCTTTTTCCCCATCAACCGGTGTTGGCCCCTTTCTTCTTCCCTTCTTCTTCTTTTATTCTTCTTTTCCTTTTCTTCTTCTTCTTCGTTGTTCTCTCTGTTCTCTATAAAAACAACTCACCCCCTTGCAAACCCATGACCATATACACCAACAACCCAGTCCTTTGTTTAATAATTTGTCTTATATGTTTGTATTTGTATATGGGTGCTCTTCTTCTACTCGCACTTAGGGTGAGGGGTTTCCAGCCTAGCCCAGATCTCCCTAGAGATGATTAATTATTGTGTTTTGTTTGTAGGTTTTCGGCAGATGAACAGATCTCTAACTTACAACCTCATTTCCAAAATCCATACACTGGTAACTTTGAAACATTTGGGACAATGTTAGATTTAGGTTGGGGGATGTGATCTATAGTTCTAGTTTGTTCTAGTTTCGGTTCCAATTTGTTATAGTTTTGTATTTAAAAAAACAATTTGTTTATTTTTATTCTGGATTGTGTATTTTTACAGTATTTTTGCTTATATTTCATGATCATACCGAATGCAGCTTCAATTGTCTTTGTGAGTGGCAGACATTAAAAAACCAGATAGGGTGTCTTCAGTTTAGCCAGCATGGATAGTAAACTTTTTTGGTTCAGTTTAGGCGTTTTACGCACTTTTCCATCCAATGTGCATGCTGTGATAATGAGAAAGGCAAGAGTTGTAAGAAAAATTGAAATCCGAGAAGCACAAGTAAAACTATTGTGTGGCAAAGCAATTTTGCTAAATGTCATCATGCCAAACGACTGGGTGCTTATAAACAATGTGGTAGGTGCTTTCACATACAAAAAAATAATCAGTGTGCTGAACCAATTTTGGGTCGTGCAACCAATCAATTAAACTGGATATTATATGGGCAGAGTAAGGATTTTCCTGAGACACCATCTTATACCAGTCAAGGATTTACACGTTATGTGCAACAAGAAGTTGGAAGGGTCACTAATAATGACATAGACACAAGCGATGACTCGAATTAGAATTTGACTAACAATGACAAAGCTGTGGAAAAACATGTTTTGGGGATGAAGGTTAATGGTCCGAACATTTTTGTACAAAGTGTAAATATGTTTTACATGTACAAAGTCTTTTTGCTGAAATAAAGATGTGGACCGAGTAAGAAATGTCCTAAAATGCCAACCAGTAGCATGGGTAGGGACTTATCCTGAGGCNGTTATCAGCTCAATACCAAACCGATAGAAAGGTCGGATTAATGGGTTACTGGTTCAAAAGTTATGTCAAATGGTCGGTAGTATAGTAAAAAATAAAAACAATTACTAATAAGATTAATTTGCTAAAAAGTTAGAATAATTATAAAAATAACATATTTCATGTAATAGTAGATTAAATAAAAACACAAAGTATTCCCAAAGCATATACTGAAAAGCAGTGCCGGAGAAGTCAANATGTCAAATGTACATTGGTATTTATTATTCTTAAGGTACAGAATGACCAGACTCAAAAATAGAATTGATATATAACCGACATTCTTTGAAAACCTGACATAACCACTAGAGATAACTANTCTCTCTATGCTTAAATGTCAAATGTACATTGGTATTTATTATTCTTAAGGTACAGAATGACCAGACTCAAAAATAGAATTGATATATAACCGACATTCTTTGAAAACCTAACATAACCACTAGAGATAACTAAGAATATCATGGTAAGTTTTGAGCCTTGCGATGCTTTCTGAGAGACAATCAACATTTACTCAAGTAAGCTCTTTCACTTTCAATTGTTGAATAATCTCATTAAAGTTTCNCTTATTTGGTGATAAATTTATTAAGAAAATTTGTTTAATATTAATTTTATTTTGATTTTTATTGTTCAAAATATTCCTAATAATTATGTTTAATTAAAACACATTTAAAAACTAACAACTCTTAAATTTTAAGAGTTTGATTAACTTTAAAATTATCGCNTTCTTTGATTAATGTAACTAAAGTGATCTATTGACATATCCCATAGGGAACCTTTGCATGCGACATATACATGGGCACATACTTGAGAAAGGATTTTAGGCCATCTTTGATTTGATTTTGAGCCTTAGTCATTGATTCTATGAAATTATATCCCTCATTAACCATGTTTCAACCTTTAATGAATGATTTCTTCTTCAAGAAACCCATAGGNGCCCTCCCTTTTTGCCTGTAAATACCACCCCTTGGGTCTTGTAAAGATTATCTTTTATCTTGTATCATCTTTCTTGTAAAGAGCATCTTTTGATAGTAGAAAATCCTCCAAAAGTCATTGTTACTTTCTTGTATCATCTTTCTTGTAAAGAGCATCTTTTGGTAGTGAAAAACTCTCCAAAAGTCATTATTGCTTTCTTGAAAAGAGCACCTTTTGGTAGTAAAAGAATTTATTCTTTGAAGGGCATTCGNGAACATGATTAGTCTACTTTCTTAAGACTTTCACTCCCTTTCTAACTGCGCATGTGCTTTTTCGATTGGCCATCCTTTGATCACATGTCCTTTAAGAGACAAGTTACTATAATTGGAGGGAATTTTTTGCTGAGGGCATTTCTAAGAGAGGTTTGTGAAATCAAAGCTATCCATGGAGGGTGGTAAAGTGGAATTTTTGTCAAGTAACAATTCTTATTTGTAGAAAGACCATTCCTACTACACAGGGAATTCCAAATGCCAATATGATTGATGCTAATTCTTGCATAGAATAAATACCTATGAAAAAAGTGCTTGCAGGATGTAAGTCGAAATTGAGGGTTGGGTGTCCCAACGACCATGATGCTAATTTGCTTTAACCAGCAATCCTATATACACATCTGTTCGACTGGAGTTCGTAGGTAGCTCACTGAAAACCTTCACAAGACAAAACTCATCCACTAGGGATCACCTAGGGATTTAATGGCTTGTTGCATATACTAAATGCAATTATGTTATCTACGAAAGTGATTTTGTTTTGGGGGGAGTGATTAACCCTAATTAATGCATAATTTAATTAAGTTAATAGGTCAATTGTTTTAGTTAAACAAAGTTAAACTCGTCAAAATAAATCAAATTAGGGTTAGTATGTGTGAATTAGGGATAATGCATTGATTGTTGTTCTTTTCAGAATTTTGTGGGTCAAAGCTACCAACTACTGGGGAGCCAATTGCATCAAAGCTACAAAACTATTGGGGAGTCAATTATCAAAGCTACAAACTATAGGGTGCCAATTATTAAAGTTACAAACTATAGGGTGCCAATTATCAAAAGCTCAAAATAAAGGGGGATCAAAGTGTAATTCAAGCCCTCCCTTTTTGCCTGTAAATACCACCCCTTGGGTCTTGTAAAGATTATCTTTTATCTTGTATCATCTTTCTTGTAAAGAGCATCTTTTGATAGTAGAAAATCCTCCAAAAGTCATTGTTACTTTCTTGTATCATCTTTCTTGTAAAGAGCCTCTTTTGGTAGTGAAAAACTCTCCAAAAATCATTATTGCTTTCTTGAAAAGAGCACCTTTTGGTAGTAAAAGAATTTATTCTTTGAAGGGCATAAGNGCTGAGGGCATTTCTAAGAGAGGTTTGTGAAATCAAAGCTATCCATGGAGGGTGGTGGTAAAGTGGAATTTTTGTCAAGTAACAATTCTTATTTCTNAATTTTCTTGCACCCTCTCATAAATCAGTATGATACAGAAAAGTAAGAGAAATAGAAAAGATGATGGTGGCTATTGTTCAATGAAAGAAAAGTTGGTGTAAACAACCGAGAAAGAAAAGAAACAGAAAAACAAGGAATTGCCAAGAAAGTGAAAAATGAGAAAAATGAAAGAAAGAAATACCATTTCTAGGTAAAAGATCAAAAAACAAGAGAGAGGTGTGCTACACTACATTAAAAAGGAGATAGCTTTTGAATACCATTGACATCATTTTGTTAGCCACTGACCTCTGGCCACATTACAACCTATACAAAGCCCTAATTGATCTCAATTTGGATGCATGTGTGTGTTGTCGACCAAAAACTGGGTATGTTAAATATTATTTCTTTAATTGCATTGAAATTCTTCCATGAGATTATGCCAAGAACATGATTAGTCTACTTTCTTAAGACTTTCACTCCCTTTCTAACTGCGCATGTGCTTTTTCGATTGGCCATCCTTTGATCACATGTCCTTTAAGAGACAAGTTACTATAATTGGAGGGAATTTTTTGCTGAGGGCATTTCTAAGAGAGGTTTGTGAAATCAAAGCTATCCATGGAGGGTGGTAAAGTGGAATTTTTGTCAAGTAACAATTCTTATTTGTAGAAAGACCATTCCTACTACACAGGGAATTCCAAATGCCAATATGATTGATGCTAATTCTTGCATAGAATAAATACCTATGAAAAAAGTGCTTGCAGGATGTAAGTCGAAATTGAGGGTTGGGTGTCCCAACGACCATGATGCTAATTTGCTTTAACCAGCAATCCTATATACACATCTGTTCGACTGGAGTTCGTAGGTAGCTCACTGAAAACCTTCACAAGACAAAACTCATCCACTAGGGATCACCTAGGGATTTAATGGCTTGTTGCATATACTAAATGCAATTATGTTATCTACGAAAGTGATTTTGTTTTGGGGGGAGTGATTAACCCTAATTAATGCATAATTTAATTAAGTTAATAGGTCAATTGTTTTAGTTAAACAAAGTTAAACTCGTCAAAATAAATCAAATTAGGGTTAGTATGTGTGAATTAGGGATAATGCATTGATTGTTGTTCTTTTCAGAATTTTGTGGGTCAAAGCTACCAACTACTGGGGAGCCAATTGCATCAAAGCTACAAAACTATTGGGGAGTCAATTATCAAAGCTACAAACTATAGGGTGCCAATTATTAAAGTTACAAACTATAGGGTGCCAATTATCAAAAGCTCAAAATAAAGGGGGATCAAAGTGTAATTCAAGCCCTCCCTTTTTGCCTGTAAATACCACCCCTTGGGTCTTGTAAAGATTATCTTTTATCTTGTATCATCTTTCTTGTAAAGAGCATCTTTTGATAGTAGAAAATCCTCCAAAAGTCATTGTTACTTTCTTGTATCATCTTTCTTGTAAAGAGCATCTTTTGGTAGTGAAAAACTCTCCAAAAATCATTATTGCTTTCTTGAAAAGAGCACCTTTTGGTAGTAAAAGAATTTATTCTTTGAAGGGCATAAGAAGGCTGTTGGAGTTCGAACGTGGTACTCATGTAGCTTTTTTCATCCATAGTGACTAGCTGCAACAAGCCTCGTGTCACCACCCTAATAATCTCTTAAAGATCTTCAATGATTTCAGGATGGCATTCGAACGTTAACTGGCATTCGAACATGGAAGCTTTGTTTCCGCATTCATCAATTCTCCTTTAGAACACATGTGTGTTGCTTGAAAGTGTGATTTCTCCTAAAATGTTATCATTTAAACTCTATCAAAGCATAATTAATCTCATAAAGGCATAGTAAGATGTTACTTTTAACTATGCATCACACCCCCCAACTTACATATTGTTAGTCCCTAGTAATACAAAATGTCCAAATGAAAATATATTTACAATGCCATTTTCGTAGATCACCTGGTTGCATTTAGCATATGCAACAAGCCGTTAAACTCCTAAGTTTCCCCTAGCAGACGAGTGTTGTCTCATGAGGGTTTCCAGTGAAGCTACCTACAAACTTCAGTTGAATAGATGTATCCATGTAAGATTTCTTATCAGAGTGAGTCAACACCATGATCCTTGAGACACCCAATCCTTAATTTCAATTTTTTTCCCAAACACTTTTCTTTCATAAGTACGTACTTTATGCAAAAATGAACAGTTGTTACATTGGCAGTTGAAATTTCCTATGTGAAGAATAATTATTCTAGTGACAAGAATCACCATATAACAAACATTCTTCTTTACAACCCTCCATGGGTATCTTTGATTTCACAAACCTTTCTTTAGAATGCCCTCAGCAAAAAGTCCCTCCGACTTTAGTGACTTTCTCGCAAAGAGGCATGTGTTTAGAAGAAGGAGAATCGCAAATTCAAATACAGGAGTGGAATCCAGGAAAACAAAAATTAACATGTTTAGCATAATCTCATATAGGAATATTGATACAAATAAAGAAATACTATTAACATACCCCAAATTTTTGGGTTGACTTCTCACACATGCTTCAGGCCTGAGATCAATTAGGGTTTTTTCTAGGTTATAATGTAGTCGATCGCAAGTGGTGAATGAATTGACGGATGAGAGGAGTTCAAAATGGGTTATCCAATTTTGTTATAATTTTGCACATTTTCTCCTTCTCTTCTTCTTGTCATTTGAAAACTTATTCGTGCTTCCCCCTTTTTTTTTTTCTCTCTCTCTCTTTTCTCATCTTGTTCTACCCTTTTGTTTGCCCTTTTCCCCTTACTTTCTGCTCATTTCCATAATGTCTATTTTTAAGAGAATGTGTAAGAAAATTAGATAACCAAGGTAGGGATTCAAAATTTTTTTTTTTTGCTTGGTCAAAAACATGACTGTACCGAAAAGAATTACCATTTTCAGGCCCAATCATGGCTAACAAGAGATTATGTTGCAAAAGAAATGGATTTAGCTCAAAGAAAAATAAAAAATGACCTAAAATCCTTTCTCAGGTATGTGCACATGTGTTTGTCATGTGAACGAATTATGTGTGGTATACATCAATGTACTACTCTATTTGCATCAATCAAAACAATCTTAATGAGATTATTCAAGGATAGAAAGTGAAGAGCCTTACTTGAGTAAGTGTCGATTTTCTCTCAAAAGTACTGCAAGGCTCAAAAGCTTACCATAGAATATCGGTTATATCTCAATTCCATTTTCAAGCCTGTTTATTCTACATTTTTTAAGAGTAAAAAATACCAATGTACATTCGATATTTAAACATAGAGAAAATACCAATTTTCAAGGAAATGAGGTTTTTCAATTTGGACTTGTTAGAATAGGTGTCAAAAAAATATGTGTTGTAAACCCCCACATGTTTATAGTAATATAATGATACAAATTGGTTGGTAATTTAGTACATGTGATGGCATAGGAATGAACTGTATAGGTTATAACCGTAGAAAAGGTTAATAGTGTAGAATCGGGTAAATATTTAGTTTAAACTTAGTTTTGACTGGTAAATATATGAAACCATTTGCAATAAAACTTATACCAACTATATTTGATGTACAAATGTATGTGGTAAAAGTTTGGGTTGGTTTTGGAAGGGTTTGGAATGGATTTGAAATGAAAAACAGAGGAAGAGGGCAAAACTAGACAAACCGTACAGGTACAGCGTACTAGNTCGTAGAGACAAAATTGGATTTTTCCTTTTTTTTTTCCTCTTTCTCTCCAACGTCTGAAACCAGCTAAATATTAGAGATATTTCTGCTGAAATATCTGATATTTAGCTCTATTTATAATTTCCAAGGCTTGGCTCGAGTCGCACCACGTGTCCCCTTTTGTTCGGGTCCGCTTTCGCCCCGAAACGATTAAATTTCATACTGGTTTAAGCTCAAAATATGTTATATGAACTTTATTTAAAATATTTTCCAAATTTCAAAATTTTTATAAAAATTTCATTTTTGGGGGTCACCAGACGCCCGTCATTTCAAAAAATGTGAAAAATTCGACTATTTCAGAATTCGACAAAAATTAATAGAGCAACTAGATTTGNTTTGGAAGGGTTTGAAATGGATTTGAAATGAAAAACAGAGGAAGAGGGCAAAACTAGACAAACAGTACAGGTACAGCGTACTGGTACGCTGCTGTCCAAAGGGCATACAGTACTGGAACTGTGTACCAGTACGCTACTGTCTAGATGGTATACGGTGCTGGTACTGCGTACTAGTACGCTTTGTAAGTTCCAGAAATTTTAAGTCGTGATTTGGAGTCTATTTTTCACCCTATAAATACATAATGACGCCTCCATTAGCTCCATTTCAACCTTTCTAACCCTAGAAAACCTGAGAGAGGAAGAAAGGAAGAGAAAAACACAAGATCAAAGGGGATTTCCACTTCAAAGAAGATCAAAACCCTAGTTTTTAAAGAACACCAAGGTAGGGGTTTTCTTTCATGCTTGTCCATTGATGCTAGGGCTAATATATATGTATTCTTTGACTCTAAATCTTATATATTTGCTATGAAATCATCTTTTTTTTGTCTTCTTGCAATTATTAACATGTTTTACACAAGTTAGGGTTGAATACCCATGAAATCTCTTTTCGTTCTTTAAAACCCTAGTTTTTGGAGAGTGATGGATTTTCTTCTTAAATTCTTCCTTTATTATTGATTTTGAAATTATAGTACTTTGTGTTGAGTAATAAAATGATGTTGTTGTGATCTCTTGTATTTTTCTTAATTGGTTTTGGAATTGTCACATGATAAATTTGGGAATTTTTGAGATATGCTTGTAAATTGAGAAATTAAGTTTGTTATTGTATCTCTCATGAGTGTGGGAGGACCATGGGTGGCCTTTGACGAGATATCGTAGAGTGGATAGACGTTATTCATACTCTGNTTGTTATTGTATCTCTCATGAGTGTGGGAGGACCATGGGTGGCCTTTGACGAGATAAGAGTGGGTAGACGTTATTCATACTTTGTGTGGGTATNTTTGAGATATGCTTGTAAATTGAGAAATTAAGTTTGTTATTGTATCTCTCATGAGTGTGGGAGGACCATGGGTGGCCTTTGACGAGATATCGTAGAGTGGATAGACGTTATTCATACTCTGTGTGGGTATGAACTTTTCCTACCACTTGTAGTGGGGTTAGTGCTTTGGTAAGACTAAACTGCTATTATTCACGGGTATCGAGGCAGAGGGTTAGTACACTAATGCCTGGGTTGGATACATCACTACCATTGGTATGGTATACGCCCTTCCTAAAGGTTCGATATCTTTGAGAAGATTTGGGTGTGTGTGTGTGGGCTAGATGTGTGACACCCCAAAGTCTGGGGGTCCGTTGATTACCCATCAACCCGCGGAATGCCCNTCACTACCATTGGTATGGTATACGCCCTTCCTAAAGGTTAGATATCTTTGAGAAGATTTGGGTGTGTGTGTGTGGGCTAGATGTGTGACACCCCAAAGTCCGGGGGTCCGTTGATTACCCATCAACCCGCGGAATGCTCNCCACTTTTCTGAGCCCACCCTTCAATCACCAAGAATGATGCTTGAATAAACCATGCCTAACTCACNATACGCCCTTCCTAAAGGTTAGATATCTTTGAGAAGATTTGGGTGTGTGTGTGTGGGCTAGATGTGTGACACCCCAAAGTCCGGGGGTCCGTTGATTACCCATCAACCCGCGGAATGCCCATGGATACCGAATAACTCAATATCTCAATGTTGTGCCCTATTTACCGGGGTCCATCCTTTATTAAAAATTTGGGTAGAGTCTCATTGGTAAGGGGAACTCTACTCAAAATACAACATGTGCATGANATACCAAATTTGTCACAATGTCAATATAATACACGCATGCATATACATTGACACTTTTTCATAAAACAATTCCAAGCATGTTATCACTATCTTTATGTTAATAACACACTTAATCACAAAGGCAAATTATAACACACAACAGCCTATGTACTAGCCTGCATAACAACCCACAAAATAGCCTCTAATCGGAGCACAAAATAGTCCGTAAAGTGGGCTAAAAGAGTTCATGAATGGCCTAAAAATAGTCACAATTTTAGTCCATATTAGGCCATAAAAATAGTCTGTAAACAGCCTCATAACTGTCCCAAAAATAGCCCACATATAAACCAATTTCATCCATTAAAACATGTCCAAAAATAGTCCATTTGGACAGCCCATAAACAGACATAAGACATCCATATTTCAGCCACATAACAGTCATATTTCAGCCACTAAAAATAGCCCCTTAAGGTAGGAGTAAAATCAAAGTAGGAAGAACCATATCTTAATAGAAGTGTAGAATGAATACTAGAACCTCCAAGAACACCCCCACAGCTCAAGATTTTGATTTCTCCAAAATCTCACCTTTTGATCTTCGGTGAAAATCTTCGTTCTTGGTACCCATGCCTAGCTCTTGTCGCGTAGATCAACTTTGATTCTTGGCTTTAGCAATTCCGACCGACGGATCTTCTTGAATCGTAGAGACAAAATTGGATTTTTCCTTTTTTTTTTTCCTCTTTCTCTCCAACGTCTGAAACCAGCTAAATATTAGAGATATTTCTGCTGAAATATCTGATATTTAGCTCTATTTATAATTTCCAAGGCTTGGCTCGAGTCGCACCACGTGTCCCCCTTTGTTCGGGTCCGCTTTCGCCCCGAAACGATTAAATTTCATACTGGTTTAAGCTCAAAATATGTTATATGAACTTTATTTAAAATATTTTCCAAATTTCAAAATTTTTATAAAAATTTCATTTTTGGGGGTCACCAGACGCCTGTCATTTCAAAAAATGTGAAAAATTCGATTATTTCAGAATTCGACAAAAATTGATAGAGCAACTAGATTTCGTGATGCGAATCCAATGGTGAGGTCCGTTGTTCCATTCGAGCTCTATAAAAATATGTATTTTAAACACGCATTAGGATGACAAATTACCATTTTGCCCTTTTTCAGAAAAAAATTCAAATTTTTCTTGGGTTTCACAAGATGTTACTCAATGTGTTGATTCATGTGGATGTCTTACATCATGGTTAAGATACATGTATATATTATTGTGAAATGTTCAAGTTATGAGTTACTGTTTGTTATACCAGAAATAGTTTCTACAAGAATCTTGGGAAGTATGAGATTCTGCAAGAACTTGTGAGAAAAGGTTTATGGTGAAATGGATTATTAATTTTATATTGAATTATTTTATTCATTAAATTATTGTTGTTACTTAAACTTGAGATCTGTTTCAAATGTCCCTGTTTTCTTCAAAAGTTATATATGCTATTTGTAAAATGAGACCGACCATTTTATATGCTTTTCTAAATCTTGTTCGGGTTTCGAAGAATTTTCCTACAGAGCTTCGTGCTCACCCCCTACTTAACAACCTTTTCAGATTATCCTCTCGAGGAAGAGCAGGGAGTCGAGGAGCCCAAACATTAGGAGACTCCGATAGACGGGAGCGTGAATCCCGAGGTAGATGCTTAGAGTGACACTTTATTTTGTTCTAGACTAGTATATTTATTCTGAACATTGTGAAGTCTAGTTTTTCTTTAGTTATTCCATTGTGCTACGATAGTTAAATTTTTGAGATGTAAATGCCATGGTTGGGCAAATTCTTTTGGATAATGTTTTAAATTTTTTNTTTTCCAAATTTCAAAATTTTTATAAAAATTTCATTTTTGGGGGTCACCAGACGCCTGTCATTTCAAAAAATGTGAAAAATTCGATTATTTCAGAATTCGACAAAAATTGATAGAGCAACTAGATTTCGTGATGCGAATCCAATGGTGAGGTCCGTTGTTCCATTCGAGCTCTATAAAAATATGTATTTTAAACACGCATTAGGATGACAAATTACCATTTTGCCCTTTTTCAGAAAAAAATTCAAATTTTTCTTGGGTTTCACAAGATGTTACTCAATGTGTTGATTCATGTGGATGTCTTACATCATGGTTAAGATACATGTATATATTATTGTGAAATGTTCAAGTTATGAGTTACTGTTTGTTATACCAGAAATAGTTTCTACAAGAATCTTGGGAAGTATGAGATTCTGCAAGAACTTGTGAGAAAAGGTTTATGGTGAAATGGATTATTAATTTTATATTGAATTATTTTATTCATTAAATTATTGTTGTTACTTAAACTTGAGATCTGTTTCAAATGTCCCTGTTTTCTTCAAAAGTTATATATGCTATTTGTAAAATGAGACCGACCATTTTATATGCTTTTCTAAATCTTGTTCGGGTTTCGAAGAATTTTCCTACAGAGCTTCGTGCTCACCCCCTACTTAACAACCTTTTCAGATTATCCTCTCGAGGAAGAGCAGGGAGTCGAGGAGCCCAAACATTAGGAGACTCCGATAGACGGGAGCGTGAATCCCGAGGTAGATGCTTAGAGTGACACTTTATTTTGTTCTAGACTAGTATATTTATTCTGAACATTGTGAAGTCTAGTTTTTCTTTAGTTATTCCATTGTGCTACGATAGTTAAATTTTTGAGATGTAAATGCCATGGTTGGGCAAATTCTTTTGGATAATGTTTTAAATTTTTTGGATGAAAAATGAAGTCTTATTTATTTATGGATCATATTAGTGCTCTCATGATGTGAATGGTTTTTAGATTGTAATGCCGTCCAAGGTGGTTTTTGGGGCGTTACATGTGCTTAGTCACTTTTAGCAAGTAATCTTAATATTACATCCGTCCCATCAAACAAATAGCAAATGGAATGCTAAAAGCTAACACATGAATTAAGAAGACAAATGTAATAAAGCTATCATAATTCATGCCAAATGTCCCATGTTTCAAAACAAAACACTTAAGCTATCCAAACAAAATACATAATAAACCAAAGAAAAGAAACCAACACAATTGCTCGCCATTCAAATGCCCAAAGGTCCAGCAGCTCCATCACCCAAATGATTGAGAATTTCATCTTGCTTAGCTTTGATGCTAAGCATGATCTCTCACAAATTCCATATGTCGCCTATCTTAGCATGAGCCCGTTCTACCTCCCTTTCCTCCTCAACATCCAACACATCCTTACCTCATCGATACCCTGTCTTGGTGGCACGTCTTGCCTCGCTACTAGCCCTCCACTATGACCTTGGCTCCTCTGGAATGACACTTTGTTCAACAACCCCATAGGCTTGAGCACTTCCATCTCTGATCTAATCTTCACTCCCTATTCAATGCATATCTTCGTCACTAGTGTTCCGAAGAGGAGTGAGTTTCTCTTAGCATCGCACCCTTTGATCATTTCAAACAAGATCAAAGAGGGAAGGTCAATGCTATGGTTTTTCCCTATTTCATATAAAAGTTGAGCCATGTCAGGGAGAATCTCATTCTTCCGCCCAATGGGAGCAAAGTTGGAAATGGCAATCAAATTTAGCATTTTATAATTATCGGTCACCTCTCCTTGCTCAAGGAATCGTCCACCTCCCCATTTAAAATTTAAAAGTCACGTTAACTCTACCCCCACCAAATCCAAGTTCACATATTTTCTTGGAGGGTAATTAGGCCTCGGTACCTGTGGTACTGGCCTTAACTCCTAAATACCCTCTTCATCCACACTGATATGAGTCCCCATCACATACATTTTTATTACTCCATTCACCACCTCGAAATTGGAGTAAAAATACCTCACAACCTCCTTCACCACCCCTCCTCCATTTCTCAGATAACTCTNCTGATATGAGTCCCCATCACATACATTTTTATTACTCCATTCACCACCTCGAAATTCGAGTAAAAATACCTCACAACCTCCTTCACCACCCCTCCTCCATTTCTCAGATAACTTTNATTGAGAATTTCATCTTGCTTAGCTTTGATGCTAAGCATGATCTCTCACAAATTCCATATGTCGCCTATCTTAGCATGAGCCCGCTCTACCTCCCTTTCCTCCTCAACATCCAACACATCCTGACCTCATCGATACCCTGTCTTGGTGGCACGTCTTGCCTCGCTACTAGCCCTCCACTATGACCTTGGTTCCTCTGGAATGACACTTTGTTCAACAACCCCATAGGCTTGAGCACTTCCATCTCTGATCTAATCTTCACTCCCTATTCAATGCATATCTTCGTCACTAGTGTTCCGAAGAGGAGTGAGTTTCTCTTAGCATCGCACCCTTTGATCATTTCAAACAAGATCAAAGAGGGAAGGTCAATGCTATGGTTTTTCCCTATTTCATATAAAAGTTGAGCCATGTCAGGGAGAATCTCATTCTTCCGCCTAATGGGAGCAAAGTTGGAAATGGCAATCAAATTTAGCATTTTATAATTATCGGTCACCTCTCCTTGCTCAAGGAATCGTCCACCTCCCCATTTAAAATTTAAAAGTCACGTTAACTCTACCCCCACCAAATCCAAGTTCACATATTTTCTTGGAGGGTAATTAGGCCTCGGTACCTGTGGTACTGGCCTTAACTCCTAAATACCCTCTTCATCCACACTGATATGAGTCCCCATCACATACATTTTTATTACTCCATTCACCACCTCGAAATTCGAGTAAAAATACCTCACAACCTCCTTCACCACCCCTCCTCCATTTCTCAGATAACTTTCCCAACCCCTTGCTTCCATATTTGCCAAAATTCCCAACTTAGCAAAGTCAAACAACTTAACGGTCTTTTCACAAACAATAGTTTGATTTTGGAAAAAATTATCATACCTATCGGGCTTGAGGGCATTAGGAAATTGAGTGCGATCGTATCTACGAACAAGTGGTGGCCTTCCATCCCTCTCCTTGATTACTTCCTCTACAAAGTTTGGCTCTTGATTGACCACAGATCGTCTAGAGGGTATTTTCATCCTTGGAGGCATTTTTGAATTTCGGGGGTTTATCGGAATAACAAGCTTGAAATTCTTTGGTTAAAAGCGAGAGATTAGAGGGGAAAGTGATTTGGGTGATTATTTTTGATCAAAAATGAGAGGAAATGAGTTTTGAGAGCTTGGGTAGTTGAAAGGGTAGGCTAGGGTTTGGGTTTTTGTTTTTGTGTTTTTTTTTTGTAGAGGTTTGGGCATTTCTGAACTGGAGAAGATGAATTAGGTATTTATGCTCAGACAGCCAACATTCGAACGTAGTTGGCATTCGAACTATAGTAGAAGAAATTTTAAAACAACATTTGAATGTAGAATTGGCGTTTGAACTAAGGTTGCTTCCAGTACTTTGGTTTCCTGCATAGATCAAAAAGTATTGTAAACTACTTTAGTTCAAACGTGGAATCTATGTTCAAATGTAGAACTGGCGTTCAAACTATGGTTGCGCCCAGTACTTTGTTTTCCTGCAAAGATCAAGTACTATAAGCTTCTCTCGTTCAAATGTTAACTTATGTTCGAACGCCAACTTAAAAATAAAAATTATATATATATATATTTACATACACATTTATATACAAANAGCTTCTCTCGTTCAAATGTTAACTTATGTTCGAACGCCAACTTAAAAATAAAAATTATATATATATATATATATTTACATACACATTTATATACAAAAAAATTGAAAGAAAACTAAATGCATAAAGAGGACTTGGAAAAAAAAATGTCGTCTTATGATAAGTCCCTACCAACGCTACAATTTTGTTGGTANATATACACAAAAATTGAAAGAAAACTAAATGCATAAAGAGGACTTGGAAAAAAAAAATGTCGTCTTACGATAAGTCCCTACCAACGCTACAATTTTGTTGGTATTTTAGGACATTCCTTACTCAGACCACATCTTTATTTCAACAAAAATACTTTGTACATCTAATAGAAAAAGATATTTACATTTTTACAAAAAGGGGTTCAGACCATTGACCTTCATTCCCAAAACATGTTTAATCCAACTTTGTCAAGAAGAACTTTAATCCGAGTCTTGCCCTATGTCCATGTCATTGGAAAAATTAGTGACTCTTCCAATTTCTTATCACACATGATGTGTAAGCACAGGACTGGCATAGTATGGCGTCTCAGGAAAATCCTTACTCTGCCCATACACTATCCGTTTAAACAATCAAGCGTGCGACCAGAAATTGGTTCAAAACATTGATTGTATTCCTTCATGTGAAAGATCCTACCAGATTGATTACATGCACAAAGTTTTTTAGCACGACGACGTTTAACATAAATGCTTCTTTCATATAGTGTTTTCACTTGTTCTTCTCGCATTTCAATTCTTCTTACCAATTGATTAGCACAAAAACATGACATATTTTGGATTCTAATATGCCCATTTTATAATTGCTTTTGTTGAGAATTGGGGAGAAAAGCTTTTAATTATCTCTTTGATGGATTTCTGTGTAAATGCAGGTAAAAGGATGTAAATGATTCAAGTAAAGCCCCCAATGAAGTGTTTGAAATCAATGAAGATGAGGGGGTTGCTTAAAAGAAGGATTGGAGGGTCAAGAAATCAAGAAAATTGCAAAATAGTTGAAAACCTTCAAGAAGATTTGGGTACATACCTTCTGATTTTCACTTTTTAGTGATCGGATTAATATTATACACCCAAGTATAAGTGGTCAAATTGTAGTTTTCTCGATTTTAAGTCCAAGTATTGATCCCACGAAGAGTTTTAATAATTTGGAAACGAAATAAAATAGTTAAGTTGCAAACTTGAATAGGACAACATGTGATAGCTTGTGATGTGAGCTTAGATTGATAACTAGTCTAAGTAAACAATTATGTGCAGATAGAGTAAGACAATAATAAAAAGTATCCTTCAATTCAAGGATGTCATATGTGTTATATTGATTAAATATTGGAAATGCTACCTTACAACAATCAACTTGCNACATGTGATAGCTTGTGATGTGAGCTTAGATTGATAACTAGTCTAAGTAAACAATTATGTGCAGATAGAGTAAGACAATAATAAAAAAGTATCCTTCAATTCAAGGATGTCATATGTGTTATATTGATTAAATATTGGAAATGCTACCTTACAACAATCAACTTCCATGTTAATGGCAAGTTGACTGGTAAGTCTGATGTATATAAACCATCACACAACAATATCTTAGGTTAGCTGGTGGTATCCATGACAACTGATTAATCCAACCAAACTAGGAGGACAAGTCATTCATGAGGAATACTTGAATTATTCATTTGCCTTCATAATAGTAGGTGCATACATAATCAATCATAATACAGCCACTTCTTAGGTCAACTGATGGTAGTAGTCATAATACAACAACTTCTTAGGCTAGCTGGTTATAGATATGTCNCCAAACTAGGAGGACAAGTCATTCATGAGGAATACTTGAATTATTCATTTGCCTTCGTAATAGTAGGTGCATACATAATCAATCATAATATAGCCACTTCTTAGGTCAACTGATGGTAGTAGTCATAATACAACTTCTTAGGCTAGCTGGTTATAGATATGTCAATTGATTAATCCAAGCAAACCAGAAAGACAAGTCATTCATGAGGAATACTTGAATTATTCATTTGACTATATCTATGATACATATATACCAGTTAAACATTCTCAGCGTTCCAGTGGAGGACTAACCATAGCGATAGGAAAGCCGTTGTTGTGAAACCCAGAAAAATTTGAACTTTTTCTTAGAAAGGGCAAAATGTTAATTTGCCATCCTAATGCGTATTCAAAATACTTATGTTCTAGACCTTGGATGAGAAAATGGAGTTCGCCGTTGGATTCGTATCACAAAATCTAGTCACCATGTCAAATTTCGTCGAATTCTGAGATAGTCGAATTTTTGCACGTCGTTCGAGACGATTGCGAGGCGAATGAAANTCTCAGCGTTCCAGTGGAGGACTAACCATAGCGATAGGAAAGCCGTTGTTGTGAAACCCAGAAAAATTTGAACTTTTTCTTAGAAAGGGCAAAATGTAAATTTTCCATCCTAATGCGTATTCAAAATACTTATGTTCTAGACCTCGGATGAGAAAATGGAGTTCGCCGTTGGATTCGTATCACAAAATCTAGTCACCATGTCAAATTTCGTCGAACTCTGAGATAGTCGAATTTTTGCACGTCGTTCGAGACGACTGCGAGGCGAATGACATTTTAAAGGTCCCCAAAAATGAATTGTTTTAAAATTAATTTAAAGTTCCAATAAAATTAATTTGAACTAAATCCGAAGTATAATGAATCATTTCGGGACGAAAAACAGACCCAAAAGTCAAAAATATGCGGTGCGATGTGGACCACACATTCGGGACTATAAATATCTACTTAACTTAGATATTTTGGGAAAAATATCTCTTGTTCTTGACCCTTGGCCGGCCACAGAGAAAAGAGAGTGAAAAAGAGAGAAAAACAAGACGTTCTTTAAGCTTCAATCCAAGATTCCCAGAGTTCCATCAGTCGGAATTCGTCGAGCCAAGAATCAAAGTTCANTATGCGGTGCGATGTGGACCACACATTCGGGACTATAAATATCTACTTAACTTAGATATTTTGGGAAAAATATCTCTTGTTCTTGACCCTTGGCCGGTCACAGAGAAAAGAGAGTGAAAAAGAGAGAAAAACAAGACGTTCTTTAAGCTTCAATCCAAGATTCCCAGAGTTCCATCGGTCGGAATTCGTCGAGCCAAGAATCAAAGTTCATCTCCTTGACGAGGGCTACGTGTACGTACCAAGAAAAGTGGATTTCATCAAAGGTCCAAAGAAAAGACTTTGGTGGAATCAAAGGTTCTTGGGCTTGTTTTGGTGTTTTTAGAAGTTCTACCACTTCCCACACGCTACAAGAGGTAGGGTTCCCTCCTACCTTGGTTTTATTCTTACCTTAAGTGGGATTTTAGTGGCTAATAATGGTTTATATGTGGGCTATCCAAGGGCTGTCCAAATGGACTATTTTTGGACTGTTTTAATGGCTGAAATTGGGTTGTATGTGGGCTGTCCAAATGGACTGTTAAGGGGCTAAATTTTGGACTATTTTGTGGCTGAATTTGGGACTATTTTATGGCATGTTTAGGGGCTATTTTGTGTTGAATTTGGGACTATTTTATGGCATGTTTAGGGGCTTTTTTGTGGCTGAATGTGGGACTGTTTTATGGCCTATATAGGGGTTGTTTTGTGGCNGACTGTTTTATGGCCTGTTTAGGGGCTGTTTTGTGGCTAAATTTGGGGCTATTTTATGGCCTATATAGGGGCTGTTTTGTGGCTTATATAAGGGCCATTATGTGGGCTATTACATGGGCTATTTTGTGTTATATTGCACCTTTGTGATTAAGTGTATTATTGGCATAAAAATTGTGATAACATGCTTGGAATTAGGTTATGAAAATTGTCAATGTATGTACATGCTTGTGTTATATTGACATTGTAGAGAAAAATGGGAATTATATGCTTAGGAGATAATTTTGCCACGAATATGTAAAATGTATTGATATTGTTCATATGTCTTTCATAGCAATATTGAATATGTTAAAATTGTGCAATGGGACATCATATTACATATGCACGGGGAACATCGCATCATGTCGGTGTGTGCATGGTTGTCGTCAACACCACACTTGGTGGATGACGAGTGGACTCCATTAAGCTTGGTCGAAGACTTGGCCGAGTTGCACAGGTTGCATGGTGATTAGGGTTGGGGTTAGCAAGGAGGGACTAGAAGATGCCTCTAGTGCAAGGCCTAGTGATTGGGATACCCACTCCCTTGGCTTGGCCCATGAAGTGTGTGGGCGTACGCGGAGCCCTTGATGGAAGTCCATAAATTCTGAGTAGGTTGGAGACCCTTGGTGTAAGCCCATGAACATGCACCCCATACAAAGACCCTAGGTTGGCAAAAGTCATTTGATGTGCAACATAAATGACGATTCCATACACATTGGCACTTGCATGTGTGAGGAGCTAGGAAGGGCTCAGGTTGATTTGCATGAGTGAGTCTCATCTCATTTCATGGCATAACATGATAAATTCCAACATTGACTGCATATTCTTACTTGGAAATGTTGATGTGAAAATGAAATGTTGTATGTGAGCATTGCATGTGCACTTAGGTGGGGAGTACCCTCTGTAGGAATTACTCTACTGGGCGTGGCTCACCCTATACGGGAAAATATTTTAGGTTTTGGATACACACAAGTGGACGGCCCTCACTTGGATCCTCAAGTTTAAAGAAGGCTGGGTTGTGGANGTGGATGGAGTTTCTAGAGGATTATGACTTCACTTTGCATTACCATCCCGGTAAGGCAAATGTGGTGGCTGATGCACTCAGCCGAAAGTCACGGGGGAGTCTTGGCTAGTGTGGCTTCCCAGGAGTGGCAGATGCTTGAGACTGTGGGACAGTTTGGGTTACGCTACATGGGGCAGGCTCAGGGTACTTTGGGGAGTTTAGTGGCTACACCTTCCTTACTGAGTAGAGTGATTGAGTCCCAGGGACAGGATACAGAGTTATCATCTATCAGGGACTGAGTACGATTAGGTACAGGTGACGAGGTCTGGACCATTCACTCGGATGGTAGTCTTCGGTTTAGGAGAAGGATTGTGGTTCCCCAATCTATGAAACTCTGAGAGGAGATTCTTAGAGAGTTTCATTGTTCTCGTTTTGCTGTGCTTCCAGGGGGCACGAAGATGTATCATGATCTTTGTTGCCAATATTATTGGAGTGGGATGAAAAAAGACATTGAGAATTTTGTTAGCCGATGTCTCACGTGTCACCAGGTGAAAGCTGNGGACCTAGGGGCGTGTCTACGCCACGATACCATAGGCTGAGCCAGCAGATCCTTCGGTGATACAGGGTACATTTCTACTCTCTCGCTTATGGGCTAGAGTATTGTTTAATTCTGGTGCATCACATTCTTTTATTGTTGTATATTGTGTGAAAGACTTGGGCTTAGAGGTTGAGACCTTGGAAGAGCCATTGCATGTAAGTTCTCCCCTAGAAGCTAGGGTGAGAGTTGATCAGATATGTCGAGGTTGTGAGCTAGAGATTTCTAGGATTCTACTCACCGTGGACCTTAGAGTCATGGACATGTCAACGTTTGATGTTATCCTTGGTATGGACTGGTTGATGGTACACCGTGTTGTTATTGATTATGATCGTAAAAGGGTCACTGTTTTTGCTCCGGACGGGGTTTGTTTCAAGTTCCAGGGGAAAAAACATGATGATTTATCCCAAGCAGTGTACGATTCTCGATGGCACGGGCAGTTGATAAGTTGACTTGCGAGCCTTATTTTAGAGGATGAGGTGAGATAAGAGTTGGGTCTACCTCTGGTGGTTTGTGAGTATGAGGATATTTTTTCAGATGAACTACCGGGATTACCTCCACATAGGGATGTAGACTTCACCATTGAGTTACATCCTGGTACATCGCCCATTTCTATGAGCCCACATAGAATGGCGCCTACTGAGTTGTAAGAACTCAAGGTCTAATTGCAAGACTTGTTGGACAGGGGTTTTATTAGGCCGAGCATCTCACCTTAGGGCACTCTAGTATTGTTTGCCAAGAAGAAGGACAAGACCCTTCCATTGTGTATAGTTTATCAACCGTTGAATTGGGTTATTATCAAGAATAAGTACCATTTGCCGAGGATTGATGACTTGTTTGATCAGCTGAGAGGGGCGCGAGTCTACTCCAAGATAATTCTTCACACCGATTACCATCAGTTTAGAGTTAGGGAGGAAGATATCCCTAAGACGGTGTTCAGAACGCGATATGGGCATTTTGAATTCACAGTCATGCCGTTCGGATTGACGAATGCTCCAGCGACATTCATGGATCTCATGCATAGGGTGTTTCAACCCTACTTAGATCAGTTTGTTGTAGTCTTTGTTGACAACATCTTGATCTACTCTAAGTCTGAGGAGGAGTATGAGGGTCACTTGAGGATTGTTCTTCAGAACTTGAGAGACCATCAATTGTACGCCAAGTTAAGCTAGTCTGAATTTTGACTTACGGAGGTGAAATTTTTGGGACATGTAGTGTCGGCTTCGGGTATATCCATGGACCCAAAGAAGGTTAAAGCGGTTATGAATTGGGAGAGGCCAAAGTCAATCTTTGAGATACGCAGTTTCTTGGGATTAGCGGGGTACTACAGGAGGTTCATTGAGGACTTCTCCCGACTAGCTGCACCTATGACAAGATTAACCCGGAAAGAGGTCAAGTTTGAGTGGAATGACTTGTGTGAGAAGGCATTCCAGGAGTTGAAGAGGAGGCTGAAATCAGCTCCTATTCTGATAGTTCCAGAAAGGGGAATGAGGTACATAGTGTATTTTGATGCCTCAAAGGATGGACTCGGTTGTATGTTGATGCAGTTCGGGAAGGTGGTGGCTTATAGTTCTCAGTAGTTAAAGAATCACAAGCAGAATTATTCCATGCACGACGTGGAGTTGGGGGCTATTGTCTTTGCCTTAAAGGCTTGGTGCCACTATTTTTACGGTGAACAGTTTGAGTTATTTTCGGACCATAAAAGTCTGAAGTACATCTTTATACACCGGGACCTCAATATGAGGAAATGCAGGTGGATGGAGTTTCTAGAGGATTATGACTTCACTTTGCATTACCATCCCGGTAAGGCAAATGTGGTGGCTGATGCACTCAGCCGAAAGTCACGAGGGAGTCTTGGCTAGTGTGGCTTCCCAGGAGTGGCAGATGCTTGAGACTGTGGGACAGTTTGGGTTACGCTACAAGGGGCAGGCTCAGGGTACTTTGGGGAGTTTAGTGGCTACACCTTCCTTACTGAGTAGAGTGATTGAGTCCCAGGGACAGGATACAGAGTTATCATCTATCAGGGACTGAGTACGATTAGGTACAGGTGACGAGGTCTGGACCATTCACTCGGATGGTAGTCTTCGGTTTAGGAGAAGGATTGTGGTTCCCCAATCTATGAAACTCTGAGAGGAGATTCTTAGAGAGTTTCATTGTTCTCGTTTTGCTGTGCTTCCAGGGGGCACGAAGATGTATCATGATCTTTGTTGCCAATATTATTGGAGTGGGATGAAGAAAGACATTGAGAATTTTGTTAGCCGATGTCTCACGTGTCACCAGGTGAAAGCTGAACACCAGATACCAGCAGGGTTATTCCAGCCTTTGGAGGTAGCTGAGTGGAAGTGGGAGCATGTCACGATGGATTTTGTGACTCACTTGCCCCGGACATCGCGGGGTCATGATGCGGCGTGGGTGATAGTGAACCGACTTACGAAGTTGACACACTTTTTTGCAGTGCGAATGACCTTCACATTGGAGGAATTCTGTAGGTTATACATGCGGGAGATTGTTCGGATGCATGGGGTACCCGTATCTATAGTATCGGATGGGGATCCCTAGTTTACAGCTCATTTTTGGGAGAGTTTCCAGCCAGCCATGGGAGCACAGTTGATGATGAGCACTACTTTTCATCCCTAGACGGACGATCAGTCAGAGAGGACCATCCAGACTTTGGAGGACATACTACGGGCATATGTCCTAGATCTCAAGGGGTAGTTGGGAAGATCACTTACCCCCTGGTGGAGTTTGCATACAATAACAGTTACTGGGTGAGCATATAGATGGCACCCTATGAGGCATTATATGGGAGGCCATGCCGTTCTCCAGTTTGTTGGACGGAGGTGGTAGAGGGATCCTCTACGGGTCCGAATTTGGTCAGGGACACCTCTGAGAAGGTAGACTTGATACGAAAGCATCTTCTCACGGCTCAGAGCCGACAGAAGTGCTACGCCGATAGACGACGGCGACCTCTAGAGTTTGAGGTGGGAGATCATGTCTTCTTGAAAGTGATTCCTAGGAGAGGAGTGGTCAGGTTTGGTAAGCGGGGAAAACTATCGCCGAGGTATATCGGGCCCTTCGAGGTACTCGGGAGGGTGGGTGTAGTAGCTTACCGGTTGGCGTTACCTCCAAATTTATCGGGTATCAANTGTGGCTTCCCAGGAGTGGCAGATGCTTGAGACTGTGGGACAGTTTGGGTTACGCTACAAGGGGCAGGCTCAGGGTACTTTGGGGAGTTTAGTGGCTACACCTTCCTTACTGAGTAGAGTGATTGAGTCCAAGGGACAGGATACAGAGTTATCATCTATCAGGGACTGAGTACGATTAGGTACAGGTGACGAGGTCTGGACCATTCACTCGGATGGTAGTCTTCGGTTTAGGAGAAGGATTGTGGTTCCCCAATCTATGAAACTCTGAGAGGAGATTCTTAGAGAGTTTCATTGTTCTCGTTTTGCTGTGCTTCCAGGTGGCACGAAGATGTATCATGATCTTTGTTGCCAATATTATTGGAGTGGGATGAAGAAAGACATTGAGAATTTTGTTAGCCGATGTCTCACGTGTCACCAGGTGAAAGCTGAACACCAGATACCAGCAGGGTTATTCCAGCCTTTGGAGGTAGCTGAGTGGAAGTGGGAGCATGTCACGATGGATTTTGTGACTCACTTGCCCCGGACATCGCGGGGTCATGATGCGGCGTGGGTGATAGTGAACCGACTTACGAAGTTGACACACTTTTTTGCAGTGCGAATGACCTTCACATTGGAGGAATTCTGTAGGTTATACATGCGGGAGATTGTTCGGATGCATGGGGTACCCGTATCTATAGTATCGGATGGGGATCCCTAGTTTACAGCTCATTTTTGGGAGAGTTTCCAGCCAGCCATGGGAGCACAGTTGATGATGAGCACTACTTTTCATCCCTAGACGGACGATCAGTCAGAGAGGACCATCCAGACTTTGGAGGACATACTACGGGCATATGTCCTAGATCTCAAGGGGTAGTTGGGAAGATCACTTACCCCCTGGTGGAGTTTGCATACAATAACAGTTACTGGGTGAGCATATAGATGGCACCCTATGAGGCATTATATGGGAGGCCATGCCGTTCTCCAGTTTGTTGGACGGAGGTGGTAGAGGGATCCTCTACGGGTCCGAATTTGGTCAGGGACACCTCTGAGAAGGTAGACTTGATACGAAAGCATCTTCTCACGGCTCAGAGCCGACAGAAGTGCTACGCCGATAGACGACGGCGACCTCTAGAGTTTGAGGTGGGAGATCATGTCTTCTTGAAAGTGATTCCTAGGAGAGGAGTGGTCAGGTTTGGTAAGCGGGGAAAACTATCGCCGAGGTATATCGGGCCCTTCGAGGTACTCGGGAGGGTGGGTGTAGTAGCTTACCGGTTGGCGTTACCTCCAAATTTATCGGGTATCAATGCGATTTTTCATGTCTCTATGCTCTAGAGATACACCCCGGATCCAACTCATGTGGTGGATTGGGGAGAGCTTGTTGTTGATGCTGATGGGACCTTTGAGGAGGGACTAGTGCGTATCATGGATAGCCGAAAACAAGTTTTACAAGGCAAGACCGTGCGGCTAGTGAAGGTGCTATAGCAGCACCGCGGGTGGAGGAGGTGAAATGGGAGTGCGAGGACAACATCCGTACCAATTATCCTTTCTTATTCGAGGATGGAGGTACATTCTTATGGTCTTTTAGCATTATTTGACTGTTGCATATGAATGTGACTGTATGTGCATGTGTATGTGAATTTCGGGGATGAAATTCTTTTAAGGGGGGAAGAATGTGAAACCCAGAAAAATTTGAACTTTTTCTTAGAAAGGGTAGAATGGTAATTTTTCATGCTAATGCATATTTAAAATACTCATGTTCTAGACCTCGAATGAAAAAACAGAGTTCGTCGTTGGATTCGTATCGTAAAATCTAGTCGTCCTATCAAATTTCGTCGAATTCTAAGATAGTCGAATTTTTGTACGTCGTTCGAGGTGACTGCGACGCGAATGACAGTTTAAAGGTCCCCAAAAATAAATTTTTTTTAAATTAAGTTAAATTTCTAATAAAATTAATTTGAACTAAATATGAGGTATAACGAATAGTTTCGGGACGAAAAACGGACCCAGAAGTCAAAAATATGTGGTGCGATGTGGACCACACATTCGAGACTATAAATACCTACTTAACTTAGATATTTTGGGAAAAATATCTCTTGTTCTTGACCCTTGGCCGGCCATAGAGAGAAGCGAGTGAAAAGAGAGAAAAATAAGAAGTGCTTCAAACTTCAATCCAAGATTCCCAGAGTTCCGTCGGTCAGAATTCGTCGAGCCAAGAATCAAAGTTCATCTCCTCAACGAGGGCTACGTGTATGTACCAAGAAAAGTGAATTTCACTGAAGTTCCAAAGAAAAGACTTTGGAGGAATCAAAGGTTATTGGGCTTGTTTTGGTGTTTTTAGAAGTTCTACCACTTTCTACACACTACAAGAGGTAGGGTTCTCTCCTACCTTGGTTTTATTCTTACCTTAAGTGGGCTTTTAGTGGCTGAAAATGATTTATATGTGGGCTGTCCAAATGGACTGTTTTAATGGCTGAAATTGGATTGTATGTGGGCTGTCCAAATGAGACTGTTTTATGGCATGTTTTGGGGCTTTTTTGTGGCTGAATTTGGGACTGTTTTATGGCCTATATAGGGGTTGTTTTGTGACTTATATAAGGACCGTTATGTGGGATATTACATGGGCTATTTTGTGTTATATTGCACCTTTGTGATTAAGTGTATTATTGGCATAAAAATTGTGATAACATGCTTGGAATTGGGTTATGAAAATTGTCAATGTATGTACATGCTTGTGTTATATTGACATTGTGGAGAATAATGGGAATTACATGCTTATGAGATAATTTTGCCAGGAATATGTAAAATGTATTGATATTATTCATATGTCTTTCATAGCAATATTGAATATGTTAAAATTGGGCAATAGGACATCATATTACATATGCACGGTAACATCGCATCATGTGGGTGTGTGCATGGTTGTCGTCAACACCACACTTGGTGGGTGACGAGTGGACTTCATTAAGCTTGGTCGAAGACTTGGCTGAGTCGCACAAGTTGCATGGTGATTAAGGTTGCGGTTAGCAAGGATGGACTAGAAGATCCCTCGGGTGCAAGACCCGGTGATTGGGATACGCACTCCGTTGGCTTGGCCCATGATGTGTATGGGCGTACGCGGAGCCCTTGGCGGAAGTCCATAAATTCTGAGTAGGTTGGAGACCCTTGGTCTAAGCCCATGAACATCCACCCCATACAAAGACCTTAGGTTGGTAAAAGTCATTTGATGTGCAACATAAATGACGATCCATACACATTGGCACTTGCATGTGTGAGGAGCTGGGAAGAGCTCAGGTTGATTTGCATGAGTGAGTCTCAGCTTATTTTATGGCATAACATGATAAATTCCAACATTGAATGCATATTCTTACTTGGAAATATTGATGTGAAAATGAAATGTTGTATGTGAGCATTGCATGTGCACTTAGGTGGGGAGTAGCCTCTGTAGGAATTACTTTACTGGGTGTGGCTCACCCTATACGGGAAAATATTTCAATTTTTGGATACACACCAGTGGATGGCACTCACTTGGATCCTCATGTTTGAAGAACGCCGGATTGTGGCTTTATTTTGTGTTAATGTAAAACATTTGTGGAAATAATGTTTTGGGCATGTAAAATTTTGCAAATAATTATAATAGAACTTATATAGACTATTGTTAAACTAATCTTGCATGTTTTGATATAAATATGGATAATTGGACCCGGTGTGGCTAATGTTTACTTATAATTGGACCCAGTATGGTCATTGTTGAATATTGGACCTCGGATGGGTCTTGTTATTATATGATTGAACATGTTGAGTTTTGGGTATAGCATCCCCTACGAATGAGACTCTGCCCGAATTTCGTCAAAATTATAGTTGCCGGTAAATGGGGCACAATGGCGTGACATTGAATTACTCAGTATCCACGGGTATTCCACGGGTTGATGGGTAATCAATGGACCCCCCAGATTTTGGGGTGTCACAATTGTTGTTAGACTGGTAACATTATACCAGTTAAACGATCTAAGTAATCCAGAAGGACAATATATTCATGAGGATCACTTAGGCCATTCATCTGATAGTTATATATATAAATTAAACCCTAATAACCCAAAAGGATCATTTAGGTTTTGTACCATGCATTAGTTAACATCCTTAGCGTTCTGGTGGAGGACTAGTCATACCGATAGGAATGTCGTGGTTGTTTTATCGGTAGGTTGATGATGCACTGATGACATACTTCTAGGCACAGCACTGAAAGTACGTACATCACTGTATCATGCATGAAGCATATAATATATAGATATATAAATATATATAACATCAGCATTTTCAAAATTTAATCAGTATTATACATATGTTTACCTCTTACTGGAGGATATATGGAACTACTCATACACTATTACTACAGACAAGCAAGGAGTGCAGACAGTTTTCATTATAACTAAAATTAAAATACATAATCTAAAATGTATTTCACAAGGAACAACTGAAACACAATCACCTTTATTATCAGTTAAGACAAAAATGTGACGGTTGTTCAACTATCTGAATAGAAAGATACAACAGCAATGTAAAAGTACAAAGTTTAGACTAAAATGAATCACGGACCGGATCGTTTTGCAACTTTTCTTTTTCTCTTTTCTTTTTTTCTCTTCTCTTTTCTCTCTTGGTTCTGGCGTGCTGAAATCTGAAGACAGACATGGCTATTTTATAGCCGTCTAAAGAAGCAGGAGGTGGAAAACATGAAGATAGGCATCAAGGTGACTGTCCAAACGCCATCACCACCGTTCAGACGATGGAGCTTTGTTGGAATTGCAACTTGCACTATGTTGACTCTTCATTTGATTTAATTGCACTTTAGCCTTTGTATTTTCAAGCTTCCATACTTTGCTCCTTGTATTCTATAGTAATTCTGCATTAAACCTGCAAATTGTAAACATAACACACATAAAACCCTAATTACTGCACAAACCATAATTGACTTTAATTGCTAGTTTTTAGTTATTTTATCACACTAATTCGACTTTATTATTGTTTTAATTTATATATTATTTAGGATTAAATCACACTCCCCAACTTAAACTTTACTAGTCCCTAGTAAATTTTAAACAAACTATTAACACAATAAAATACAAACAGAGGTAAACCCATTTTCATAGATTTTTCACGATTGTATTTAGCATATGCAACAAGCCTTTAAATCCCTAGGTGACTCCTAGTAGACGAGTTTTGTCTTGTGAAGGTTTCCAGTAAAGCTACCTACAAACTTCAGTAATTAGGAATTCATGACTCATATTTTTCATAAGTAAAAGTAAATTAATATTCTAGCTGCTTTGTCAAGATATTTCCTTCTTTGATCACTATAAGAGTAACACACGTTAGTTGTAATATTACCTATATATTTTTATAAAAACTTGTGTGTGTGTGTGTGTAATGATTCCTTTATTTTCAAAAATCACTTGAGAAATGTTACCTTCTTTCATGGTAGTTTAGATGTCAGTCCTTTCCGAAAATACACTCAGCGAAAAGAACACACCTTTTATAGTGACTATTCTCATAAACTACATGTCTTTGGAATCTAGTTAACAAAACAAATAAGTTTACATGTAGTAATCAAAAGAACGGTTAATTGAATAAAGTAAAATTTGACATAATCTCATGAAAGAATATTAAAACTATATTAAATATACTATTAAAAATTTTCTTTTTAGAATTAATAGAACTAATACAAATATATGATTTCTAGAATCAAAAAGGACTTTATTAGGGTTGTAATGTGGCCATGGGTTTTAGGTTTATGAAACGACGTCTTTGGATATCAAATGCTACCTTTTAGTATTGTGGCACACCTCATTCTCTTTTTCTAAATCTTCACATGTTTCTTTCTTTTATTTTTTTCATTTTTCACTTTCTTGGCTTAAATTTTTTTTTTTTCATAATTTCCTTGTCTCTTTCTTTTGCTTTTCTATTCTTTTGTATCCTGCTAATTTAAACAAGGGTGCAAGAAAATTCGATAGCAAAGGTAAGTTAATATCTTTTTATTTGGCTCAGGTGTTTCTTGGGTTTAAAGAAAAGAATTTATTTTCTTTTAAGCTCAAACATGGCTGACTATGGATATAATTTTGTAAAAGAAATGGTCAAGGCTCAAGATTGAATCAAACATGGCCAAAGATATATATGTACAATTTCTATATGAAAGTAAAGGACAATGCTAATAATACAATTTAGTTAGTGTTAATCAAAACAAAGTTAATAAGATTATTCAAAGAAAGTTTACAATTGAATCAAAGATTTGTATTTGAGTAGATGTAGAGTATCTCTCCAAGAAAAATTGGTTCAAAATCTGCAATAGGTTTACATCTCCACTATATATGCAAAGAGTATAATATTTCACAAGATTTTTAACAATAAAGAAATCTAATGTGCTATAGACTAAGTTTCAAAAAAAATATTAAGATAGTACACAACTAAAATATGAAAACCCCGCGTGATTAGATTAAGAATATTTCTAAAAAACATAGGAATATTATTCTAATTTCACTGTGATTCATATGAACTAGTCTTCCTAATTTCGACAATATAGGTTCTAACTTTAGCAAAAACAAACTTAAAACACACATTAGTTCAAATCAAACAAGTTTAAGACACACATTAATTCAAGACAACTAAGTCTAACGCAAACAAGTGCAAAACACAGATTAAATTTTAAATGCATAATTAAAAGGCTGAGTGAAAGATAGAAGAGTTTTTCAATAGAATCTTCAGTTTTTTTCTTCAAGGATGTAGATGGGCCTCCGCCAACACGTCCTCTCAGTAGCCTTAAGATTTCAGCTTGGTTTTGTTCATAATCCTCCATACATTTGTTGATATATGTGATATTGTTACCAAGCAGGGTGACAGTGGTCTCTAATCCTAGCAAAATCTGTCTGTCAGTTCTGTCATCCATCGGTATGTATGGTTGATCCTCTTGTGGTTGTTGTTTTTCTGGCGGAATAAACTCTTCAGGGCCTTGGAATGGTTCCTTTTCTGCTGGAGGGGGTATCTCTGGTTGTTCTTCTTGTTGTCCTTCATGACTTTTTCTCAATGAAGTTTGTCTAATGGGCCAAACTNCTTTTTCTCAATGAAGTTTGTCTAATGGGCCAAACTGGCCTAAAGTCTTCCATGTTGGATTGATAATCATTCCTTTGTTCTTGCACAGCTGAGAAACTAGCATAGCATAGGGGTGTGAAGATTTCTTCCTATCCACAGCAAGTACCATTTGATTAAATATTAAATTTGGTCGATCAATGGTATGCCCCATTCCGAATGCATATAGAAAATAAGCTTGCTCAGTGTAGATTTGATTCTTTTGGGAACGGGGTAATAAACTATGTAGTGTGATCAAGTTCAAAATTCGATATTTATCAGTCAGGTCTCCTTGCTGAATATATATATTTGGTCTGCCCTAACCAAATTCTAGGTTACTCGTCACCTCTCTCTCTATGGTATCTAAATCAGGTAAATCTGTGTATGGATATTGTGGGTTTTCAGGTCCTTGCATGAGTTGAAACAATTCGGCTATAGTAGCCAGTGTAACTTGAAAAATAATATCTCGCACAAATACCCGCAATTGTCTTTCCCCAATAATCTCAGCATTACTATAGAATTCTCGAACTAAACAATCATAAGTAAGAACAAATAATCTAACATACTATAACTATCCTCTATTTGCAAGAATTTGATGTACACCTATGTTCTTAAAATCTTTGTAAATAACCGGCCTTTCAGAAATAATAGTTTTAGTCAGAAAATTAGCATCATACCAAGCCTGTTCTTCAAAATTCTCAAACATCA
Organism: Ilex paraguariensis; assembly: GCA_963454935.2. Taxonomy (NCBI): domain Eukaryota; kingdom Viridiplantae; phylum Streptophyta; class Magnoliopsida; order Aquifoliales; family Aquifoliaceae; genus Ilex; species Ilex paraguariensis. Next base: position 332,216 of record CAUOFW020003125.1, read on the forward strand.
CCTCATTGAAGATATTTCCTGGTCTTAGTTGTTGTGGAGGTGCTTGAGGTTGCTCAGGTTGATCTCTTCATGCTCGACTCGAAGATCTCTTCGAATGCTCCATTTCAGATGATTCCAATTAGTAGTTACCTTGAAAATATGATGGGTAAGAGAATAATCGGAACAAATTTGAAGAAAAAGGATGAAATATTGCAAATTTGAGAGAGGTTTCTTCATGAAAATTTTGGCTATGGTTAACATTTTTAGTTGATGGTGCTATTGATCCATCTGCATGGAGAAATAGTATTTATACTAAGGTCACACCGTCCGGATGGTGTGCCCACCGTTTGGACGGTCCAATAGTTCAGTTTTTTGTTCCTTTGATTGCGTTTTGTTATTTTGTACTATTGTATTTTATTCCTCGAAATTCCTTCAGTACACAAAATTAAATTTTATATTCTACAAAACTTTGCTAACCACCCTTTTTCTTGTCACAAAAATTGTGGGTTTTATTTATTTTATTTGTTATTTCATATATACTAATTTTTCTAATTAATCCATAGTCATTTATTTACAAATACTTATATTTATTTACAAAGGTTTATAAATATTTACTTAAATATTTATTTACAAATATTTACAAGTATATACAGTTCTTCCAAAAATTATGATTATACTGATTCAGAGTCAGAACTATTTGGATCAATGTTACCAATGATACAGTTAACTTCATGTCTTACGTATATTGTTAACATTGAGGTAGAATAGGATGATGTCTCAGGGTAATCCTTACTCTGTCCATACCTAATCCACTAGAGACAATCTAACGCTCAACCTGAAATTGGTTCCGCACACTGATTGTATTGTCTTAAATGTTGTAAACGACCACATCTTACACAACCACTAAGACGATCGGCGCATCGATTTTTTGCAAATGTACTTTTTCCACATAAAGGTCAGGATTGACTTTCAAAAATTTCTGAATTTCTGTCTCTTCTAGATTTTTTCACGATCAATGCATGGATATCTTTTGGAAGATGACACAGTAGAATTAAACTTAACCAAAATAATTTTTTGTCCATTGTACACATAAAATAGTTTTTTTTCTTTACGACTCTCTATCCGGTT
>CAUOFW020003125.1:335508-421759 GCA_963454935.2 Ilex paraguariensis
ATTCTTCCTAGTTGTAAAATGGGTATTCATTGCTTTCACTTATAGCTTATGTTTGCTTGCATTTAGTTACTCAAGAACTTCATTCCTTTGCAATGCATTCTCATTTCATTGTTAATTTCATCCCAGGCATGAGTAGCTAAATCCTTTAGTTGGCAAAACCAAGGGGAACCTCCACTTGGTTATGCCATTTCAACTCATTCTCCTCCCTTCTTTCAGAGTTCAATGGTTCGGTTTGACTAGGTTGAGGGTGGATAAGTTGGTGAGTCTTTGATATTTTCGTTGGCCTAGTCATGATTTATGCTTAGATACTCACCATCTTATCCCTAACTTTCCACGAATCAATCGTACATTTATACTCTATTAGAGGAAGGATTCGAGTTGAGATGGTATTCCTATTAGAGTGACCTCTTGAATTAGCCAACATTTGTTTCTCATTTCATTTTCACCAAAACACACTTCACCAAACAACTTTCAACAACAAAAGATTTTACACTTTCTTTCACCTAAAATCACCTTCCTTTTGGTTCACATCCCCCGTGGAAACGACCTTGGAGTACCTCCAAGAAAAACACGATCCACAAAAATCTCCTTGCACTTGGGGAGCATTTTTGTTCATACACATAACACATTTCCACCATCCCATTTTCCCATCTCCTTGCCCTTTCTTTTGACACTACTTAAAGGGAGAGTGACACTCTCCTCTATCCATATACAATACGTTTTGAGGGATGATATTTAGGGGTTAGGGATAATAAGGAAAATAACCAAGCAATAGTCATCTCAGACCTTACCCTAATCCCATGGTCCTTGCACATCTCCGTAACCAAGGTGCCGAAGGGAAGTGAGTTTCTTTTCACGTCGCAGCCTTTCTTCATTTTAGTCAAAATGAGGGAGGGGAGGTCTATGCTTTGGCCCTTCCCAAGTGCGCAAAGCAACCACGCCATCTTGGGGAGGATTTCATTCTTTTGCCCGATTGGGGCGAGGTTCGAAACCGCAATCAAGTTCAACATCTTATATTTATCGGTCAGCTCCCCTTGACGAAAAACTCTCTTCCCTGCCCATGAAAAAGTAGCCACCCCCGTTAGCTCCGCTCCAACTATATTCATAGCCACATTCTTCCTTAAGGGGTATGTCAGATTTTGTACCCAAGGCACTTCTTGTCTCAACTCCCGAATGTAGTTCTCATGCACATCAATGTGGGATCCCCTCACATATGTCCTTATTTCCCCGTTGATGATATCGGCGTTGGATTAAAACTCCTGCACCAAGTCAATCATGGCCTCTCCGCTATTCCACAAATACAGCATCCACCCTCTTCTCTTTATATCCATAGCAATACCCAACTCCGCAAAGTCAACCAATACTACATCTCGCTCACAAACAACTGCTTGGTTTTGATAGAAATTTTTGTACCTGTCAGCTTTGAGAGTTGTGGGGAACTGGGTCTTGTCATATCTTTGCGTAATGGGTCTTCCTTCTCTTTCCTCGATGACCTCCTCCACCATATTGGGCTCCTGAGTTGGCGGATTGTGCCTGGCAGGTACCTTGACCCTTAGAGACATGATGTTTTGGGTTTGAGGTTTTTAGGGCTTGAGAGTTTTGATTTCCTTGTGAAAGTGAGGATTTTTGAAGTGGGAATGATCTTGGGAGGGTCAATTTTGGGTAGAAATGGAGAATGAGGGGTGTTTTAAGGGTTGGGTATTGAAAAGGCACCCAAGGGTTTGGAGGTTTTTCAAAATTTTGGGGGTTTTAGAATGAAGAAGATGAACCAGGCTTTTATAGCCTAAAGGTTCACGTTCGAACATCATTGACGTTCAAACATATATAGTAGAATTTTGAACAGATTGTTCGAACATGGATGACATTCGATCGTGGTGAGCTCCCAAAATTTTTGAGTTCTGTCAGAGACCAAAGTACTATAAGCTCATGTCATTCTAACGTTCTATTGGCGTTTGAATGTTACTCTTGTTCGAACATGCTATTTGCGTTCAAACGTGCTGAGCTCCCAGTACTTTTGTTTCCATCAGAGGCTGATTACCGCAAGCAACTAACGTTCGAATGTCACTGGGAGTTTGAACATTAGATCAAACAACAAAAGTTTTTTTATACATCAACATACCCAATAAGAGAGAGCTATATACACAAGTATGAACCAAAAATTCATGGCATCTTAGGATAAGTCCCTAGCCACGCTTTAGGTTGGTAGTTTGGGATATTCCTTACTCAGTCCATATTTTCATTTCAGTCAAAAGAGTTTGTACAAAAAGCTATTTACACTTTTTACAAAAATTCAGACCCTTGGCTTTCATCCCAACAAAATATAGTTTTCCACAGAGAATAATCTAATTTGAGTCTCCCTCCATATTCGTGTAGTTAGAACAACCAGTGTCTCCCAATTTTCTCTCACAAATCGGTTAAGTAAAGTATTAGAATAGCATGGCGTCTCAGGGTAATCCTTACTCAATCCATTCACTATCCAGTCTAATCGATCGAGTGCGCAATCAAAAATTGGTTCAGAACATTGATTATATCTTTTCTCGTGAAAGACTCTGCCACACTGTTTACAAGCACCAAGCCTTTTGACACGACGACGTTTAGCAAAAGTGTTTTTGCCACAGAGGGGTTTCGCTTGTTCTTCTCGGATCTCATTTTTTCTTACCAATCTTGTTTTTCTCATGATCACAGCATGCATATTAGATGGAAAAGTGCGTAAAACTCACAGACTAAACCAAAAAATTTTGATATCCATGCTTTCTAAACTTTAAGACTCACTATCTGGTTCTTTAACATCTACCGATCACAAAGACGATTAAAGCTGACTCACAGGCATGATCAGAAACAACAACAGCAACAACACAACAAAAATAACAACAAAAAAATTTTACGGGCACAAAATTTGAACTGTAGTTCTCACCCCCAACCTAAACTAAACATTGTCCCCAATGTTTCGAATTTACCGGCATATGAAGCTTGGAGATGAGGTTGAAAGGTAGAGATCTGTTCATCTGCCGAATCCTACAAGCATAATACACAACAATTAATCATCTCTCCGCAGATCTGGGTTCCGGGTAAGCTGGTAAGCCTTGTCCGTGAGTGCAAAGAAAAGTAGAAAACCCCAAAACAAATACAAAATCAAAATACAAAGCATGAAACATTGGAATGTGTTCGTGGAGTGTGTGGTCATGGGGCTACTAGGGGCTGGGTCGTGTTTATAGAGGGTCACAAACAGCGAAGAAGAAGAAGAAGAAAAAAGAAAGAAAAAAGGGAAAAGCGGTGGATGGGAAAAAGAAGGAAAAAGGGATGGGTACCTTATAAAGGCATTCCCATGGGTCGGGTTCTGCTTGACCCGACCTCTTTTTCTGTCGGTTGGCATGAAATCTCAGAAGAATATTCTAGATCCATTAAAAGAATGGTTTCCACATTTTTAACAAAGTCCTCCAAAAATGGTTTCAACCGCTGACCATTAACAATAAAGATATTACCGTTCGAGGGGTTTTCCACTTCTACTACTCCATGTCCAAACACCTTTTTGACAATTTAAGGCCCTGTCCATCTTGATCTTAACTTACCAGAAAAGAGGCGGAGTCTTGAATTAAACAATAGGACTTTTTGAGAAGGTTCAAAAGACTTTCGCACAATGTTCTTGTCATGAAAAATTGTCATCCTGGATTTTGTAATTTTAGCATTCTCATATGCTTCATTTCTCAATTCTTCCAGTTCATTAATCTGCAGTTTTCTTGAAAGTTCAGCCTTGTCCAGGTCAAAGCTCATTGCTTTAATGGCCCAGTATGCCTTATGCTCCATTTCGACAGGTAAGTGACAAGACTTTCCATAGACTAATCGATAAGGAGACATGCCCAAAATTGTTTTAAACGCAGTGCAATATGCCCAGAGTACATTAGTTAGTCTTGATGACCAATCTTTACGGTTTGGATTTACCATTTTTTTAAAAAATAATTTAATCTCCCGATTAGCCAATTCAGTCAGTCCACTAGTCTGTTGTGAATGATAAGGGGTTGTAATTTTGTGAAAAATCAAGTATTTTTTCAACAAAATTCCAGAAAGGGCGATTGCAAAAATGAGCACCCCTGTCACTTATGATTGATTTCAGAATTCCAAATCGAGACAAAATATTTTTTTAAAAAAATTTGATCACCGTTTGGTGATCATTATTCTAGCATGGAATTGTTTTAACCCATTTGGATACATAGTCTACGGCTACCAAAATATATAGATAGCCAAAGGAAGGGGGAATGGTCCCATAAAATTGATGCCCCAACAGTCAAAAATTTTAATCACAAGAATGGAGTTTAAGGGTATCATGTTTCTTTTCGAAATGCTTCCCAAACTTTGGCATCTATCACATGCCAACCAAAATGCATGGACGTCTTTGAAAAGGGTGGACCAATATAATCCACACTGCAAGATTTTTGCAGTGGTTTTCATTGTTAAGAAATGGCCACCACACGCTTCAGAATGGCTAAATGATATTACCTATCTGCTTTCATGAGCGAGGATGCAACGCCGTATGATCTGATTCGTACAGTATTTGAATACGTATGGATCCTCCCAAAAGAAGTTGCGAACCTCCCTCAGAAATTTCTTTCTGTCCATCATTGTAAAGGAGGGAGGGATCGTACCCATAGCAAGAAAGTTAGCAATATCAACGTACCATGGTGTCTCCTCGATGGTGAACAGTTGTTCATTGGGGAAATTTTCATTGATTAGGACTCCATCGTCCTAAAAGTCATATGTTAATCTAGACAGATGATCTGCCACCACATTCTCAACGCCCTTCTTGTCCTTAATGACTAGATCAAACTTTTGGAGTAAGAGTATCCATCTTAAGAGCCTTAGCTTGGCATCCTTCTTTGTGAGCAAAAATTTCAATGTTGCATGGTCAATAAATATAACAATAGAATAACCAACAAGATAAGAAAGAAATTTCTCCAAAGCGAAAACTACAGGAAGAAATTCTTTTTCAATAGTGGAGCAATTCATTTGAGCTTCATTCAAAGTCTTGCTTACATAGTAAATCACATATAGTTTTTTATCTTTTCGTTGCCCTAACACAACACCTACAGCATAATCACTACCATCACACATTGGTTCAAAGGGTAGGGTCCAATCTGGGGGGTTACATGATTGGGGCAGAAATTAACATGCCTTTAAGTTTGTCAAAAACTTTATGGCATGCTTCACTCCACACAAAATTTACGTCCTGACTCAAGAGATGACACATGGGTTTAGCTATGGTACTGAAATCTTTTATGAATCTCCTGTAAAACCTTGCGAGTCCCAAAAATGATCAGACATCCTTTACAATCTTTGGAGCAAGCAGATTTTCAATTACATCTATTTTTGCCTTGTCTACTTTTCATGCCTTCAGACGACACAACGTGACCTAAGACAATGTCTTGTGCTACCACGAAATGACATTTCTCCCAATTAAGTACCAGATTGGCTTCCTAACATCTTATCAATACCTTCTCTAGGTTAACCAAACATGAATCAAATGAGTCACCACAGACAAAGAAGTCATCCATGAATACCTCCCAAAATTTCTCAACCATGTCACTGAACAAGCTCAGCATACATCTTTGGAATGTTGCAGGAGCGTTACAAAGTCCAAATTGCATCCTTTTGAATGCAAAGGTTCCAAAGGGACATGTGAATGTGGTTTTCTCCTGGTCATCTATACAATTTCAATTTAATTGTTTCCTAAAATCCATGCCCTACAATTCTCTCTAGAACCTGGTCAAGAAAGGGAAGAGAGAAATGGTCTTTCCTAGTTACCAAATTGAGCTTTCGATAGTTGATACACATCTGTCATCCTATGATGACTCGAGTTGGAACTAGTTCATTGGCTTCATTCTTGACCACTGTGACCCCAGACTTTTTGGGCACAACTTGGATTAGACTAACCCATTTGCTATCGGAGATGGGAAAGATTATCCCCGCATCTAAGAGCTTAAGCACTTCCACTCTTTCAACTTCCTTCATGTGAGGGTTCAGTCGTTGCTGCATTTGATAAGAGGGTTTTGAATCCTCTTCCATGTATATAGAATGATTGCAGATCAACGAGTTTATACCTTTCAAATCAGTGATGGTCCACCTAATGGTGCTTTTATGGCTTTTAAGAACTTTAATTAGTGTAGACTCTTGCAAGTCTGTGAGCTTAAATGAAATTACCACTGGGTAAGACTCGTCTTCTCTTAAGAATGCATATTTGAGGTCAGATGGGGGAGGTTTCAATTCAGACTTTGGTGCCCTGACACTTGATAAGAGTGGCTTTGTGCCAATTGGTGAAAGTACCTCGAATTTGGGGGCCCGTGTCTCAGCAGCATGAGTGGGGCAATTCTTTGGATCAAGATCTGTTGTCTCAGACATGATAGATTCTGACAAAGAAGATTCAGTGGAGTTTTCACAGAATGTCTTATTCAGATGATCCTGAACCAATGACTCAAAAGAATTTATTTCTCTCTCTTCTTTGTCCTCTCCTAGGTGTTTGGCAACATTGAAAATATTCAGCTTAAGAGTTATATTCCCAAAGGTTAATTTCATGACCCCATTTCTGCAATTGATTAGTGCATTTGAAGTTGCTAGAAAGGGTCGACCAAGAATGATGGGAATTGGATTCTCTGAATACTTTGCTAGCTGAGTATCTAGACTGCTGAAATCAAAAANATGATGGGAATTGGATTCTCTGAATACTTTGCTAGCTGAGTATCTAGACTGCTGAAGTCAACGANTGGGAATTGGATTCTCTGAATACTTTGCTAGCTGAGTATCTAGACTGCTGAAATCAAAAAGGAAGACAAAGTTGTCCACTTGGACAAATATATCTTCAACAATGCCCCTAGGGACTTTGACAGCTCTATCTGTCAACTGGAGTGTAACACTGGTGGGTTTGAGTTCACCCACACCCAACTGCTGGTAAACAGAGAATAGGAGCAAATTGACACTTTCTCTAAGGTCTAATAGTGTTTGTTCAATTCTAAAGTTTCCAATGACACACGACACAGTTGGACACCTAGGATCTTTGTATTTTGGAAGGGTTTTGTGTTAAAGTAAGGCATTGGCTTGTTCTATCAAGAAAGCTCTTTTTTGGACATTCTGGCTTCTCTTGACTGTGAACAAGTCTTTTAGAAACTTGGCATAAGACAGAACCTGTTTGATTGCATCCAAAAGTGGGATGTTACTCTTTACTTGCTTGAAGAGTTAGTAAATTTTTGGCTAATTATTCAACATCTGTACAGTTTTGAGTCTATGAGTAAAAGGAGCAAGAATAGGACACGAAGGTCCCTTTTCTTTTGATGGTTCTGGTTCTTGTTCAATCACAAGTTCAGGCTCAATTGGTGAGTTGACTAGGATTGACTCAGGTTTTTGCTTGGGAATTAGTATGTCTCTAATGGTCTTGTCAATCACCTTCCCACTTCTCAGTGTAGTGACAACTTGGGCTTGGGCTTGGGCTTGTGGGGTTTCTATGATTGCAGGATTTTCCACCTAAAATTGGCCTTTTGGTGGTTTTGGTTGGGCAGGAAACTTGTCCTTCTCATGTGTGGTCATGGATTGGGTCAACTTTTGGATGTGGCTTTTAAGATCCTCAAAAGATTAAGTTGTCTGGGTTTTGAATTCAATAAACGCCTGAGTGGAACTATTGTTATAGTTCATTTGGCTTTGTATGAATTGATTCAGGGTATCCTTAAGGCTCCTCTTTTGTGGTGGTTGGTATGGTTGATACGTGGGAGGTCCTTGAGGTGGTGGGTGTGAACCTTGTTGTTGGTTCATGGAAATTGGTTGTGTGTTTCTCCAACTGAAGTTTGGGTGGTTCTGCCACCCTGAATTGTATGTTTTAGAGTATGGGTTGGAGTAAGGCTTGTTGAAGTTATAAATTGCATTTGTTTACTCCAACAAAACCTTTTTGAATGGTGGAATGGTAGGACACTCCCCAGTAGGGTGTCCTATCAGCGCACAAATCTCACACACTTGTTTTGTGGGAGGGCCAACATTAACTTGATGAACCTTTTTCATCTGTAAGCTTTCGAAATATGGTGGACATTTTTGCTCTTAGGTCATCATCAGCTCTCAAGACGTACTTACCCCCTTGGGAAGTAGATGGTTTGGCTTCGATAATAGTAGGGGAGGCTGAGTCCCACATCTGAGAACTATCAAATATTGTGTCAAAAAAATTGAATGCCTTCTCTGGACTCTTGCTCATAAATTCTCCTTGAGCCATTATTTCGACAAACTGTCGTAGTCTAGTGGGCAAGGAGTCATAAAAAAATCCTACCAAAGTCTAATTCCCCAAAGCATGGTGTGGGCAGGACTGGAGTAGATCCTTGAATCTCTCCCAACTTTGGTAAAAGGTTTCTCCTTCTTTGACCGAAAAATTTATGATTTGCCTTTTCAGTGCATTAGTGCGGTATAGAGGAAAAAATTTTATGAAAAGTTCATTTTGTAGTGCTCGCCAATCAGGTATTGAAACAGCTTTTAAGGAATTTAGTCATTGTTTAGTTTTATCCTTTAGAGAAAATGAAAAAAATATTCATTTTGGCTAGCTCAGAATTGTCTTGAAACGTTCCACATACTTCCTCAAACTCTTTTATGTGCAGATATGGGCTTTCTGTTTCGAGTCCATGGAATTAAGGGNACACTTGTTTTGTGGGAGGGCCAACATTAACTTGATGAACCTTTTTCATCTGTAAGCTTTCGAAATATGGTGGACATTTTTGCTCTTAGGTCATCATCAGCTCTCAAGACGTACTTACACCCTTGGGAAGTAGATGGTTTGGCTTCGATAATAGTAGGGGAGGCTGAGTCCCACATCTGAGAACTATCAAATATTGTGTCAAAAAAATTGAATGCCTTCTCTGGACTCTTGCTCATAAATTCTCCTTGAGCCATCATTTCGACAAACTATCGTAGTCTAGTGGGCAAGGAGTCATAAAAAAATCCTACCAAAGTCTAATTCCCCAAAGCATGGTGTGGGCAGGACTGGAGTAGATCCTTGAATCTCTCCCAACTTTGGTAAAAGGTTTCTCCTTCTTTGACCGAAAAATTTATGATTTGCCTTTTCAGTGCATTAGTGCGGTATAGAGGAAAGAATTTTATGAAAATTTATTTTGTAGTGCCCGCCAATCAGGTATTGAAACAGCTTTTAAGGAATTTAGTCATTGTTTAGTTTTATCCTTTAGAGAAAATGCAAAAAAATATTCATTTTGGCTAGCTCAGAATTGTCTAGAAACGTTCCACATACTTCCTCAAACTCTTTTATGTGCAGATATGGGCTTTCTGTTTCGAGTCCATGGAATTAAGGGAGTAGTTGAACTATCCCCACCTTTACAGTAAAGAGGGGTTCATCTTCAGGAAAGATAAAACAAGAGGGGACACTATTTCTTGTAGGACTTAAGTAATCCTGCAAGGTTCGAATGTTAGGCACTTCCCCCTCTCTTACAGGAACTTCTCCTTGTCTCTCATTATTTGCCATATTATTATCAAGAGGGTTGATGAGCACAAAATATTGCATAGTTATTTGCCTCATTTCATGATTTTTAACTTAAATTTGCATATTAATTATTTAGAATTAGTTAAAGTTAGGAATAATATGGAAATTTTGATGTTGCATGTAATTATAGCATAAATGATGGCTTTTAGAGCTTTACAACTAAATGTGAATGTGTGGTCAAGAGATGGACACATTTGAATGAGGATAGGGAGGCTTGGAAGGTGAAGAAACCAAGAAAAATGTAATTTGGATAAAAACCTCCTGGAAGGTTTGGCCATAAACCTTCCGGACGGTTTAGCCCACTGGTTTCCCAAGGTCTTGACACAGTACTGCTATTTTTTCCATGTTTGACAATGATCCACTTTGAATCTAAAAAAGTACAAAACCTAAAAGTTGTAGATCTAGATGTCTTCTATATTGTGTCCAAATTTTAGCTCAATCGCACGGTTGGATCAGAAGTTATGGCAATTTTACTAAAAGTGGTCCTGAGCTATCACCTTCCGAAAAACCTTCCAGAAGGTTCTGCCTACTGGAATCGACCTTCCGGAAGGTTTTGCGCAGAATGCCTAGAACACCTGCAACTCATGCTCCACTTGTTTGGGGGTTCCACCATTGATTCTTTCACTTGTCCCCTGACATCCTTACATATTTATGTGTCCCCTACACCCTAGGGGAGGACTTTGGAGGCATTGGCATTAATGAGGATGGTAGAGAAGGGGGCTGCTAGAGGAGTTGCAGGCTAGTCTTCTCCTAGCCTGCCAAGCCAATCAACTCACCTCTCATTGATGGGAGGCCTNATGGGAGAGAAGGGGGCTGCTAGAGGAGTTGCAGGCTAGTCTTCTCCTAGCCTGCCAAGCCAATCAACTCACCTCTCATTGATGGGAGGCCTACACACAAGCTATGGGGAGCCTCACGGACAAAATTTGCATCCTCTCTCACCATATATTCAGCATTCCACAACATTTTAAAGTGTGGNGCTAGTCTTCTCCTAGCCTGCCAAGCCAATCAACTCACCTCCCATTGATGGGAGGCCTACACACAAGCTATGGGGAGCCTCATGGACAAAATTTGCATCCTCTCTCACCATATATTCAGCATTCCACAACATTTTAAAGTGTGGCTACCTAAGCTAGGAGTAATTCAATGTAGAAGATGATGAATAGTAATTAGAAAGCTTATGTTTTTGTATTTTCCTTTCCATTTCAGTTGTGGTAAGCTTTTAATCTCTTGTAATCTTTAACTCTTGCACCTTAATGTCATTTACTTCAAGTTTAGTTACATGTTCTTCATTTCACCATTAATGTTTTCAAGCTTTCTTCATTTTTAGTTTTAAAATGGGTATTGTATTTCTTTCTTTATAGTTCAAGTTTTCTAGCATTAAGTTAAGTTTCGTGCTCCATTTCAATATTCTGTCTCTTTATATTATGTATTTGTTTCTTGCTTTCATGAGTAGCTAGCTTTTTAGTTGGCTAATCCAAGGGAGACCTCCTCTTGGGCTTTCCATTTCAACTTATTTTCTTTCCTCCTCTCGGTATACGATGGTTCGGTTTGACTGGGTTGAGAGTGGACGTGATTGTGAGTCTTTGATATCCCATAGGCCTAGTCATGGGTTATGCTTAGNGTATTTGTTTCTTGCTTTCATGAGTAGCTAGCTTTTTAGTTGGCTAATCCAAGGGAGACCTCCTCTTGGGCTTTCCATTTCAACTTATTTTCTTTCCTCCTCTCGGTATACGATGGTTTGGTTTGACTGGGTTGAGAGTGGACGTGATTGTGAGTCTTTGATATCCCATAGGCCTAGTCATGGGTTATGCTTGGATCCTCACCTCCATTTGGTTGTGAGTTCTTGACACACCATAGGCATTGTCACGGTGTATGCTTGAATCCTCACCTCCATCTTGTCCCTAACTTCCCATGAATTAATCGTTCACCTATGCACCATTGAAGGAACATTTCGAGTTAAGTTGGGATTCCCATTGGAATGACCTCTTTGGATTAGCCAACACTTGTTTTTTTGCATTTTCATTAAGAACAAAACTCACCAAAATCAACTACATGATTTTACACTTTTCTCATTTTTGACAAAATCACCTTCACCACACTGGAACTTTCCTTGCCTTAAGAAGAGATGACCTTGGAACACTCTTCCAAGTAAAACACGACACTCAAAAGACTCCTTGCGATTGGGGAGCACTTTTGTTCACACACACTTCACATTTTATACATTTCATTCATCCACCATTCTGTTGCCNTTCACCACACTGGAACTTTCCTTGCCTTAAGAAGAGATGACCTTGGAACACTCTTCCAAGTAAAACACGACACTCAAAAGACTCCTTACGATTGGGGAGCACTTTTTTTCACACACTTCACATTTTATACATTTCATTCATCCACCATTTTGTTGTCCCATCTCTTGCATCATTCCGAGGATGAGTAACACTCCCTTACGCACATAAGTCCCATACACATTTGAGGGTGATGTTAAGAGGTTAGGAACAACAACGAAAAACATCAAGAAAGAGTCTACTACTAATCTAGGTGAAGATGATTCAGACTAATTCACAGATCCAACAGATTCTACTGGCAAATTTTGAAAGTGAGGATTGTCCTCAGAATAAAAAAAATAAATCATACACAATAAATCAAAGAAAGAATATATATACAAAAAGGAAGGTCTTCTTACCTTTTACCTTAAAACACCTTTTATGATTTCTCGGCAACATCGCCAAAAAAATTGACTTGATCTGATATGTGTACACCCAAGTGCAAGCGGTCAAGTTATAGTGATAATCTGGTTAAGTTCGGAGTCGAATTCACAAGGAACTATGTTTTGAAGTAAGCAGTGATAGAGACCAAGTAACTAGAAATCTTGAGAGTTTGAAGTTATGAAATTTCCTGAACAGAATATAAGATTCTTTCCAAGAAGTTTTCTAGACAAAATATAAGATAAATTCAAATGTAAATAGTCACCCTTTAGCTCGAGGATCTGAACAAGTAGTTAATCATCCAATTTATTATAATTGTGCTTGGTAACTCAATTAACTCCCGTGTCAATGGCAAGTTAATCGGAAGATAAAGGTGGATTGTAAGAATTAAGCACATGGTTCTAATGCATTTCTAGAAGTTTACAAGAATTGTCTATACCAAGACTAAACCCGTCTACAAACAAGTAAGTGTTTCTACAAAGCATCCAACCATAGCGTTAATATTCCATCTTTTAAATGACGTCCAATAATGGTGAAGATTAAAAGGTAGTCATGAAGATCTAGCCCGAGTACTTGCCTTGAACACATGGATCTTTCTATGCAAGAGTCTTCCATGTCATAGAAAGAACCATGGTTATATAAAGTACCTTAACTTTACNCTATACCAAGACTAAACCCGTCTACAAACAAGTAAGTGTTTCTACAAAGCATCCAACCATAGCGTTAATATTCCATCTTTTAAATGACGTCCAATAATGGTGAAGATTAAAAGGTAGTCATGAAGATTTAGCCCGAGTACTTGCCTTGAACACATGGATCTTTCTATGCAAGAGTCTTCCATGTCATAGAAACAACCATGGTTATATAAAGTACCTTAACTTTACTAGATGCATTCAATCATTCAATAAGCAAGTGTAATATAAAGCATTAAAGCATAAATGAAATACACAAAATATAACTTTCAGATGATTTATACATGTCCATCACCTCTTACTAAAGAATGAATGAGAAGCTACTCACTCTTCATGGCTTTGGTAAAGCTAGAAAAGTGAGTGATACTCATCCCTCCAAGTAGAGGATACAAAGTAAAGCACAATAAGCGAGGAGCCGATCTTCGACAAAGAATGAGTAAATCACATTCTACCCTTCATGGCTTTGGTAAAGCTCTAGAAAAGTGGAAGAGTTTCACTCCTCTAAGGGAAGAAGGAAGCTCAAGCAATGGAAGTGAAAGACAATTAATGAAAGTAGAAGAAAGGTAGTCACTTTTGGAGGGTTTCCACCGCAACCAAAAGATGATCTATCTCCCTTGATACAAGTAAATATAAGACTAAGTGTGAGACTAATTCTACAACTACAAGTGGGAGTCTAAGCCTCCTTCAAGTTTTCTACTAGTTCTTGGTGTAGTCTAAGCCTTCAAACCAAGCTCTAGCTTCCTACCCCAAAATCCTCTTTTCAAAGCTCCCACAAGGGGAGTATTTATAGGCAAGGAGGGGGGGGACAAGAGAATGTGAGGGAATAGTGTAGGGCGCTGAAAGTCTTCTGAAAGCTATCCACTCTACAGTCTGCCTGGGGACAACATTCAGACATTGTCTGGCGTTCGAACGTGGTTTCTGTCTTTGCTTGATGGGCATTCGAATGCCAGATGGGGTCTGAACCCCCCCCCCCCCACTCAAGTGGCCTTTGTTTTTCTGGCGAGCTAGTTCCACACTCCATGTACAACTTGTCTTTGCACTCAACAGCCTAGTCCTTAATAATTTAGGGGAACGTTTGAATGTTGTTTGGAGTTCGTTCGTGGTACTCAAGTACCTCAGTATAGCTGCAACACGTCATGTCTCAGTAGCCTGGTCTTCAATTAATTCAGGGGGACATTCCAACGTTATTTTGCGTTCAAACATGGTACTCAAGCACCTCAGTGTAGCTGCAACACACCTTGTCTCAGTAGCTTGGTCTTCAATTAATTTAGGGGAACGTTTGAACATAATTTAGTATTCGAACGTTCTTACTTTGTTCCAAACTTTTTCAATTTTGTCCCCCAGTATACTGGTGCTGCATTCAAGTTTGATATATGTTCACTTTAGGACCTGGAATGTCATCATTTAAACTCCATCAAAGTATAATTAGTCTTAAAAAGACATAGTAATTTGCTAATTTTAACTACTAATCATCTCACCCATGAGCTTGGAAGTGAGGTTTCCAAGAAAGGACTCCCTCAGTTCCTTCGAGATCTTCTATCAATGAATCAATTGTTGCTTTCCTTTTTTTTGACTACTGCATCTTCATCAAATCGGTAATATATGCAAAGTCTTCGATTGGATCCACCTCTTCCTTGGAGCCTACAAGGGTGGGAGAAAGCTCGATTATATTCCTAGGAGTCTCATCTATCGGATTTAGTGGTACCATGGGTGGATCCAAATGAGAAACCTTAGTGGTAGATTGTAAAGATTGAGACACAACTAGAACTCCAGAACCTAAAGCACCACTCAAAGTGGGACCCAGCACCAAGTTGATAAAGTTGGTAGGGACTCATCCTCTTCCCATCCCGTGTTTATGAGGACTCCTTAAGGGGGACAAAGTGCACAATAATTTTTCCCGAGCAACTCTTTGCTCGACAAGTTGAAGGGAGGTTACAGAGGGCACAACAATGAATGAACGATAGGTGGGCTCCTAACCAAGCAAGATATGAGCTGCTCAATACCGCTAATATCGAACACCAAACTCCCAAACCTTTTTAATATTTGAGATTTTCACATTAGATTCAGGAACTTTCCCCTTAATAATTTCACCTAAAATAAAAATTTCTTATTAGAAACAGGAAGAGGAAGGAAAATAGGGGGGGAAACAGCAAATTCTACCTGAGGCACCTTCTTCATATAGACAATTATAGTGAGGTTGCTCACCTGTTCAATGTTCCCAATTGCCCAAAACAAAGAAAACAACATTTTCATTTCCTTTGTTTGAATCTAGAAGGTGGGGTCATATAGCGATTAGGCTTCTTATCTCTAAAATAGTAGTTCTTATCAGCAGTATAGGTAGCAATATAGCCATAAAGGATCTCCTAGAGCCCAAGTTAACCCCTAAAAGGTTGTTCAAAGATACCACCCCCATCACTATCCTAAAAAAATTAGAACAACATTGAAAGAGGCATAGTTTCAAGGCCTGAAGAACCCACATAAGTAATGGGTGGATAGGGAACCTTTCTCCACCCTTAATAATAGCTCTGGTAGGGAAGGGGATTTGCTCCTTAGACTCTATGAGTAGTTTATCCTCAACAACTTCGATAATGACATCATTAGGGATGGCATATTTAGACCTAAACCTAGGAACATCGCTTGCTTCTAACTTACCCATAAGAAAAAAGGGAAGAAGGACTTCCAGAAATATCAAGGGAAGAAAGGCCTTCAAAAGCAACAATGGTGAGATATGGAGGAAGAAGATGCAATTATATTTCATACGGGAAAAAGGAAAAAGAAAAGGCATCAAAGAAACAATACCTGGAGCTTCTAACTGATGACCGTTTATGACAATGAAAAGGCCCAATTACCTTCTTTGTCCAGTACCAATTCTGAGAAGATATTGATGGAGGAAATGAGAACATAACAGAGAATAACCTCTCGTGTGCCACGTGGAGAGACATTCTCTGGGGGCAAGTGAAGGAGCTCAGAAACTTAAATTGCTAAAGGGATTGCATGGCAGAAGCACGTGACAAGAGCATGTGTTAATTATGCCATGACAGTTTATAAACCGAGAATAGGATCAAGTGGCTGAGCCAGTGTTATCGAGAATAGGTGGAAAAGCCGAGCAAGAGACAACAATCAGAATAAAGACCTATCTATTAGTCGATTTAATAGGTCTTCAACTCTATCCTTCTGGAATAAATCTCTACCAAAAGAATGGAATGATTGAGCCATCCAGCT
This sequence comes from Ilex paraguariensis, assembly GCA_963454935.2. Classification (NCBI taxonomy): domain Eukaryota; kingdom Viridiplantae; phylum Streptophyta; class Magnoliopsida; order Aquifoliales; family Aquifoliaceae; genus Ilex; species Ilex paraguariensis. The sequence goes on from CAUOFW020003125.1 coordinate 351,636, forward strand.
AATTTAGGGATAATAGAAGGGATAACCATGATTGAAAGTTAAGCATGTCACCAATATAGGCAATCAAGGAAGCTAAAAGGAATTTCAGCATAGATCAAGAGGAAGCCATCTAGAAGATAAAGGTGACACCTAGAATGAAAGGCGGCAAAAACCCTAGAGTCAAAGGCATTACAAAACACTATAAAGAGAGGTACAAAGGACAAGTTTAAGGTATGCACAACTAACCCAGTGAATGTGTCAACCCATTCCAAATACTCAAAACTAACTTTGGCATTACAGTGCTTCCAACTGGTCAAACCCCCAGTCTCAGGCAGTTTGTTCGTTTTGCAGGTTGTGGTGGTCTTCGCTCATGCATTAGGAGTTTCTTGATCATTCATCAAAGAGGCCTCAAATTTCTACCTCTTACAATCTTGTGTGCACATTTTCCTTCTTATTCTTCTCTTTGTCTGACAGACTAACCATAGAAATCATATGATTTCTTGAAGATTCAACTTCCAAGGAAACTAGGTCCTCCNGGCAAGGAGGGGGGGGACAAGAGAATGTGAGGGAATAGTGTAGGGCGCTGAAAGTCTTCTGAAAGCTATCCACTCTACAGTCTGCCTGGGGACAACATTCAGACATTGTCTGGCGTTCGAACGTGGTTTCTGTCNCCTTCAATAGACTTCATCAACTAATGCTTCGACCATCTACATAGATTAAAGATTTCCCATTAAGTGGTGGAGTAAATCTGAGACAACCTGCAAAATTAACGCAAAAAATGAGCACAACCGCTGATTTTTANCCTTCAATAGACTTCATCAACTAATGCTTCGACCATCTACATAGATTAAAGATTTCTCATTAAGTGGTGGAGTAAATCTGAGACAACCTGCAAAATTAACGCAAAAAATGAGCACAACCGCTGATTTTGANCTCATCCTCTTCCCATCCCGTGTTTATGAGGACTCCTTAAGGGGGACAAAGTGCACGATAATTTTTCCCGAGCAACTCTTTGCTCGACAAGTTGAAGAGAGGTTACAGAGGGCACAACAATGAATGAACGACAGGTGGGCTCCTAACCAAGCAAGATATGAGCTGCTCAATACCGCTAATATCGAGCACCAAACCCCCAAACCTTTTTAATATTTGAGATTTTCACANGTACAACTTGTCTTTGCACTCAACAGCCTAGTCCTTAATAATTTAGGGGAACGTTTGAATGTTGTTTGGAGTTCGTTCGTGGTACTCAAGTACCTCAGTATAGCTGCAACACGTCATGTCTCAGTAGCCTGGTCTTCAATTAATTCAGGGGGACATTCCAACGTTATTTTGCGTTCAAACATGGTACTCAAGCACCTCAGTGTAGCTGCAACATGCCTTGTCTCAGTAGCTTGGTCTTCAATTAATTTAGGGGAACGTTTGAACATAATTTAGTATTCGAACGTTCTTACTTTGTTCCAAACTTTTTCAATTTTGTCCCCCAGTATACTGGTGCTGCATTCAAGTTTGATATATGTTCACTTTAGGACCTGGAATGTCATCATTTAAACTCCATCAAAGTATAATTAGTCTTAAAAAGACATAGTAATTTGCTAATTTTAACTACTAATCATCTCACCCATGAGCTTGGAAGTGAGGTTTCCAAGAAAGGACTCCCTCAGTTCCTTCGAGATCTTCTATCAATGAATCAATTGTTGCTTTCCTTTTTTTTGACTACTGCATCTTCATCAAATCGGTAATATATGCAAAGTCTTCGATTGGATCCACCTCTTCCTTGGAGCCTACAAGGGTGGGAGAAAGCTCGATTATATTCCTAGGAGTCTCATCTATCGGATTTAGTGGTACCATGGGTGGATCCAAATGAGAAACCTTAGTGGTAGATTGTAAAGATTGAGACACAACTAGAACTCCAGAACCTAAAGCACCACTCAAAGTGGGACCCAGCACCAAGTTGATAAAGTTGGTAGGGACTCATCCTCTTCCCATCCCGTGTTTATGAGGACTCCTTAAGGGGGACAAAGTGCACAATAATTTTTGCCGAGCAACTCTTTGCTCGACAAGTTGAAGGGAGGTTACAGAGGGCACAACAATGAATGAACGATAGGTGGGCTCCTAACCAAGCAAGATATGAGCTGCTCAATACCGCTAATATCGAGCACCAAACTCCCAAACCTTTTTAATATTTGAGATTTTCACATTAGATTCAGGAACTTTCCCCTTAATAATTTCACCTAAAATAAAAATTTCTTATTAGAAACAGGAAGAGGAAGGAAAATAGGGGGGGAAACAGCAAATTCTACCTGAGGCACCTTCTTCATATAGACAATTATAGTGAGGTTGCTCACCTGTTCAATGTTCCCAATTGCCCAAAACAAAGAAAACAACATTTTCATTTCCTTTGTTTGAATCTAGAAGGTGGGGTCATATAGCGATTAGGCTTCTTATCTCTAAAATAGTAGTTCTTATCAGCAGTATAGGTAGCAATATAGCCATAAAGGATCTCCTAGAGCCCAAGTTAACCCCTAAAAGGTTGTTCAAAGATACCACCCCCATCACTATCCTAAAAAAATTAGAACAACATTGAAAGAGGCATAGTTTCAAGGCCTGAAGAACCCACATAAGTAATGGGTGGATAGGGAACCTTTCTCCACCCTTAATAATAGCTCTGGTAGGGAAGGGGATTTGCTCCTTAGACTCTATGAGTAGTTTATCCTCAACAACTTCGATAATGACATCATTAGGGATGGCATATTTAGACCTAAACCTAGGAACATCGCTTGCTTCTAACTTACCCATAAGAAAAAAGGGAAGAAGGACTTCCAGAAATATCAAGGGAAGAAAGGCCTTCAAAAGCAACAATGGTGAGATATGGAGGAAGAAGATGCAATTATATTTCATACGGGAAAAAGGAAAAAGAAAAGGCATCAAAGAAACAATACCTGGAGCTTCTAACTGATGACCGTTTATGACAATGAAAAGGCCCAATTACCTTCTTTGTCCAGTACCAATTCTGAGAAGATATTGATGGAGGAAATGAGAACATAACAGAGAATAACCTCTCGTGTGCCACGTGGAGAGACATTCTCTGGGGGCAAGTGAAGGAGCTCAGAACCTTAAATTGCTAAAGGGATTGCATGGCAGAAGCACGTGACAAGAGCATGTGTTAATTATGCCATGACAGTTTATAAACCGAGAATAGGATCAAGTGGCTGAGCCAGTGTTATCGAGAATAGGTGGAAAAGCCGAGCAAGAGACAACAATCAGAATAAAGACCTATCTATTAGTCGATTTAATAGGTCTTCAACTCTATCCTTCTGGAATAAATCTCTACCAAAAGAATGGAATGATTGAGCCATCCAGCTAATTTAGGGATAATAGAAGGGATAACCATGATTGAAAGTTAAGCATGTCACCAATATAGGCAATCAAGGAAGCTAAAAGGAATTTCAGCATAGATCAAGAGGAAGCCATCTAGAAGATAAAGGTGACACCTAGAATGAAAGGCGGCAAAAACCCTAGAGTCAAAGGCATTACAAAACACTATAAAGAGAGGTACAAAGGACAAGTTTAAGGTATGCACAACTAACCCAGTGAATGTGTCAACCCATTCCAAATACTCAAAACTAACTTTGGCATTACAGTGCTTCCAACCGGTCAAACCCCCAGTCTCAGGCAGTTTGTTCGTTTTGCAGGTTGTGGTGGTCTTCGCTCATGCATTAGGAGTTTCTTGATCATTCATCAAAGAGGCCTCAAATTTCTACCTCTTACAATCTTGTGTGCACATTTTCCTTCTTATTCTTCTCTTTGTCTGACAGACTAACCATAGAAATCATATGATTTCTTGAAGATTCAACTTCCAAGGAAACTAGGTCCTCCTTCAATAGACTTCATCAACTAATGCTTCGACCATCTACATAGATTAAAGATTTCCCATTAAGTGGTGGAGTAAATCTGAGACAACCTGCAAAATTAACGCAAAAAATGAGCACAACCGCTGATTTTTATATCCATGGTATTTTGCTTGCTTGATTGTCATCAATAAACTTCTTTTAGGCATTACAACAAACACTTCATGTGCGTTATTCAAGTCGATGCTGGTGGTGACTCGGTAGTGCTTGCGGTGGGGTGGTCTGGGTGTACTAGTCCAATCCCATTATTCAAATCGATACATAGTTTTGTTTTTTGCAACACTACTAATAGACAGTCAAGAGTAATGACGAAACAATAAGAAAAAATGAAGGCAACAAAAAATGGAGAACATATAGTCTTACCCTCTTTGTTCCCCTGAGTTGTTGTAAACCTGAGATTCATCATCGTTCGTCACCAATCTGATCTTCAAAACCCAATTCAACATTTAAAACCCATGTAAGAAAACAACCACATATAAAAGAAAAATCAAAGTAGTTGGGGGTGGTTATGGTAATGAGAGATGGGGCAATAGTGGTGGCTGTGGGGTATGGGGGTTTGATGACATGGACTTGCCTCACGTCTCTCGCTTACGTCTTTTTCCGAAATTATGTGAGTAGGATAAAATTCAATTGACGGGAAAACATATTTTGGACAGTTAATTTTATCTATTAGATTAATAAAAAATATTTATCAATTATTCTGAGACGTTTGAACGATTTCATAAGTAGAGAGATTAAAAAAAATTGTCCTTTGTCATATAGATTCGAGAGAGATTCAAAAGCAATGTTGTTTGTATTTTCTTTTCTTTTTTTTGGGGCTGTTGACCTTCTGTGCAGGCGGAAGAAAGTCTTGTGCTTGTTTATCACTATAGTTATTCTTGTAATTGACAGAATCAGGATTGAGGTATATTTTTTCCTCTACATAATTTGGTGATCTAAGGAAATTAGATGCATGTGGGCATCTTTGATTTTCTTTGTACCCAATATAACATGTTATTTTTATATCAATTATTATTTTTTAGCATACTCGCTATTGTTATTATTTGAATTTAAATGTCATATGACTTCGTCCAGTTGATCAACCAATGACACATTAATCTAGTCCCTTGGACTTGACCGACTTGAGGTCCGAACTTTGCTTAATAAAATATGCTCCAACTTGAAACGGGGCATGGCTTATAATGTTTGATGTTGCGGAAACTCAATAGAGGTCTAATCCATGTCGGCCGCATCAGGTCTAATACACGACGGTAATCTTTACACAGCATAGCTTCTGGCATTAATTACATCCCACTTTGTAAGTATGTTCAAATTCAAGCAGCAGTCATCTTTAAAGGCGAAATTATTAACTGAAGATAACAGAAACGATGAAGTTCTTTCACAAACATTAAAGTAACGTACTATTTTATTTCTCCTAATATACCACTGAAAAATAAAATATTATGATTATTTAAAGAATCACAAACAATTCATTAGCAGCGAAGAACCAAATTGTTTTGCCTGTACAGTGTTCTTGTTATTCCACATGGTGACGAGGGGATAGAACAATTAGAAGGCATGGAGATCAAATAAAAATTGTGGTGGCTTTCAACACAACATCGGGAGAAAAAATACTGTAGACATACAATATATATTCAAGCTGTTCGCAATCAGAATTATCACAATAATATGTATCAGATGGCATGGTTGTTTTTAATGTCAGTCCAATAGAGCACAAGGCAGGATCAACACAAACTTCTACAAATCTCCAAAACACTTGTCAACTCTCTGCATCTCTACTTCCTTTCTTACACACATCTATAACAATAGCCAATGCGAATGAAAACCACGCATGAACACACTGCCCAAGAAAATATATCACTATTTACTATGATACCAGACTATGTGGTTACTGTGGGTCTGCTTGGCCTTTTTCCTTCCATGGCATCTTTCTTCTTTCGACAGTTGTTGCAGAGGAATGGGCCTTCCCATGGCTTTGATGCGGGAGAAAAAAAGGGACCAGAGTTAACAGATAAACCATCACTTGGTGGCTGATCCACTTGGCAAATTGCACATCTGAATAACCCAGAGTTCGAGTTCAAAGGAAAATCCTTGCCCAGCCTGCAGTAAACAGACGAAAATAAACTGCAATCAAAGGCAACAGCCCAAGATGACAAAAATCCAAAAAGTCCCCCTTCACTTCTTTGCTAGACAAACTGCATCAAAGCTCATAGACTATAACTACAATAAGGATAGAAAAAATTTAAAAACAAATAAAAAATCAACCACAATAGGAATAACGACAAATTAAAACATATTCGGGAAAACTTCACCCCTTATAGATAATTCTATCTTCAGAGAACTCCTGGCATTATCTGAAACTTACTTGTACCCCCTTCTAGTTGATATATCCGTTTCATTCAGACCCCTTGTGATTGATTGTTATTGACAAGCTAAAAAGTGAATAGAACCATTCAACATTTGGTAAAAATACAAATATTACCACCGACATAGCTTTTATTTTAAAATATCATTGTATTTGGAAGTTAAAAGGCCTAATTTTTCTTTTATATTTATATTTCCTCCTCCTCCTCCTCCTCCCTGCAACAGACCACTCCTCTCTCTCTCTCTCTCTCTCTCTCTCACACACACACACAACCAACCAACAAACACCATGGCAAGCCAGCCAACCCACCAACACCACCCAATCCCTTTGACCACACCCCCATAGCTGCACACACAGTCACACATAACCACACGCACTCTGAACTCCATCACCAGAACACCTTTGACCACCATCTATTTAGATGCCTATCTGACGCATAGTCATCCAATTCAAACCCACCAGTGAACATATTTGACCCACAGTCCATCAAATTCAATCCACTTGAATCCCCCTCCAACTCACCAAACCCCCACCTCAAACCAACTCGCACCACCACCAATCTCATAAATCCCAAAAACAATTTTGAATTTGATTTGAATGAAAATGATAAATTTGATTTGCTTTGCCAGATAAAGAGAGAGAGGTGGTGAATGGTGGTAGGAAAATCATTCAATGTTTGCCACAAAAGAGAGAAGCACGTTGTGAAGGAACTTTCCAAGCTGCTCAAACCAAATCAATGTAAAGAAAACCCATCAAATTCTTCCCCCTCACCACCAGAATCTCTGCAGGCCACCCAATTTCAATCAAGAGAGAGAGAGAGAGATCGTAGAGCCATTTGAAATTGATGGGTCAGATGGCAAGGAGAGGGGAGAGAGAGGAGGTGGGACTAGATGGGGGATATTTTGGTTCTCTGTGGTTCAAATAATATAAATATGTACTAGTTGCTACACTTTGAGATAGTGGAAACAACGTTAGAGATTATGATAAATGCAAATATCTATAAGGAGTAATTTTAATTAAGCTCTTGCTAAACCCTCGAATCGATAAATAACTCTCCTTGTACTAAAGTGTATCAAGAATGATCATTTTTTTTTGGTCTGTCATCCATAACGATATCGACTCGATAATCTCTTGTACCTTTCAAAGAGGTTGCACGGCAATCCATAAATTTTTTTTTTTTGTCTTTTTGACAAAAGGGNTATCGACTCGATAATCTCTTGTACCTTTCAAAGAGGTTGCACGGCAATCCATAAATATTTTTTTTTGTCTTTTTGACAAAAGGGTAATGCTACTTGTGGCAAATTTATTAACTCAATTAGTATGTATTATCTATGTAGCTTTTGATTAGCTTCTTGTTCTCTATATATAGAGGGAAAGAAAAGATTTTTTCTAGCTACTTGGTAATTCAAAATAATTAAGATAAGGATTTCAAAAGGTTTTCTCAAAAATTGACATAATATTTCACAATAAAATATTGAAGAGGTAAGATGGCTCAACATCCAATAATTCATGTATTTTTAATGCAATTAGGGTATTTAATCTTGAAATCCATAGGCCATAAACTCTGTCATAATAATAATATTAACTAAGGATTTAGATGTAGATAATGCTTTTATTTCAATAATCATTACAAAATTATGAAATAGATTTTATATAACTTGTTAGAAATATAATATAATATTTTTCTTACAATAATCATTATTAAATGACACACAGAATATACAAAATCTAAAAGTTAAAAGGAATTTAATACAATAAAAGATGATGGAGAATATGAAGATTCAAGTGAAATTAATAATTAATATATAGACTTAAGATGGGAAAGTAACTCTTGGATGAATTGCAAAATTAACTTTATAGTATTAATTAAGGCAAAAATTGAAGTAAGGATTAAATTGGCTTTGTAGCATCGTTCAATGGTGTATTTAGAAATCAATAGTTTTTCACTTTTGTTGACATTTCGTAGTAGCATAGATAGACATAGATATAGATATACACAAACACGTGTAAATATGTAAATGTACATGTTTACATATTTATTTGTCAGTTTGTCGATTTGTACAAAACTCAGGTGCATAGGGGTAAAATTAACATTTTTGTTAGCTCTAAGGAGACAAACATTGACAAGGGGTGTCAATGAAATTGGCAGGGGGTGCCTTAGAAGATGGCATAGGGTTAACTAACATTTTTGTTAGCTCTAAGGTGACAAACACTAACAAAGAGTGTCAAGGGGTGTCGAGGAAATTTGCAGAGGTGCCTTAGAAGATAGGGCATTTTACAAAAGGTGTGGATGAAGTTCTGCTAAAAAATTCTTAAACTTCTCATCCAGTTTCTTCGAGACCCTCACTATGTTATAATCAAGAATGATTCAATGAGAATAATGGAAGCATCAAGTTCCAGTCATACATAATTGAAATTATATTTCCTAATTATGAAAACTGCAATACCCAATGATAATGCAGAGGCATCAATGAAGTCCCAATTCCAGGCTATTGCAGCACAACATTATTTGTTAGAAAACTATAGAATAAGCATAATAACGCGAGTGTTTAAAATTGACCAAGTGTCGGGGAGTTTTACCAAGTATACATTCACCTGGTGCTTAATGAAGCACAAAACACGAAGACAATCACATATGTATAAGTAGTTCTATGTCCAAGTGTATGTATAACTGAAAGCTCCATGCTAAGCTCCTCCAACCAAATACTTCAAGAATCAATGCTTTTGTTATATTCTACTGCCTCCAGTAAGCAGGGCATATCATAAAACAGAGATCTACAAAAATATGCATCAGTGATCCACAAGACTTTCAGGATACTTGCTTATAGCCTGTCCATACATGGCTTTGTGGCATTGGTTCAACATGATAACCAGAACTTGACAATTTTTATGATATCAATATTCTTGGTCTTAGAAAATATGGTTATCACATAAAATTGAAACCACACAGTGATCCTCACAGGAAAATCTCTTCACAAAAATATCACATGGGTAGAAACAAAAGTGATGAGGATTGTGTTTGAGTTGGATAGATATTATAAATTTATTATGAGAGTTATTTGGATATTATTTAGTATTTACTTTTTTAGTAATTTCTTTTAATTTATAAGGACTTACTTTTTATTTTGATTATGTATTAGTTTTAAGATTTTGTATTCTCTATCTATATAATAAAATCAGATATATGTTTGAACTTATGGGCATAGTTGTTAGTATCGTACGATACACGATACATATCATACAATACGTCACGATACAGGCCTAAAACGATACGGATCGTAGTTTTTTATTGTTTTTGTGTTGTAACTTCCGATATACGATATGATACGATACGCACGATACGTGCAAAGCCTGTTAATTTTTTTATTTTTTTTTTATAGAGCGAAGTCATTTTGGGCAAAAAGACTGATTTTTTTATCCCTATAACCACTGAAACGACATCGTTTCAGTGGCTAGGATTTATAAAAAAAATAAGATTCATCTTTCCCTTCTTCGTTCAACGAACATATTCGACTCGTCCTGGGTGTTCTTTAGCCTTTGACGACGACGATCACAGAAGTTGCCTTCTTCCATCGAAGGTGCCTCCTCGTTGTTCGCTGGTCTTTGAACTCCAAATCTCTATATCTTCGAATCCAGCTGGCCTTCGAATCGCTGGTCTTCGCTGTCTTCGTTGTTCGCTAGCCTTTTATTATAATATGGTGTGAGCTTTGTATTATAATATTAGTGAACTATGTTGATGACTTGAATAGTTGGTGGAGTGTTAATAAAATGCTATATTTTTATGAGTATTTTATCTTTTTTCAAAAGTATATATATTTTATTATTATTTATTTAAAATTGCGCCATAGCTTACAATACACAATACTANTTTTATCTTTTTTCAAAAGTATATATATTTTATTATTATTTATTTAAAATTGCGCCGTAGCTTACAATACACAATACTATACGATACACTATTTTTAAAAAACGATACGCCTTCCGATACACGATTTGATAACTATGCTTACGGAGAATATATTTTTCCNCGATACACTATTTTTAAAAAACGATACGCCTTTCGATACACGATTTGATAACTATGCTTACGGAGAATATATTTTTTCCCAAAATTTCATACACTCAACACACACATTCCTATCCATGCACAGTATTATAATTCAATATACAGTAACTTTAGTCACGAGGTATTGCTAGTACATATGCATGGGGTAAAGCTCTTGTTTGAGGTAGACTTTGTCACACTCAACACACTTTCTCCCCTAAATTTCAAAAACTCAACACACATTCCACTCAACACACTTTCTCCCCTTAATTTCAAAAACTCAACACACACTCCACAACACACAGCTGCACATACATACACCACATATTCCAATGCATGCACAGTGTCATAATTCAGTGTACAGTGACTTTAGTCACCGGGTATCGCTAGTATATATATATGGGGTAAAGCTCTTGTTTGAGGTAGACTTTAATTACTATTGAATATTAAGAATTATTTGTTCTCTTTCTCATCTCCTTAATTCTACCTTAAATCTGATACCAAATTGATGTAGATTGGGAAAAAATAGGGGATGAGAAATAGAAGTAGATGGATGATGCATGCACAGTATCATAATTCAATATACAGTAATTTTAGTCACAAGATATCGCTAGTATATATGTATGGGGTAAAGCTCTTGTTTGAGATTGACTTTGCCACACTCAACACACTTTCTCCCCTAAATTTCAAAAACTCAACACACACTCCACTCAACACACTTTCTCCCCCAAATTTCAAAAACTCAACACACAGATGCACATACATACATCATATATTCCAATGCATGCACAATGTCATAATTCAGTGTACAGTGACTTTAGTCACGAGGTATCGCTAGTATNCAAAAACTCAACACACAGATGCACATACATACATCATATATTCCAATGCATGCACAGTGTCATAATTCAGTGTACAGTGACTTTAGTCACGAGGTATCGCTAGTATATATATATATATAGATATGGGGTAAAACTCTTGTTTGAGGTAGACTTTGATTATCATTGAATATTAAGAATTGTTTTCTCCTTTAAGTTCTCTTTCTTATCTCCTTAATTCTACCTTTTTCATCACCCTTCTACTTCTATTTCTCATCCCCTACTTCTTCCCAATCTACATCAATTTGGTATCAAAGCTACGAAAACGTACATCAATTTAGTATTAGAGCCCAATTTCGTTCCTAATCACACACTATAAAGCATCGTCACTGTTCACGATTTATCAACCATACCATCACTGTCCATTGTCATCACAACCATCTACATCCTTCAGGCAAGCAGTGTTTTGAAGAGAAGAATAAGGTGCTGGTCCATCATCAGAGTTTCAACTGCTGTTCGTCAGAAGTTCAACAATGGTTCACTGTTTATCACCATTTTCGTTGAGCTTATTCACCCTATTTACTACCCCACCCAAAGTTTTGAACATCCAAATTGGTTCTCATCCATTCCCACTGTTCATATTCATCAACTACAGTATTGGAGTACGGGAGACCATCATTGGGTTGATCTTGTCAACAATCGCTGGCAACCTTTGGAGTGTTGTCGCTGCTTTCGAAGCATCATCGTTGTTATTGTGCTTCGGTGGAGATTGAACTAAATCTTCGATGTGTGTTGCCATCTTCATGCCATCACTGTCACAAGTAGTAGCCTCCTGCTCCGTCTACAGATTTGTGACGCTAGGGATAAGTTGTAACCCTTAAGCATCATGAAAAAGAGAACCTCCTGGTAGGTTTTAAGTTGGGGCAAACCGATCCAGATCCATTTTCATTGACCCGCTTTTTTAAAAAAAAAAAAAAGACCTCAGTCTAGCTATTCCACAATAACCAACTCATCTCCCTTTTTTAATTATCACATCCTGTTAACCCAAATTAGAGATGGTTATAGACCGGGGCCAAGGGAATAGTCTCTATCCCCATACCCGCTTAAAAAATATTCGTCCACTCCCGGTCCACCTCTGTTAACAAAACTAATTTTAATCTCCATCCCCGTCTGTGGGTAAATTTTAACCCCCGCCCCCGCCACCCGCACATAAAATCCAAGGAAGAGAATCCAATGAATTCCATAACAATAGTTAGCAAAATCAAACAAATATCATCAAAGAGAAGTATAATTTCAACATATTGTACCCACAAAGAATAAGTACACCGGAAATTGATACGAATCAAAAGAAAAAACAATGGTGGAGTATAAAATCTCTCAGGCATTCCAACAAACACTTGGTGTCCAAATCAACAAATTTCAAATTGTGTTTATTGTGCTCTGTTTATGTGTTGGGTGTGTGTTTGTGTGTGTGGGTTGGTTTGTGTTGTGTGTGCGATATGTGTTTGGGTGAGTGGGTGAGTGTGTTTGTTTTTGTTGTGTGTGTTTTTTTCTCTCAAAGGTCACCCATTCTAGTACTACTCTCACCCAAGCACCTTAATTGCGGAGTTCTACTGAGATCCAGTATATGAATGTGCTAGGTTTGTTGTGTTGTGTGTTGGGTGTGGGTGTGCATGTGATGAGTGTGTGTGTGTGCGCGCGATGTGTCAGTGTGTCCGCGTGATATGTGTCTCTCTGTGTGTGTGCATGATGTGTCTATGTGTGTCGTGTCCATTGTGAGAGTGTGTGTGCGCGCGCGCGCGCGCACGGGTGTGGGTGTGTGCATGTAATGTGGTGAGTGTGTGTTGCAGAAAAGATAAAGAAAAGAGAAGAGTGGGAGAGAGAGATTAACGTTGGGGACAAATAGGTTCACCAGAGTTGCAGGGTCATCGAAATTCTGCCGGAATTAGTATTGGAGATTGAGAGTGGAGAGAAATTGGCGGTGGCGGTGGCAGTAGCAATGGCGCTGGCTATGGTGCTAACACACACACATGCAAATACACACACAGAGGAGGGAAGGATGAAAAGAAAAAAAAATAAGAGATTAAGAGTGGGGCATGGCTCTAACAAAGGAATGATTGGTGAGTGTGACTAAGGTGCAATGGAATTAGGAGGAAAATTTTGTAAGGGCTAAAATTCAACTCGTGAGGTGTTTTATTAAATAGATATATAATATATATATATATATCAAGTTTAACGGGGGCGAGGAAGGGGCAGGGTAGAAGCGAGGTGAGGGTAAGTGTCGGTCCATCCCAACCCCATCCCCCCATGGGTTTATACAGATATTTGTATATACATTTACCGTCCAATACGTATAATCCATCTTCAGTCCAAACGGGACGGGTTTGGATGAATCCCCATTTTTCTCTGGTCCGCTGTCATCCCTAACCCAAATCAAGCCTAGTCCAAATTTCATCAGACATATAATCCTAATTTACCCAACCATTAACGTGTTAGCTCTTACTTGGTCCAAGTTCAATCCAATCCAAAACCAATTAAACCCAATTGTTTATCTAAACCTCATCAACCTATTAACCCCATACCACATTGATCTGACAGTCCACATCCTATTTCACCCTTTGGCCCAAAAAAAAACAAGAGAAGGAAAAAAACAGTTTCATAATTTTTGAAATTGCCCCAGCTCCAAAGAAAAATTATTGGATGTCTCAGCAACTTCAGAAATTGCAAGATTGCCCTAGCAGCTTTTAAAACTACAACTCTACTCCACGAGTTTCTCAAAAATTACAAATTTTCCCTCAAGTTCTAGAAAATTGCTGAATCATCTCATAAATTTCAAAAGTTACAAAATCATCCACCAGAAGTTTCAAAATTGCAAAATTATCCCCCATAAGTTTCAAAAGTTGTAGAATCATCCCCTAAAAGTTCCATAAGTAGCATAATCATCCCCAAAAATTTCAAGAATTGCAAGGTGACCCCAAAAGTTTCAAAATTTCAACATTCCTTTCAAAGAAAGCTTGATTAAGATGCATACTTTCGCAAAATTTGAGACTAATATTTTTATTCATAGGGAATTTATAGAATTTGCAAAAGGTCAAAAACATATTCTTTACTTTTAAGCTTTCTCACTTCTTGAAATTGTCGAGTGTATTCTTGAACATGTTTTTATGTCATTGTCATCTTTCGAGAGTCGACCATGAATTCATACAATTCTTACGATGCATATCCATATACCTATCGAACTTCAAGAATGTCTCGAGGTTACAATTCTTCATAGAGTCACCACTATATCTACTCCACTCCTAGATTTTCTCGAGATCATCATTTAGTCTATAGCCAGTTTGAGTTTTATTATGAGGATGATCAATAATACTACTCTGGGACATTCAGATCACATGATAATTATCCACGTCCTAGTTCCCAAAGTTGTGGTCGAGGTCGGTCTCGATTTGTAACCAATACCCTTTATTACCATTTTAAAGCCCAAGCTTCCCTAGATAAAAAGGTTGAGACCTTCGAAATTGGAGTGGTCAATAACAAACATTCATTTAGCCGATTACGTGAGGAGTGTAGAGAGATGAAAAATTAATTGTCTAAATTCACTACTCAACTTTCCCACTTAACTAAGATTCTTGAAAAGGGTTCAATGGAGAAAAACAGGGTCAAATCCTCAATATCACATAATTTCGAGCACACTCAAAGTGAGAATTACATTGTTGTTCCATTAGACCCTCATGATGTCCATACTTAAAAATCTTTTTTTGAATCTTCACTGGTCGTTGAACTTGAGGAAAAATCCATTCAGTTGCTCTTATGTTGGATGTTGAACATATCGAGTTTTTATTTAGAATTTGTTGGTGATTTTTCTGTGTCTATTCTTTCAAGTCATGCTATCATTGTTCCTGATTCTTTCCTACCTGAGATTGTTAACTTTGTTATGGATTCTTCCCCATCTAAGATTGCTGACTTTGTTTCTCTGTCCATTATTAAGTGTTCACTTAAGTTTGTACTTAATTACTTTTAGCACCAGGGCGTTATTGTTACTCCTTTGTCATCGATGTCTTGTTCTANCTTCCCCATCTAAGATTGCTGACTTTGTTTCTCTGTCCATTATTAAGTGTTCACTTGAGTTTGTACTTAATTACTTTTAGCACCAGGGCGTTATTGTTACTCCTTTGTCATCGATGTCTTATTCCACTGAATACTTAATGTTGAAATCTAATGGGAATTGTTTTGTTATTCTTGAGTTTAGATCTATTGCTTATTTGCTTAATTTTCCATTGAATATTAGCATTAGTCCAAATTTTTATACAAAGGACATGCTACTTTATTGAATCACCTTGGAGTCCCCCGTATTTGCTGGTGGTATTGCCTCTTCATCAACACTATCTCTAGTTCCTATTTCTCCATTTCCACCGCATATTCTAGAAAAGATAAATGACGTACTACAGTACCAATACTAGTACTAGATTGTTAGCATTCTAAATGGAGATTGTCGCATTTATCCTGCTCGATGGAAAGATGGTGATACTCCTTTCATTATAGAGGAAAAGTACTACCATCTTTATTCTGTTCCTTTAAAGTACTTTGGCTTTGATAACTCTCCAAAGGAGAATTTTTCTCAACCGAAGGAGAATGATGAGGATCGTGTTGGAGTTTGATAGATACTATAGATTTATTATGAGAGTTATTTGGGTACTATTTAGTATTTATTTTTTTTAGTAATTTCTTTTAATTTTTAAGAATTTATTTATCATTTTGATTATGTATTAGTTTTAGCATTTTGTATTCCCTATATATATATATATATATATAAGGGGTAAAGCTCTTATTTGAGATAGACTTTAATTATTATTGAATATTGAGAATTGTTTTCTCCTTTTAAGTTCTCTTTCTCATCTCCTTAATTCTTCCTTTCCTCATCACCCTTTTATTCTAT
The DNA here is from genome assembly GCA_963454935.2 of Ilex paraguariensis. Classification (NCBI taxonomy): domain Eukaryota; kingdom Viridiplantae; phylum Streptophyta; class Magnoliopsida; order Aquifoliales; family Aquifoliaceae; genus Ilex; species Ilex paraguariensis. The sequence goes on from CAUOFW020003125.1 coordinate 367,687, forward strand.
TTCTCATCCCTTTTTCTTCTTCTCAATCTACATCAATTTGATATCAAAGCTACTACAACCTACATAAAAAAAGGTTATGCAATCAAAATAGGGAGACCTTGATTGAACACTATTAACAATAATGCCAGACACTTTTAATGTTCAATCAAAGTATCACTTTTCGGATAATCACACTATGTCGGACATCTAATGACCTGAATCAGGTTAAAAGCATGCTTATAACTTTCTCTTAAATAATAAAAGAAAATCACAGTTAGGTAAAATTTCTAATTCATGTTCAAATCATGGCGTTCTATTGAGCATAGAATTTTGTATATTTTTGTAACTTATTCTTACCATTGTTACACTTGTTGATTATTCAGTCAAATTAAATTAAATTTGTGTTAAGTGTGTAAATTGTGTTTGTAGGTACAAAAGGGTGAAGAAGGAATGATTTGGACTCAATTTGATGTCATTCAACGCTTTGCAAAGAATGATCCAAAAAAAATGCTTTGAAAATGAGAAGAAATGAACCCAGAGCAATAGCAACAAAACAGGAAAAAGACCCTGTTGTACCAATACAACTTGTACTGGTTCATCAGGTTACAAAGAAGGCTTGTACCAATACAACATCTTTGTACCGGTTCATCAGGTGATAGAATGTTCTTCCACCGGTTCATCCTCCTCTTTGTACCAGTAAAAACTCAAACAGAAACTCTTCAACTAGTTCATCCTCCTCTTTGTATCGGTTCTTTAGCAAACAACTACGACTCACAAGTCCCGAACTTTGTTTTGGTTGGCGTGAGGAGACTTTTATCCACTTTTACACTCAAGTGCATGCTACCCTTACCAAGACAACCCATCTCTTAATTGGTCTTGGCTCTTGCGAAGCAACATATGGCAAGCTTCAAGTGGACAACNCCGAACTTTGTTTTGGTTGGCGTGAGGAGACTTTTATCCACTTTTACACTCAAGTGGATGCTACCCTTACCAAGACAACCCATCTCTTAATTGGTCTTGGCTCTTGCGAAGCAACATATGGCAAGCTTCAAGTGGACAGCATACGAGCGAGAAAGAAGCTTCTACGGCATTAACCACCACCCACCTCACACTTGATCCAATAAGGAGAGAGGATTGAGGGAGGATTCATTCTTCATTACTCTCACACACTTGGGAGAGAAGGGAGTATTAGTTTGTGTTTGGTAAAGTGTAGAGAAGAAGTCGGGGCGACAAAGTGGAAAAACAGAGCATCTCCATTTCCATTTCAAAGCTTTAGTTAGTTTGTTTGATCTTGTATTTGAACTTGCTATATTGAAGTGGAGCTTAGTAGAGTTAATCTTTTCAATATCATTATTTATTTTCCTTTGATTTCCATGTCTATTGTTGCCAATTTCGGTTTGATGGTTTGCTTCCGGCTAAGTTTCGGCATAATCCAAGGAAGGATTCTCACTTGTGATTAAGTGATATTGATTCTAGATTCTAATCGTGTAGTGTCTTAGAAGATGGGAAAAATCACTTTCGAAAACTTGTTTGATGTGTAAATCTCTTCATTTCCTGTCGCTGGATTTTTCGGCATGGGTAATGCTTGGAGTCTGTCATTGACAAGATTTCTACCTTTCCAACAATCATTTCTTATTCTCAAAGATATATACTTTTCAAAATCCGATTTTAGTTGAATATTTTATGTCTAAGCAAGTTTGATTACAAGTTTAGACAAGTTATAAAATGAGAGCTATGCACATCTTTGAGAGATATGCACCTTCCTTCTTGGCAATCACAATATGACAGGTGTCTAGTATACAAAGTAAGGGTAAAAACATGATAATGTCATGATCAAAGACCAAAATCACATTCAAGCAACATTTTGATGATCTAATTTATGTCCTACGTAAAAAATGAAGAATGTGGAGGAAAATAGTAATATCTTCAAACTATCTCCAAATTTAATATTGAAAGAATCTGCACAGGCTATATAGCATGATACATTTGATCAAAACCATACAAAATATAGAAAAACAATTGTATATATCATCTCTAAGGCCATGCCATGAGATATTTGTACATGATGTATGAAATACATAAAACACTTGTAAGCAACCCTACCAGAAAAACAATTGTCTATGCTAGCAATTTTTCATCAAATTAAACCTAACCACCACAGGCATCTGAAAATAGCACACTAAAACAAACAAGAAATTTTCAGAGCAACCATTAGAAGCAACTTATGATCACATACCTTTCTGCAAGCATAGCAGAGCCCTCTTCAAACAACTCCTCCACCACCCCAACAGCAGAAAGCTTATTTGTCGTTTTGTTCATAAAATTTTGAGATTTCTTCCCAAAGATAAGTGAACTGAGCAAATTTTGTTTGTTTCTAGTTGTAGGAGGCAAAACTGGATGGGCATAAGGAATTATATCAACAACTAGGCAGGTTGTATCATCCTTCAGGCCTCTAGACCTGAGAGCCTCCTAAATTGTAAAACAGAAAAAAATTAGCAAAACATAGAATGAAAGGAAGCATTAAAACTGTATAAGATGGAAGCTCATGGTAGAATCACCTTAACAACCAGCTTTGCAGCAAGTTCTGCAGGTAAACCCCGGCAAGATTGGGCAGCCATATCAGATGATAAAGCATCCCAGATACCATCAGAAGCAATTATGAGTCTTCCACCAGCATTTGAAAGCTAAACCACCAACAAACTGCTTATTTTCAAAAGATACTAACGCATGATTTAAAAACCAATCACCATCAGAACCAAGATGTACTGACCTTTACTTGCTTAACGTGAGGTATAGGGACAATAAACTCCCCCACATCTGTGTCACCTATTGACCTCGAAAGGCATAATCCACCAGGCCAGCAACGTAGTGGCCCAACCTATAAATCAAATCAATATCAGCCAAATGGAAGTACGGCTCTAAACGTTTTCAACAACAGATGACATCCATGAGGGAGAAATTTTTTTCCTTGTACCTCATTGCCCCCAAAAACATTGAGCCTCCCTACTTCACCTCCGCTGGCGGTGACACGTTGCCTCTCTTCTTCATTCTCTTCCAGCCGATGATCAACGGTCAACAGAGAAACCACACCCCCTTGTGTGTCCAGTATGCATCGAGAATCCCCAACAGATGCAACAGTCACAGTCCAACCATCAATCACAACGAATGTAACTGTTGTGCCAGATGTCTCTCCTATCATTCATAACAAACAGAAAAGATAACAACACTTGAGAGAATGAAAGACAAGGCTCCCAAAACAACAAAAAGGAAGCCTATACATGCCTTTTTGCTGAAACTCTATGTCAGTTTTAACAAATCCTGCAACTAATGCCCGCGGAAGGGCTTGAAGCCAATCTTCCCTACCAATTCCTTGAGGAATTGCACTCAAGACATTGGTCAACAAATTCTCTTTTGCAAATATAGCAGCCGATATACCATTATGCCCATCAAATATCTACCACCAAAAATGTGAATCAGCATTCCCATAGTTACAACAAACAATGATGGAATCACGAATATCATAAACCTTTTAAGTCGTTCGTAATTGTCGATTTAAAGGAGTTCATTTTACCGCAAAAACCAAAAATGAAGTTGAAGGATTTCCTGGAATCCTCTGGCAATCAGGCTTGATCAAAAAATAATCCTCCCCTTTCTTTGCCAGGGCAGCCTGTCCATACTTCACCATAGGTTTCTCCACCTCCTCATTCCTGAGCTCGCGACCAATCAGAGTCCCAAGCGGAACAAGAGGTGGCTTTGGCTTCATCCTTGAACCTTCGGCCAGGCTCATTTTACTCTAGGTTCCAACATTTCAAATCCTTTGCATCAAAACCCTAATTCCACACAAAATTACAAAATCAATCACGCTGCTTCTCTTCCACGATTCCACCAACTCGTCCAAATCATTCTTCTGTACAACACAACGACTTCAAAATATAAAATAATATTTATTTAACCAAAGTTCACAGTTCTACCAATTGATCTGAATCCTTCTTCTATATAACATAATCCACAGTTCAGCAATGTAAATGAAATTCACTATAAAGAGAACTAGAAAAATGTCACATTGTTTAACATGTTCATTTANACCTTAACAACCAGCTTTGCAGCAAGTTCTGCAGGTAAACCCCGGCAAGATTGGGCAGCCATATCAGATGATAAAGCATCCCAGATACCATCAGAAGCAATTATGAGTCTTCCACCAGCATTTGAAAGCTAAACCACCAACAAACTGCTTATTTTCAAAAGATACTAACGCATGATTTAAAAACCAATCACCATCAGAACCAAGATGTACTGACCTTTACTTGCTTAACGTGAGGTATAGGGACAATAAACTCCCCCACATCTGTGTCACCTATTGACCTCGAAAGGCATAATCCACCAGGCCAGCAACGTAGTGGCCCAACCTATAAATCAAATCAATATCAGCCAAATGGAAGTACGGCTCTAAACGTTTTCAACAACAGATGACATCCATGAGGGAGAAATTTTTTTCCTTGTACCTCATTGCCCCCAAAAACATTGAGCCTCCCTACTTCACCTCCGCTGGCGGTGACACGTTGCCTCTCTTCTTCATTCTCTTCCAGCCGATGATCAACGGTCAACAGAGAAACCACACCCCCTTGTGTGTCCAGTATGCATCGAGAATCCCCAACAGATGCAACAGTCACAGTCCAACCATCAATCACAACGAATGTAACTGTTGTGCCAGATGTCTCTCCTATCATTCATAACAAACAGAAAAGATAACAACACTTGAGAGAATGAAAGACAAGGCTCCCAAAACAACAAAAAGGAAGCCTATACATGCCTTTTTGCTGAAACTCTATGTCAGTTTTAACAAATCCTGCAACTAATGCCCGCGGAAGGGCTTGAAGCCAATCTTCCCTACCAATTCCTTGAGGAATTGCACTCAAGACATTGGTCAACAAATTCTCTTTTGCAAATATAGCAGCCGATATACCATTATGCCCATCAAATATCTACCACCAAAAATGTGAATCAGCATTCCCATAGTTACAACAAACAATGATGGAATCACGAATATCATAAACCTTTTAAGTCGTTCGTAATTGTCGATTTAAAGGAGTTCATTTTACCGCAAAAACCAAAAATGAAGTTGAAGGATTTCCTGGAATCCTCTGGCAATCAGGCTTGATCAAAAAATAATCCTCCCCTTTCTTTGCCAGAGCAGCCTGTCCATACTTCACCATAGGTTTCTCCACCTTCTCATTCCTGAGCTCGCGACCAATCAGAGTCCCAAGCGGAACAAGAGGTGGCTTTGGCTTCATCCTTGAACCTTCGGCCAGGCTCATTTTACTCTAGGTTCCAACATTTCAAATCCTTTGCATCAAAACCCTAATTCCACACAAAATTACAAAATCAATCACGCTGCTTCTCTTCCACGATTCCACCAACTCGTCCAAATCATTCTTCTGTACAACACAACGACTTCAAAATATAAAATAATATTTATTTAACCAAAGTTCACAGTTCTACCAATTGATCTGAATCCTTCTTCTATATAACATAATCCACAGTTCAGCAATGTAAATGAAATTCACTATAAAGAGAACTAGAAAAATGTCACATTGTTTAACATGTTCATTTACTATATATAATCGATAATTTCATCAACACGCATTCACATACATATAATCGTAGCAAATATAGTGAGGAAGTTGATCCGTGGTAAGCCCTAAACTTACAGTGGGGACAGTGAGAGATATCAATGGGTGAAGAGAAGAACGCGCATTGAAGAGAGGTTGGAACGGAGCTCTGGATTGGTAAGTTCTGAAGCAGACTAAAAACCTAGGACAGAGAAAGAGAAGAGAGTCTGAGCTGTTTCTGTGATTCGATTGGCTACCGAAAAATCTATACAGAGAAAGTGAGAGAAACGCGGGGAGAAAAAGAAGAGTTTCTGGGCCACAACTTCGGACTGTGACATTTTTATGTCCTTCGTGTCGTCGTAAACAGTATGAAATGACGAAAATATCCTTAAGGAACATTTAAATTCCGTTCACATTTCTTTTCATGGGATTCACTGATGAATCAAATTCATACATGTGTTTGATATGTGATCATCATTATTGTAAGAGGCAAAAAAAAATGAAATTACTTCAATGGAATATGACTAGATACTTTGGAAAAAGAGAGTTTTTGAACTTGATCTCTAATAATACTCAGAGTAATTTTCAAGCATGAGCTCAAACGCGGAGGTTAGACAAGTAAATCAGACTCGCAACATGAGCAGAAGCCAAACAAACCTACCACGAATGCATGACCAATAAGAAGCCACCACCGGCAGACAACCCGAGAATGTCATAGAGACTAATCCTTCTATGTGGAATCCCCTTGCAAATAACGAGTTGGAGGCCCTTCACCTGGTTAATCGACGTCTGCAACAGCAGAATGAGGAGCTTTTGAAGCTCTTGCAACGCCCTTAGTAGGCGCGACCGGCCTAAGAAGGCCAGAATAACTCACCTTACAGAGAACAACAACATCTCGATCCCCTTAGAAAAGTTAATGAAGGAGGGAAAAATAGCCGAACCTTAGGACAGGTTCCCCATCAGCCCCCTAGGAATGGACACAATAAAGAAGTGCAAAGTTAAAACGATGGGGGGGTGAGACGAATGATTTTTTCCCTTATCAGCAGGAGAGGAGATAACAGTACTGGGAGCAGTGCTACAAGGACATCTAGCAAGAGCCCAGCCACATGAAGGAAGCTATGAAGAGTAAAGTTTCAATCACAATAGATGCTCTGGTGCAACAAACTGAGTCCCCATTCACTACCGCGCGTGCTGCATTTTTCCCTCCCCCAAAATTCAGAATGTCACAGATAGAGGTTTTTGATGGAACGAAAGACCTTGTGGATCACCTCAATACCTACAAGAACTAGATGAAGCTGCATGGATATCAGGACCCTGTGCGCTGTAGTGCCTTTGTTATCACATTGAAAGGCTCAGCCCTAGCATGATTCAATAGGCTCCCCCCAGCTTTGATCTCCTCCTTTAAGGAGCTTTCCATATCCTTTGTCTCTCACTTTCATAGGAGCTCGGACATACTGAAAGCTGAGCTGCCACTTACTGAACATGAAGTAAGGACCCCAAGAGAACCTCAGTTTTTATGTCTAGAGGTTCAATTCGGAGTCACTGAAAGTAGATGTCCCATATGAGAAATTTGTCATTACTGCATTTATAGCTGGTTTAGGCGTGCAGTCCAAAGATCTAATGTTCTTTATTTTGAAGAACCCTCAGGCAAACATGGCTGAGGTGCTGGCCAAGGCAGAAAAGTATATAAAACGGTGAGTAAGCTCTCCTCTCAAAGGTGGGGAGCTCATCCACGCAAAAAGACAAAGGAAAATAAGAAAAGAAAAAAAAAAGGGACCGAAGTCCTAGGAAAGAAAGAGGATGTGATAGGTCTCCAAGAAGAGACAGAGATCGCTCCCCCAAAAGGAGGGGAAACGTCAGAGATCGCTTAGGTCCGTCGCAGCTAGAATTACAGTCGAGGTATGCACCTCGGCAGCTCCCTCTCCTCTCACTGCAACGATATCACAAATCTTATATGAGGTGCAGAATGAAAAATTCCTAAGGTGGTCACCCCGGATGAAAGTAGATCCAACAAAAAGAGATCCCATGAAGTACTGCGAATACCATAGGGATCATGGTCACCACACTGATGATTGTATCCAATTGAAGAAAAAGATTGAGTTCCTGATCCAGCGAGTACAGTTGTGCCGCTATGTAGCTCAAGATAATTAGAACCAGCTCCTCCATCTCCGCTACCTCAGCAATAGGCTCCTGTGCAACACCAACAACCCCTGGGAAAATCAGAGTAATATTTGGAGGATTCGCAAGAGTTGGAAAGTCTAGTTCAACCAGGAAGGCTCACCTATGTAGAATCAGAACTAGCGAAGCACTAGAAGTGCACACTGTGTCCAATGCACCTCAACTCAACACGATTATCACCTTTTCAGACTCAAATTTGGAAGGCTACCAACACCCCCATAACAACCCATTGGTTGTAAGGGTTATCGTGGCTAATAGAACTGTTCATCGAGTTTTAATTGAAAATAGGAGCTCTATAGATATCATATTCACCTCTATGTTTGACAAAATAGGCATAGATAGGGAAAAGCTGGAGCCAGTCAGTGCTCACTTGATGGGATTCGTAGGGGAGAGGGTAATGTCCTTGGGCTCAATCCAGCTCGTGCTCACTATGGGAGATCCTCCCTGCCAGGCCACCACTACAATAAGATTCCTGGTGGTTGATGTACCTTCAGCATACAATATGTTGCTAGGAAGACCTTCCCTCAACGCAATAAGGGCAATCCCCTCTGCCTATCACTTAGTTATGAAGTTTCCAATAGAAAGTGGAGTTGGAGTTGTCTGAGGAGACCAACGTGTAGCAAGGGAGTGCTACATGACCTCGATGAAGCAGAAGGAAGTAGAAAGTATCCAATTAGATGAGCCCGACATAAGAGAAGAGTTGGACATTAGGCCAACGCCATCAGAGGAACTAGAGCCTATTCAGCTTGATGAGGAGTCGGAGCACCTTGTTTACATCAGGTCAAAACTAAGTAGNTCCCCATCAGCCCCCTAGGAATGGACACAATAAAGAAGTGCAAAGTTAAAACGATGAAGGGGGTGAGACGAATGATTTTTTCCCTTATCAGCAGGAGAGGAGATAACAGTACTGGGAGCAGCGCTACAAGGACATCTAGCAAGAGCCCAGCCACATGAAGGAAGCTATGAAGAGTAAAGTTTCAATCACAATAAATGCCCNTCCTAAAGGTGAACATGAGAGTATTCGCTTGGAAGCAAGAAGACATGGAAGGAATCGACCCCTCGGTTATCACACACAAGTTAAGCGTGAATCCCACTTGCAAGCTTGCTAAGCAGAAACAAAGAAGTTTTGCCCTAGAATGTCAGAAGGCAATCAATGAGGAGGTCAGCAAGCTTCTCCATGCCAAAGACATCAAGGAAGTAGATTACCCTGCTTGGTTAGCTAATGTGGTTCTTGTTAAGAAGATCAATGGCAAGTGGCGGCTCTGTATTGACTTCACTGATCTCAATCGGGCATGCCCCAAGGACAGTTTTTTCTTACCTCGGATTGACTTAATAGTGGATGCCACCTCTAGACATGAGCTCCTCAGCTTCATGGATGCCTTCTCAGGCTATAATTAGATCAGGATAGATCCAACTAATCAGGAGAAGACCTCTTTTGTGACTGAGCAGAGAACATACTGTTATCAAGTCATACCTTTTGGGTTGAAGAACGCAAGAGCCACCTACCAGCGTCTTGTGAATTGAATGTTCCAAAAGTAAATTAGAACGTCCATGGAGGTCTACATCGACGATATGTTGGTAAAATCATTAAAGGCAGAACTCCACATTGCACATCTAGTAGAATCGTTCTAGGTCCTTAAGGAATACAAGATGAAACTCAATCCTGCAAAATGTGCCTTCAGAGTGTCTACAGGGAAAATTTTGGGCTTTATAGTCAACAGTAGAGGAATTGAGGCTAACCCAGAAAAGGTTAAGGCAGTCTTGGATATGCAATCACCATCTAGTGTAAGGGAGATCCAACACTTGACCGGGATAATAGCTGCCTTGAGTCTTTTGTCTCTAGATCAAGTGTCAGCCCTTTTTTCAAGTCCTAAAAAAGGCATTCCAGTGGGATACCCCATGTGAAGAAGCATTCAAAGCTTTAAAGGCCTACCTGAGCTCCCCTCCCATTCTGGTAAGCCCCTTGGAGAGTGAGGTACTAACCCTTTATCTAGCTGTTTCAGATTTCTCAACTAATGCAACACTAGTGAGGGAGCGAGACAGGTCTCAACAACCAGTCTATTACTGCAGTAGAGCTCTGAGGGGGCAGAGTAGAGGTACTAAAAAATGGAGAAGCTTGTTTTAGCGTTGGTGACTACGGCCAAGAGACTTAGATCATATTTACAGGCTCACACTATCGAGGTCCTAACAGAACAGCTAATGAAGCAAGTGCTACATAAACCAGAGTCTTCAGGGAGGCTGATAAAGTGGGTCATAGAACTCAATGAGTTTGACATCAGATTCAAGCCTAGAACTGTGATCAAAGGGCAAATTCTGGCAAATTTCATCGTGGAGTTTACAACACCAGCACCTATGGAAGCAACGCAACTAGTGTCTGACCTCCTCACATGGAAGCTTTCTATAGATGGAGCTGCCAACGCTCAAGGAAGCGGTGCAGGCCTGATACTGACCTCTCCAGATGGAATAGACGTCGAATACACCCTCAGATTTGAGTTTAAAGCTTCAAACAACGAGGCAGAATATGAAGCTGTCATTGCTGAACTCAATCTTGCTCATTCAATGGAGGCAAAGCAGTTGGAGATCTACAGTAATTCCCAGCTGGTAGTAAAATAGATAGAGGAGACTAATGAAGCTAAAGGCAAAAAAATGGTCCTTTACCTCAAAAAGGTACAGGAATTTATTAAGAAATTCGTGCAAGTTAAGATTAGACATGTCCCAAGAGTTGAGAACTCATGAGCAGATGCCTTGGCGAGGTTGGCAACAACTTCGCAGGAAAGCTTGGACAGGTTCATTCCAGTGGAGCACCTAACATAATCGTTTGTGTGCATTGAGGATGAAGAAGTACTACCTGTACAAGTCCCACCAAGCTGGATGGACCCCATCCTAGGGTATCTTCAGCATGGAACTTTGCCAGAAGATCCCAAAAAAGCTGCAAAGCTAAGAACCAGGTTAGCCAGGTTTTCTATTTTGTAGGGAAACTTATACAAGTGAGGTTTTTTAGCACCTCTTCTTAAATGCGTGAGGGACAAAGACGGCAATTACATACTCAGAGAAATCCATGAGGGAGTCTGCAGCAACCACATCAGAGTTCGGGCTTTGGCAGGAAAGACGTTAAGGTAGGAGTATCATTGGCCCACAATGCTCAAGGATGCTACAGATTTGGTCAAAAGGTGCAAGGTCTGCCAGGTGCACGCCAACATCCCCCATTGCCCACCAAAGCTCTTAACCTCGGTGGTTAGCCTATGGCCTTTCCAGCAATGGGGTATGGACATACTGGGACCCCTTCTTACCAGTGTGGGACAATGTAAATTTGCCATTANTCCTAACAGAACAGCTAATGAAGCAAGTGCTACATAAACCAGAGTCTTCAGGGAGGCTGATAAAGTGGGTCATAGAACTCAGTGAGTTTGACATCAGATTCAAGTCTAGAACTGCGNAGTGCTACATAAACCAGAGTCTTCAGGGAGGCTGATAAAGTGGGTCATAGAACTCAATGAGTTTGACATCAGATTCAAGCCTAGAACTGTGATCAAAGGGCAAATTCTGGCAAATTTCATCGTGGAGTTTACAACACCAGCACCTATGGAAGCAACGCAACTAGTGTCTGACCTCCTCACATGGAAGCTTTCTATAGATGGAGCTGCCAACGCTCAAGGAAGCGGTGCAGGCCTGATACTGACCTCTCCAGATGGAATAGACGTCGAATACACCCTCAGATTTGAGTTTAAAGCTTCAAACAACGAGGCAGAATATGAAGCTGTCATTGCTGAACTCAATCTTGCTCATTCAATGGAGGCAAAGCAGTTGGAGATCTACAGTAATTCCCAGCTGGTAGTAAAATAGATAGAGGAGACTAATGAAGCTAAAGGCAAAAAAATGGTCCTTTACCTCAAAAAGGTACAGGAATTTATTAAGAAATTCGTGCAAGTTAAGATTAGACATGTCCCAAGAGTTGAGAACTCATGAGCAGATGCCTTGGCGAGGTTGGCAACAACTTCGCAGGAAAGCTTGGACAGGTTCATTCCAGTGGAGCACCTAACATAATCGTTTGTGTGCATTGAGGATGAAGAAGTACTACCTGTACAAGTCCCACCAAGCTGGATGGACCCCATCCTAGGGTATCTTCAGCATGGAACTTTGCCAGAAGATCCCAAAAAAGCTGCAAAGCTAAGAACCAGGTTAGCCAGGTTTTCTATTTTGTAGGGAAACTTATACAAGTGAGGTTTTTTAGCACCTCTTCTTAAATGCGTGAGGGACAAAGACGGCAATTACATACTCAGAGAAATCCATGAGGGAGTCTGCAGCAACCACATCAGAGTTCGGGCTTTGGCAGGAAAGACGTTAAGGTAGGAGTATCATTGGCCCACAATGCTCAAGGATGCTACAGATTTGGTCAAAAGGTGCAAGGTCTGCCAGGTGCACGCCAACATCCCCCATTGCCCACCAAAGCTCTTAACCTCGGTGGTTAGCCTATGGCCTTTCCAGCAATGGGGTATGGACATACTGGGACCCCTTCTTACCAGTGTGGGACAATGTAAATTTGCCATTATTGGGTTAGACTACTTCACTAAATAGGTAGAAGTAGAACCCTTGGCAACGATTACGGAACAGAAAGTCCAGAACTTTACATGGAAATCAATAATTTGCAGGTTTGGAATTCCCAGGGCAATCATCTCCGACAACGAAAAGCAGTTCGATAATCCAAAGTTCAAAAAATTCTGTGCTGAGCTTGGAATTAAGAATTACTTATGAGCCGTAGCTCATCCTTAATCTAATGGACAAGCGAAGGTTACCATCAGGACCATAAAAATAGCCCTGAAAACCAAGCTGNGATCAAAGGGCAAATTCTGGCAAATTTCATCGTGGAGTTTACAACACCAGCACCTATGGAAGCAACGCAACTAGTGTCTGACCTCCTCACATGGAAGCTTTCTATAGATGGAGCTGCCAACGCTCAAGGAAGCGGTGCAGGCCTGATACTGACCTCTCCAGATGGAATAGACGTCGAATACACCCTCAGATTTGAGTTTAAAGCTTCAAACAACGAGGCAGAATATGAAGCTGTCATTGCTGAACTCAATCTTGCTCATTCAATGGAGGCAAAGCAGTTGGAGATCTACAGTAATTCCCAGCTGGTAGTAAAATAGATAGAGGAGACTAATGAAGCTAAAGGCAAAAAAATGGTCCTTTACCTCAAAAAGGTACAGGAATTGATTAAGAAATTCGTGCAAGTTAAGATTAGACATGTCCCAAGAGTTGAGAACTCATGAGCAGATGCCTTGGCGAGGTTGGCAACAACTTCGCAGGAAAGCTTGGACAGGTTCATTCCAGTGGAGCACCTAACATAATCGTTTGTGTGCATTGAGGATGAAGAAGTACTACCTGTACAAGTCCCACCAAGCTGGATGGACCCCATCCTAGGGTATCTTCAGCATGGAACTTTGCCAGAAGATCCCAAAAAAGCTGCAAAGCTAAGAACCAGGTTAGCCAGGTTTTCTATTTTGTAGGGAAACTTATACAAGTGAGGTTTTTTAGCACCTCTTCTTAAATGCGTGAGGGACAAAGACGTCAATTACATACTCAGAGAAATCCATGAGGGAGTCTGCAGCAACCACATCAGAGTTCGGGCTTTGGCAGGAAAGACGTTAAGGTAGGAGTATCATTGGCCCACAATGCTCAAGGATGCTACAGATTTGGTCAAAAGGTGCAAGGTCTGCCAGGTGCACGCCAACATCCCCCATTGCCCACCAAAGCTCTTAACCTCGGTGGTTAGCCTATGGCCTTTCCAGCAATGGGGTATGGACATACTGGGACCCCTTCTTACCAGTGTGGGACAATGTAAATTTGCCATTATTGGGTTAGACTACTTCACTAAATAGGTAGAAGTAGAACCCTTGGCAACGATTACGGAACAGAAAGTCCAGAACTTTACATGGAAATCAATAATTTGCAGGTTTGGAATTCCCAGGGCAATCATCTCCGACAACGAAAAGCAGTTCGATAATCCAAAGTTCAAAAAATTCTGTGCTGAGCTTGGAATTAAGAATTACTTATGAGCCGTAGCTCATCCTTAATCTAATGGACAAGCGAAGGTTACCATCAGGACCATAAAAATAGCCCTGAAAACCAAGCTGGAAGATCTAAAGGATAACTGGGTGGAACACCTCCCAGAAGTGTTATAGGCCTACAGAACAACTGTCAGGTCAGCTACTCAAGAAACACTGTTTGCCTTGGTCTTCAGAATGAAGCAGTAGCGCCTGTCGAGGTTGGGCTTCCATCCCCCAGGACTGAATTCGTAGACGATGGGCGCAATGATGAGTCACTTCTATTGAGCTTGGATCTCTTGGAAGAGAAGAGGGAGGCAACTCTGCATCGTATCAGGGGCTACCAGAGGAAGACAGTCAGGTACTACGACAGAAAGGTCAGACACAGGAGCTTCAAGGTGGGAGACCTGGTACTTAGAAAACTCTTGTTAGCGAGAAAGGACCCCATTCATGGGAAGCTGGGGCCTAATTGGGAAGGTCCCTATATCATCTCATGGGTGGTCAGACCAGGGNCCAAAGGAGGTTCGTTCCTTGAATAGGGGCGAGATTGGGGCAGCCATCAAAAGATTCAGAGAAGGTAAAGAGAAGAAGAAATAGAATAATGATAAATCTTCAAGATTTGAGAAAAGACTTTGAGAATAAAGAGGATCCAAGAAAATATAGCAAAATCTTAAGGACACCNCCAAAGGAGGTTCGTTCCTTGAATAGGGGCGAGATTGGGGCAGCCATCAAAAGATTTAGAGAAGGTAAAGAGAAGAAGAAATAGAATAATGATAAATCTTCAAGATTTGAGAAAAGACTCTGAGAATAAAGAGGATCCAAGAAAATATAGCAAAATCTTAAGGACATCGAGTTTTAATGCAATCAAAGAACGCGCAAGAACATGAGTCGGCGGACCTTTGGGTTTTTCAANAGCTCCCGATGAACTCTTTAGTTTATAAAAAGAGCTCAATAGCTCACGATGGATTCTTCAGTTCATAAAAAGAGCTCAATAGCTCACGATGAACCCTTCTGTTCATAAAAAGAGCTCAATAGCTCCCGATGAACTCTTCAGTTCTTAATAAAAGCTTAATAGCTCACGATGAACCCTTCAGTTCATAAAAAGAGCTCAATACCTCACGATGAACCTCTCAGTTCATAAAAAAAAAAAAGCTCAATAGCTTATGACGAACCCTCTAGTTCATAAAATGAGGCCAACAGCTCACGATGAACTCTTCAGTTCATAAAATAAGCCTAATAGCTCACGATGAACTCTTTAGTTCGTACAAATGAGCTCAACAGTTGACGATGAACTCTTCAGTTCATAAAAATGAGCTCAATAGCTCACGATGAACTTTCCAGCTCATGAAAATGAGCCTCGTAACTCGAGATAAATTCTTTAGCTTATAAGCTAAGGATGAGCTCTTTAGCTCATATGATGAATTCTTTTGTTCANAAGATCCCAAAAAAGCTGCAAAGCTAAGAACCAGGTTAGCCAGGTTTTCTATTTTGTAGGGAAACTTATACAAGTGAGGTTTTTTAGCACCTCTTCTTAAATGCGTGAGGGACAAAGACGGCNAGGTTCTTCAGGGCAGAAGCATGTGACAAGATTCAAAGCAAAACCACAAACTTAACAATCGACAGAGAAGAATTTAACCATCAGATAAAACAAAGGCTCAAAAATTTAGTAGCAATACAATGAAGGAAGCAAAAAGATTACAAGGAAAGTTTCCAGTTCTTAATCTACCTTGAAGCGTCTCTGGAGCTCAGTAACCTCCTCCCTTAGGCAGACATTATCTTCTTTTAGCTCATCCATCTCTTTCTCTCCCTCTAATAGAAGGTTTATAAGTTTCTGCCCTGACGAAAAGAACAAAATTGCTGCCAGTAAAGATCCAGATGAGAATGAAGAAGAGTCATTGGCAAAGTCACTTCTCTTGCGTTTCTGGGAAGATGTACCAACATCTTCATCCTCATCATATTCGGAAGGATAGGAATCAGGAGAATCTAGTTAAGAAACAAAGTCCATAGTAGCTCCTGCAGCATTGAACAGAGATAGGTTGTCTGGTGTCATCAGCTCAAAGTAAGACACAAGCTCAACATGAATTATCTGTGTCGACTTGCATCACCTCCAATAAGTCCAATTCAGGGGGACCTACCAAGCAAAGCAAATCTTCGATTAGGACACAACATCATGGGACCTGAATAACAAAGGCAGTCAAGATATTTAACTGGATAAGAACATCTTTTCCAGGACCTAGGAACCCTGCACTCTCTATAACGCAGCTCAGTGGACCTCTAAGAGTCCCTAAAAACATAAAAGAAGCATTGAGCCCATCCTTTAGGGGGAGAAGGAAGGTCAAGCACTAGACGGCGCAGTTTGAAGTGCCTCCATCGAAAATAGATAAAACATGGGATCTCATCCTCTTCAAGGACGAAAAAGTAAAGGAATTCTCCTACTATGGGAAACTTGCCATCATCCCGCAAGAGCCAGAACAGGAAGAAGCTGATCATGGTGGCCCATCCCTTGGGAGAAAGGCAAGAAGGACACAAGCCGCAATGAGCCAAGCTATAACCAACAGAGGGGTGAATAGATAGACACAACCCCATCTCCAAAGCTCCTTTGAAGAAACAAGTCTCTCATCGAGGAAGATAATTGCAGGGCTCATCAGAGGATAGGGCCCGTAGAGTCAATTCCAAGTCAAGAAAGAACCTCTTCTTTATCCCATCCAAATTCGAGGATGATATCAACGAAGGAACTAAGTAGCGAGACTGCCACTTCCACTCAATTCCAAAGGAGGTTCGTTCCTTGAATAGGGGCGAGATTGGGGCAGCCATCAAAAGATTTAGAGAAGGTAAAGAGAAGAAGAAATAGAATAATGATAAATCTTCAAGATTTGAGAAAAGACTCTGAGAATAAAGAGGATCCAAGAAAATATAGCAAAATCTTAAGGACATCGAGTTTTAATGCAATCAAAGAACGCGCAAGAACATGAGTCGGCGGACCTTTGGGTTTTTCAATTTAAGGTGTTTACACTTTTTGAAAAGTAGTTGGGCAAGCACGTTTAAAAAAAAATAGGCAACCCACAACTGTATAACCACCATGTTATTTAGCCCAGAAAGCCCTGATTGAATGAGGGCACCAAGAACACGACTATTAGTAGTTGTTCACACAAGGTCAACATCCAGAAGAGCTCGAACAGGCCTCCTGCTTTTAGTTGGTCCAAAAAGAAAAACCTCCCTAGTAGTCCCAACATTTCCTTGATACTCCCCATCCATCTCAAGCATTAGCAGCCCTTGGCGATCTAATAGAAGTCCAGTACAATAAGCTGCGGCATAACTTGGGAGCTTAACTTCAAGTCCATAATTGAACTCGGCAATCTTGATAAACTTTCTGAGCTCCACACTTCTCAGATGTCTATAGGTTGAGTTCAGCTCGTATGGCTACGTGGACCTTCCAGGGCAACTCCATACTTCTTAGATGTCTATGGATCAAGTCCAGCTCGTATGGCTGCATAGACCTCCATAAACATCTCTATAAGGCCAGCTGTTTCAAGACCCTTCTTGGTGTACGGCTAAAAAGGGATTGGTACTTGCCAACCTCATCCTCCATCGAAGCTCTCATGGATACAGCAACATGACCTCCATGGATGCACTTGTGATGGAACTCTCTAATGTTCAGACCTCAGTTCCCTACCGTTGAGAGGAGCTCAATGAGTTAGTAGCTCGTTTAGGCTTGCAGTTTCAACAAATTTACTTTAAGAAGAACTCATTATTCCTCAAAGCAAGGGGCAAGGGAAGGATAAAGTAAAATAACACGCAGTGAGGGCAACAACTTAAAGGCAAATATTTAATGGATCAGTGTTATAACTGTAGTGCAGAAAAGCTGTGAGTCAGTTATGCATTTCAAAACAAAAAAGAGTTACATTTCAAAGTAGATTTTGAAATTATGAGTCAAAATGAGCTCAAAGTTACAAATTTTTCTCATTTTAAAAGTCCTAAGTTTCTGAAGAAGGATTAGTTGGGGGACTCTGCAGTTCAGTAGAAGAAGTCCCAGCAGTAGAAGCAGGAAGGGAGCCTGGAAGCTCAACAAAAGAAGTAATTGGCAAATCCTCCATTGAATCCTCCAAGAGAGAAGGGGCTGGAAACTCAGAAATCGGAGTCTTTGTAAGCCCTGAAGAGGTAGAGGAAGAGAAATCTTAAGAATCTCTGAGGTAGGGACATCGACCTCTATTGATGATGAGTTCAGGGCCAAAGCTTTAGAGATGAGATCGACAGAGAAAGGGGCAACCTTAGAAACAGGAGGAGGCATGGTGCTAGCCTCAGAGTCAGCTACCTCCGTCTTTTCCTCAGTGGGGGGATCAAAGTTGAAATCCTATCCAGGGTAGATCTCTTTAGCTATATCTTGAAAAATGAGCCACCCAGAAGCCCACTGAGTAGTGGCGTCATCATCTAGCTTGGCAATCAGGTTGTCTTTCTCCTTACCAACTACTCTCTCCACCTTGAGCTCATCCCGAAGAGCGTCATTCATCTCAGCAAGGAGGTTATATTCCCTCTTCATATTCCAGAAAGAGCTCAAATCCTCAAGGGACTCCTGATTGACTTTAATCCATTCATCTGTCTTCTGCGCGAGCTCCCCTGAGGTCTTCCTAAGCTCCTCCTTAGTCTTTTTGAGCTCTTCCTTGCAGCTCCTGCCCTCACTCTCAATCCTCTTCTTCTCGGCTTTCAAGTCCCTATTTAGGGAGGTCTGCCTCTCCACTTGCTCTTGCAAATCTTGGACCTGGGCCTTCAGGTCGCTGTTTGCAAAAGACAACTCTGCAACCTTAAGCTCAAAGCTCTAGAAACCTGGACAGAACCTTCCATAGCCTGGATCCTTNCTATTTAGGGAGGTCTGCCTCTCCACTTGCTCTTGCAAATCTTGGACCTGGGCCTTGAGGTCGCTGTTTGCAAAAGACAACTCTGCAACCTTAAGCTCAAAGCTCTAGAAACCTGGATAGAACCTTCCATAGCCTGGATCCCTTTTAGCAACCTGCTAACATGAATTGCCATCTGAGGTTGAGCACAACCCAAAAAAGCTTAGGTCAAAAAAATCAAATATTGTAGGACAAAAATATGTGCATATATAGCAAAACTTACGGAAGTAGCAGCAAAGAGGGCAGTGGATATGGAAGTCCCAAGAGGTATAATAGAAGCTCGCTGAATGTCAGGCTCAAGGAAAATGGAAGCAGTGGCCTCTGTAGCTTGCTTCACATTATCAATCAAAGAGCTTGAACTTGACTCAACACTCACCCTTTTTTCGCTCTTGTAGATCTTTGGGGGTTTCAGAGGTGGCCCCTCAGTTGGACAGGGAGGGATGGATCTTGTTAGAATTTGATAAACCATCTCTAGAGCTCTCTCAACCTCTATTGAAGAGGGAGAAGTTGGGATCAAACCTTGCTTAGGAGCCCCANTACGGAAGTAGCAGCAAAGAGGGCAGTGGATATGGAAGTCCCAAGAGGTATAATAGAAGCTCGCTGAATGTCAGGCTCAAGGAAAATGGAAGCAGTGGCCTCTGTAGCTTGCTTCACATTATCAATCAGAGAGCTTGAACTTGACTCAACACTCACCCTTTTTTCGCTCTTGTAGATCTTTGGGGGTTTCAGATGTGGCCCCTCAGTTGGACAGGGAGGGATGGATCTTGTTAGAATTTGATAAACCATCTCTAGAGCTCTCTCAACCTCTATAGAAGAGGGAGAAGTTGGGATCAAACCTTGCTTAGGAGCCCCACCAGAAAGGAGGCAGCCTAGTCTATTAGAAAAGAGGGGTCTGCGCAACCTTCGGGGAGCCCAGGGAAGTTTGGGGCCCCACCTGAGTCAGTTGAGGTGAAGCAGGGGGCGCCTCCAGTCTTGGAACTTTGGAGGCAGAGTCAATCTCTAAGCCGACCTCAACCTTGCATTTATTTCCACTCTGATTCTTCCTCATCAAGGATAGTTTGGCAGTGAGATCCTTCGCGATGGGCTCCATTGAGGAAGAACCTGGAAACTCAAGGAAGAACCAACATAAGAAAAGAGATAGAGAGAGGGAGGAGGAAAAAGGTGAAAGAGTAAAAACCAAGATAGAAAGAGCATTACCTGCCAGTTCCTCAGCACTGATGGTAGAAAGAGGAGATGGATTCTCAANAGGAAGAACCAACATAAGAAAAGAGATAGAGAGAGGGAGGAGGAAAAAGGTGAAAGAGTAAAAACCAAGATGGAAAGAGCATTACCTGCCAGTTCCTCAGCACTGATGGTAGAAAGAGGAGATGGATTCTCGANGAGTTCAAAGGATGAAATGAGTCATTCTCCCTCAATTCGGAGGCATTTAAAGCTAATGGTACAAAGTGGAGAATGTGCACGAGAAACTAGGAAGTAAAATGATTACCTGAAATTGTCAAAAACTTGTTCGCGCGTAAATTGAGGTTCGCGTCTGGAGGTCTGCCTTAAAGTGACGTGTTGCAATTCCCAAAGTGAAATTCCAATTTTTNGATCCGCACCTCGGGTGGGCTGAGTCCAAGCTTTACAAGAATTCGACGTTTGAGGAGGTCAGAGTACCTCTCTGAATTACAGTCCGCTAAGGATAGCATAACCAGCCCATCCTCAGCACTGACCTCAGGTCGACTACTTGAAAAGAAAAGAGAAAAGAGCTCAGAAAAGTAAATCATCAAAACCAACCTTATCTAGCTCTAGCAAAAACTCACCCAGGTTGTCAAGGGCAGACCAGGCTCTAGGGACTGAAAGAGTATCTATCTTGTCCGCAGGATTGTTTTCCCATTGATTGCCTCCCAAAAAGAAGAAGAGTTTTTTTCAGCCTTTATGAGAGCTGGGGAGGTCGAAAATGATGACTTTGACTTTCACTTGTTTGGAAATATAAAGAAAGCCATCAGAGGAGGTATATTTGACATTGAAGAATTTCATGAGCAAAGGAATGGAGGGGACTCCTAAGTTATGTTTCTTGAAGAAGACGAGGAGGCCTACCAATACACCCCAGAAATTTGGAAAGAGTTGAGCAGGACAGATATTGAAGTGCTGCAGGACACCCTTAATAAAAGGATGTAAGGGGAAACAAAGGCCACTCTCAAACATAGCTACAAAGAAGCAGACCTTCTTATGAACTTGGGAGACATATGGGGTACAGGCATCGGGGTACCAATATTGGACACCCGGGAGAAAACTGAAACGAGCGGCTAAGACCTTCATTCGAGGAGGAGTGACCTCACTAGCACCAATGAGCTCAGCAGCCTTGTAGGCAGCCCCTATGCCCTCGGCATTACCCGAAACTCCTACACTACTCACCTTGGTTTTGCATTTATCGGGGGTCTTAGGCATAGGGGAAAATGCAGAGGGGGGGGGTTCCTCGACCATTTCCTTGGCCCCAGAAGAATCGACTCCTAGGAAGTTATCAATCTCATCGTCCATATCTGCTAAATCAGAATCACTTTCGGCAGACCTGTCTCCCATGAGGGAAACAAATGAGGGGGTAGCTTCAGAAGAATCAGACATAGTTAGGAAAGAATAGGGAAGCCTAAAGGTACAATAAAGGGGAGGAACACTAGCGGAACACTCCCTAAAAGTCTAGGGGGCAACACAACAATTGCCAATAAGGAAAACCCTAGCAGTTGAATAAGGATCTAAGAAGAGGGGAATATGAGACAAAGATCAACCTTGGTTTCTAAAATAACAGAATCGAAAGGTCCAAAAATATAGAAACCACCTCAAGTTTGAGGGATCCAGAACGAAGAGATAAATAGAGGGCAAGAATCGTACCTAGGTAAAGGGGAATAGTAGGCCCAAGCTAGAATCGAGGGCAAAGAGAAGATTTTTTTGAAACCACAGATTGTATCAGAGAAAGTTGATTTTTCAGCAAAACCCTAGCAGCACCAGCCGAATCGAAAGTCTAAAAATTGTAGGAAGAAGAGAGGGAGTTCAAAGGATGAAATGAGTCATTCTCCCTCAATTCGGAGGCATTTAAAGCTAATGGTACAAAGTGGAGAATGTGCACGAGAAACTAGGAAGTAAAATGATTACCTGAAATCGTCAAAAACTTATTCGCGCGTAAATTGAGGTTCGCGTCTGGAGGTCTGCCTTAAAGTGACGTGTTGCAATTCCCAAAGTGAAATTCCAATTTCTCCCACGTCCGTAACAAACACAATTTGTCTACGGACACCAAACTTTACAAAGGGTGTGATATACACTGTTGGGTCGAGAGTAGTCAAAAGAAGCTACATGCACAACATAAGCAAGTTCGTTGAAACCCTTGTCTAACAACTTGCAATAAATTTGTTGATACCACTCCCAAAACCCTTTCAGATATTGAATATCTCCCCTTGGGTTCAGTGAACATCCCCACCTCGCAATCCTTTGGTTGATCAGATCAACAACAAGTGGATTTAGGACAAGATGAACTTAGAAATGATAAGAAGGCGCGCAAAGTGAGGGTAGTCAATCAGACTTAACTGTGTCACTTTTGTGCATGTTCTATGGCAGAGGATATTCACTAATCACTGACATATGAAGTTTAGGTTCATAGATTATTCTCGAGCGGCTGCAGGGACCAGTCACGGGCTCAAGAACTTTGAGTGATAATGTTGACAACTAATTGATTCTATAGTTCTTTACCACAACAGTTGGAAAATACAAAACTTTGTCTTTCAGAATTGGATCATTCGACTTTGCAATCCACTCTTCGGAAGGTATGTTATTTCTTTCACTTAAAATTTTGATAATTTTTTCCGATTTGGCTTTTTGAGACAAGGTCATCTGAAAAAAAAATAATAATATTAAGAAAAGAAAAGAAAGCAAATAATAATTTGAGAAAAAAATAAAAAATAATAATAAAATAAACCTTGATGCTATCAATAAATAAATAAAGGGGGAATAAAATAATAATAATAATACAATATAAGAATACAAAAGTCACCCTAGACTGTTATAGAAGTCACCCTAGGCTGTTATAGAAGTCACCTAGGGCTATTGCATAAGTCACCTAGGGCTGTTGTAGAAGTCATGTAGGGTTGTTACAGAAGTCACCTAGGGCTGTCACATAAGTCACCGTATGCTGTCATGGAAGTCACCTTTGCTGTTACAGAAGTTATCTAAGGTTGTCATGGGAGTCACCTAAAGTTGTCACAAGAGTCATCTAAGTTGACATAAAAATCACTTAAGGTGGTCAAAAGAAAAATAATAATAATAAAAATAAAATAAAANATGTTTCTTGAAGAAGACGAGGAGGCCTACCAATACACCCCAGAAATTTGGAAAGAGTTGAGCAGGACAGATATTGAAGTGCTGCAGGACACCCTTAATAAAAGGATGTAAGGGGAAACAAAGGCCACTCTCAAACATANAATAAAACTTTGGTTACATAAGCCACTTAACACAAAAGTTATAAACTGTTAGAGTAAATGTCATCTAAAATTCTTTAGAAAAGGCAATTAAAATTAATTCTCTTGGAATAAAGTTAACCCAAAGAAAAAAAAAATCCCTCAAAACAAGATTTATTTATTTCTTGAAAAAAAAAAAATCAAGGTCGAGTTTGTTAANAGCCCCTATGCCCTCGGCATTACCCGAAACTCCTACACTACTCACCTTGGTTTTGCCTTTATTGGGGGTCTTAGGCATAGGGGAAAATGCAGAGNAATAAAACTTTGGTTACATAAGCCACTTAACACAAAAGTTATAAACTGTTAGAGTAGATGTCATCTAAAATTCTTTAGAAAAGGCAATTAAAATTAATTCTCTTGGAATAAAGTTAGCCCAAAGAAAAAAAAATCCCTCAAAACAAGATTTATTTATTTCTTGAAAAAAAAAAATCAAGGTCGAGTTTGTTANGAAGAATCGACTCCTAGGAAGTTATCAATCTCATCGTCCATATCTGCTAAATCAGAATCCCTTTTGGCAGACCTGTCTCCCATGAGGGAAACAGATGAGGGGGTAGCTTCAGAAGAATCAGACATAGTTAGGAAAGAATAGGGAAGCCTAAAGGTACAATAAAGGGGAGGAACACTAGCGGAACACTCCCTAAAAGTCTAGGGGGCAACACAACAATTGCCAATAAGGAAAACCCTAGCAGTTGAATAAGGATCTAAGAAGAGGGGAATATGAGACAAAGATTAACCTTGGTTTCTAAAATAACAGAATCGAAAGGTCCAAAAATATAGAAACCACCTCAAGTTTGAGGGATCCAGAACGAAGAGATAAATAGAGGGCAAGAATCGTACCTAGGTAAAGGGGAACAGTAGGCCCAAGCTAGAATCGAGGGCAAAGAGAAGATTTTGTTGAAACCACGGATTGAATCAGAGAAAGTTGATTTTTCAGCAAAACCCTAGCAGCACCAGCCGAATCGAAAGTCTAAAAATTGTAGGAAGAAGAGAGGGAGTTCAAAGGATGAAATGAGTCATTCTCCCTCAATTCGGAGGCATTTAAAGCTAATGGTACAAAGTGGAGAATGTGCACGAGAAACTAGGAAGTAAAATGATTACCTGAAATTGTCAAAAACTTGTTCGCGCGTAAATTGAGGTTCGCGTCTGGAGGTCTGCCTTAAAGTGACGTGTTGCAATTCCCAAAGTGAAATTCCAATTTCTCCCACGTCCGTAACAAACACAATTTGTCTACGGACACCAAACTTTACAAAGGGTGTGATATACACTGTTGGGTCGAGAGTAGTCAAAAGAAGCTACATGCACAACATAAGCAAGTTCGTTGAAACCCTTGTCTAACAACTTGCAATAAATTTGTTGATACCACTCCCAAAACCCTTTCAGATATTGAATATCTCCCCTTGGGTTCAGTGAACATCCCCACCTCGCAATCCTTTGGTTGATCAGATCAACAACAAGTGGATTTAGGACAAGATGAACTTAGAAATGATAAGAAGGCGCGCAAAGTGAGGGTAGTCAATCAGACTTAACTGTGTCACTTTTGTGCATGTTCTATGGCAGAGGATATTCACTAATCACTGACATATGAAGTTTAGGTTCATAGATTATTCTCGAGCGGCTGCAGGGACCAGTCACGGGCTCAAGAACTTTGAGTGATAATGTTGACAACTAATTGATTCTATAGTTCTTTACCACAACAGTTGGAAAATACAAAACTTTGTCTTTCAGAATTGGATCATTCGACTTTGCAATCCACTCTTCGGAAGGTATGTTATTTCTTTCACTTAAAATTTTGATAATTTTTTCCAATTTGGCTTTTTGAGACAAGGTCATCTGAGAAAAAAAATAATAATATTAAGAAAAGAAAAGAAAGCAAATAATAATTTGAGAAAAAAATAAAAAATAATAATAAAATAAACCTTGATGCTATCAATAAATAAATAAAGGGGGAATAAAATAATAATAATAATACAATATAAGAATACAAAAGTCACTCTAGACTGTTATAGAAGTCACCCTAGGCTGTTATAGAAGTCACCTAGGGCTATTGCATAAGTCACCTAGGGCTGTTGTAGAAGTCATGTAGGGTTGTTACAGAAGTCACCTAGGGCTGTCACATAAATCACCGTATGCTGTCATGGAAGTCACCTTTGCTGTTACAGAAGTTATCTAAGGTTGTCATGGGAGTCACCTAAAGTTGTCACAAGAGTCATCTAAATTGACATAAAAATCACTTAAGGTGGTCAAAAGAAAAATAATAATAATAAAAATAAAATAAAATAAAACTTTGGTTACATAAGCCACTTAACACAAAAGTTATAAACTGTTAGAGTAAATGTCATCTAAAATTCTTTAGAAAAGGCAATTAAAATTAATTCTCTTGGAATAAAGTTAACCCAAAGAAAAAAAAAATCCCTCAAAACAAGATTTATTTATTTCTTTGAAAAAAAAAAATCAAGGTCGAGTTTGTTAAAAAAAAAAAAAGATCACCTAAAATCAAGTTAGTAAGATAAAATTCTTATGTCAAAAGTTATCTAACATAAAAATTTTTGGATAAAGATATTTAAGACTAACATTTTTGAAAAAAAAAAGTTATAATCCCAAAAAATTAAAAGACACAAATTATTGTCAAGAAATCATGTCTTATTCAAGAAAAATTAAGAAACAAGTTATGACCAAGAATAAGATAATTAAATGTAATATATACATACACACTGTGACGTCCCAAAATTTAGGTGTCTATAATTACCCTGTTGATCACCTATCAACCCACGGAATACCCATGGATACCGTGTAACTCGATAACACACCGTTGTGCCTCATTTACCGGGATCCATAACTTAACAAAATACGGGCAAAGTCTCCTTTATACGAAGAGCTCTACCTAACGCAACATGTGCAATCATACAATATTGACTACACCGGGTCCATTTATCCATACTCATATAACAACATGCAATCTTACATTAAACATAATCCATATGAGTTCTATTACAATTCTTTACACACATTACATGCCCAAAAACTAATTTACATCTTAGTTTTACAAAAACATAGTTTAAAAGCCACATTTCGGCTTTTCTTCATCAATGAGAGCCGTCCAATAGCACATGTCCTGCACCTGAAATATTATCCTCATAAAAGGGTGAGCCATGCTTAATAGGGTATCTCCTAAAGAGGCTACTACCCAACCTAGATGCATATGAAAATGTTCACATGCAATTCACAAGCAACAATCACTCCATTCAAGAATATGTAATTCAACAATAGAATGTTCAATGTCATGTCATGATATGAGATGAGACTCACACATACAACTCAACTTGAGCCTTTATCGGTTCCTTCAACACAAGCAATGTCATGCGTATGAATTCGGGCATTCCAAGCTCCCGTTATTGATGCTACACATTCAATGACCTTTTTGTTTTAATAAAACATGTGTCTTTGTTGGGTATTCGGATTTTGGAATCTCACTGCTAGTTCTGTACATGGTTATAATTTTTTGGACTTGGCTCATCAGAAGTGTATAAACCAGTAATCGGATCTTGCACCCGAGGAGTATCTCACCCTTCTTGCTATATCTGACACAAGTTTTTCATACAAATGTACAACTCAACTAGACCTAGGTTCAATCTTCCCGAGTCTACGCCTTGAACACCAAGAATGGTGCTTGATTCAAAAACATACACACACACCCACACTCATATCAAATGCCCACGAATGTGATGTTACCCGTGCATATNAAAAAAAAAAAAAGATCACCTAAAATCAAGTTAGTAAGATAAAATTCTTATGTCAAAAGTTATCTAACATAAAAATTTTTGGATAAAGATATTTAAGACTAACATTTTTGAAAAAAAAAAGTTATAATCCCAAAAAATTAAAAGACACAAATTATTGTCAAGAAATCATGTCTTATTCAAGAAAAATTAAGAAACAAGTTATGACCAAGAATAAGATAATTAAATGTAATATATACATACACACTGTGACGTCCCAAAATTTAGGTGTCTATAATTACCCTGTTGATCACCTATCAACCCACGGAATACCCATGGATACCGTGTAACTCGATAACACACCGTTGTGCCTCATTTACCGGGATCCATAACTTAACAAAATACGGGCAAAGTCTCCTTTATACGAAGAGCTCTACCTAACGCAACATGTGCAATCATACAATATTGACTACACCGGGTCCATTTATCCATACTCATATAACAACATGCAATCTTACATTAAACATAATCCATATGAGTTCTATTACAATTCTTTACACACATTACATGCCCAAAAACTAATTTACATCTTAGTTTTACAAAAACATAGTTTAAAAGCCACATTTCGGCTTTTCTTCATCAATGAGAGCCGTCCAATAGCACATGTCCTGCACCTGAAATATTATCCTCATAAAAGGGTGAGCCATGCTTAATAGGGTATCTCCTAAAGAGGCTACTACCCAACCTAGATGCATATGAAAATGTTCACATGCAATTCACAAGCAACAATCACTCCATTCAAGAATATGTAATTCAACAATAGAATGTTCAATGTCATGTCATGATATGAGATGAGACTCACACATACAACTCAACTTGAGCCTTTATCGGTTCCTTCAACACAAGCAATGTCATGCGTGTGAATTCGGGCATTCCAAGCTCCCGTTATTGATGTTACACATTCAATGACCTTTTTGTTTTAATAAAACATGTGTCTTTGTTGGGTATTCGGATTTTGGAATCTCACTGCTAGTTCTGTACATGGTTATAATTTTTTGGACTTGGCTCATCAGAAGTGTATAAACCAGTAATTGGATCTTGCACTCGAGGAGTATCTCACCCTTCTTGCTATATCTGACACAAGTTTTTCATACAAATGTACAACTCAACTAGACCTAGGTTCAATCTTCCCGAGTCTACGCCTTGAACACCAAGAATGGTGCTTGATTCAAAAACATACACACACACCCACACTCATATCAAATGCCCACGAATGTGATGTTACCCGTGCATATGCAATGTAAATGTACAGTTGCAATGCTCAACTATGTTTAATATGTCATGTGCATATTATAAACAATTCAATATCTAACAACCTTTCTTTCCATGGTAAATTATATCACAAGCATATAACCAGCATCATTAACCTCAATGTCAATATATCATGTGTGACTTGATCCGAAGTGTGTACACGCAAGTGCAAGCGGTCAAGCTGTAATAATAATCCAATTAAGTCCAGAGTCGAATCCACATGGAACTATTGTCGGTGTCTCAAAGTAAGCAGTGACAGAGACCAAGTAACTAGAACCCTGGATATTTGAAGTTGTGGGATTTTCTGGATAGAATATAAGATTCTTTCTGAGGGGTTTTCTTTCTAGACAAATTATAATAAATTTTCAAATGTAACAGTCACCATTTAGCTCGTGGATTTGAACATGTAGTTAATCATCTGATTTATTATACTTGTGCTTGGTAACTCAATTAACCCCTGTGCCAACATAAAGTTAATCAGAAGATAAAGATAGATTGTGAGAATTCAAAGCATGGTTTTGATGTGTTTGTAGAGGTTTACAAGACTTGTGTGTGTTGAGACTCAACTCGTCTATAAACAAGCAAGTGTCTATACAAGGCATACAACAATTGCATTGGTATTCCATTCTTTTAAATGAAGCAAAATAATGGTGAAGATTGAAATGTAGTCATGAAGATCTAGCTGGGGTACTTGCCTAGAACCAATGGGTTTTTCTATGCAAGAGTTATCTATGTCATAGAAAGCACCCATAGTTGTACAAAGTAACTTAGCTTTGCTAGTTGTGTTCAATCATTCAATAAGCAAGTGTAATATAAAGCATTAAGCATAAACGAAATCTATATAATAAAACATGAGTGTGTTTGAATTTTATTCCAGTCATATTTTTCTCCTTAAAACCATCACCAATCACTTACCTCACCCATCATCACTTTGTCAGACTTAAACGTCAAATCATATCACTCATTTCTATCACATATTTAATCATTTATATATTTCTTCTCTAAAGATATCACACAACTCATTTCTATCATATATTTAATCATTTAATTAATTTGTAGTTGATATATATTGAAAAAATTTAATATAGTGGGAAGAATTTTTTGGACGCTCGAATTTTATATTTTATTGTGCCTTCAGGCATGAGTTATGACTAGTACACAAATATAACTTTTGGATGATTTATACATGTCTGTCACCTCTTACTAAAGAGTGAATAAGACACTACTCACTCTTTATGACTTTGGTAAAGCTAGAAAAGTGAGTGATACTTATCCCTCCAAGTAGAGGAGTTACAAAGTGAAACACTCTAAACAGGGAGCCGATCTTCGATGAAGAATGAGTGAATCACATTCCACCCTTCACGACTTTGGTAAAACTCTAGAAAAGTGAAAGAGTTTCACTCCTCTAAGGGAAGAAGGAAACTCAAACAGTGGAAGCAAATGAAAATAATAAGGAAAGTAGAAGAAAACTAGTCACTTTTGGAGAGTTTCCTCCTCAACCAAAAGATGATCTATTTTTCTTCTATGCAAGTAAATGTAAATCTAAGTCTAACTCTACANACGTCAAATCATATCACTCATTTCTATCACATATTTAATCATTTATATATTTCCTCTCTAAAGATATCACACAACTCATTTCTAAGTCTAACTCTATGCAAGTAAATGTAAATCTAAGTCTAACTCTATAACTAGCTCTAGCTCTAAGTGAGTCTCCTTTGAAGCTCCCACAATGGGATTATTTATAGGCAAGAAGGAGGGGACAAGGGAGTATGAAAGAATAGTGCAAGGTCTTCAAAGTCCAAGTGAAAGCCCCAAGGTCCGGATAGAATATCAACCATTCTACAACCTGTCTGGGGACAACGTTCAAACGTTAGTTGATGTTTGAACGTGATCTCCTATTTTCTTTGATGGGTGTTTGAACGCTGGATGAGGTTTGAACTTCCCACTCAAGTGGCCTTTGTTCTTCTGTGAGAGCAACTTCCACACGCCATATGCAATAACACACTCTTTAGGGGAGGTCCTCAAGTGTTCAAGTCAGTGTTCGAATGCTAGTTGGCGTTCAAACGTGGTACTCAAGTACCTCTTTGTTTTTCTTCTAGTTGCAACACGCCATGTATCACCCTCTCAGTAGTTTGGTCCTCCAATAATTCTAGAGGACGTTCAAATGTGGATTGACGTTCAAACGGTCATGCCTTGTTTCAAACTTCTCCAATTTTCTTCCAGAATGTGCAGTTGGTGCCTGAAACTTTGATATGCATTGACTTTAGGCCCTTGTGCAATATTTCTCCAGATATGCCATCATTACAACTCTATCGAAGCACAATTAGTCATAAAAAGGCATAGTAAGATGCTAGTTTTAACTACTAATCACACCCCCCAACATAAATATTGCTAGGCTCTAGTAATACTACAAAATTGAATGAAAAATTATTTCTAATGCCATTGTCGTAGGTCATCTGATTGCATTTAACATATGCAACAAGCTGTTGAACCCCTAGGTATCCCCTAGTGGACGAGTGTTGTCTTGTGAGGGTTTTTAGTGAAGCTACCTACAAACTTCAGTCGACCAAATGTGTATGTGAGATTGCTAATTAAAGTGAGTTAGCACCATGGTCGTCGGGACACCCCACCCTCAATCTTGACTTATATCCCACATACTTCTCTTTCATAAGTACTAATTCTATACAACCATTAGCATTTTTCATATTGGTATTTGGAATCTTTGTGCAGTAGGAATGATCATTCTAGGAACAAGAATTGTTATATAACAAACATTCCACTTAACCACTTTCCATGGATAGCTTTGATTTCACAAACCACTCTTTAGAATGCTCTCAACAAAAAATCACTCTAATTATAGTGACTTGTCTCTCAACGAGCGTGTGATCAGATGAGGGCCAATTGAAAAATCATATGCACAATTAGTACGGGAGTGAAGTTTAGGGAAACAGACTAACCATGTTTGGCATAATCTCATGAAAGAATATTGATGCAAATAAAGAAATACTATTTAACATACCCCAACTTTTGGTTGGCGACCTACACATGCATCAATCTTGAGATCAATTAGGGCATTTTATAGGTTGTAATGTGGCCAGAGGTCTATGGCTAATGAAATGACGTCAATGGTACTCAAAAGATATCCTGTAGTGTAGCACATCTCTTTCTATCTTTTCGAAATTCTGCGTATATGGTATTTCTTTCTTTCATTTTTCTCATTTTTCACTTTCTTGGACATTTTCTATTTTTTTATCACTTTTCCTCTTTCAGTTGTCTCATCGAATTTTCTTTCATCCAACAGTAGCCACCATTGTCTTTTCTTTTTCTTTTGCTTTTCTATGTCATACTGATTTATAAGAGGGTGCAAGAAAATTAGATAGCAAAGGTATGCCAAATAGATTTCATGTGCCTCGGTTATCATATGGATTATTTGAAAAAGAGATTATACCTTTAAATGCTCAATCACGACTAACTAGGGATATAATTTTGTAAAAGAAATAGCTGAGGCTCAAAATTAAATCAAAGATGGTCTAAGATCTTTTCTCAAGTATGTGCATATGTATATGTCATATGAACAGATTTCTTATGAGTTATGTCAACAGATTGCTTTAGTTGCGTCAATCAAAACAAGTTTAATGAGATTATTCAAGGATAGATAGTGAAAAACCTTGTGTAAATGTTGATATTCTCTCAAAAGCATCGCAAAGCTCAAAACTTATAATGGTATTCTTTGTTTTCTCCACTGGTTATGTCAGGTTTTTCAGGGAATGTTGGTTATATATCGATTCCATTTTTAAGAATAACAAACACCAATGTACATTTGACAATTGAGTATAGAGAAAATACCATTTCTCCAAGACATGTAGTTTTAAGTCTAGGTTGCTAAGTGAGGTGTCAAACTGATCATGTGATTAGTAACTTTAACAAATAGTCTCAATATTCACATTTGTTCCATCATTCATTGACAAATAACAATGTAATGCTAAGTATACACATGCATTTAAAAAGATAAAAGTGATAAAACTGAACCATTCATTTCATAAAATATCATCGTTTTAACACAAGAAAATGATTCAAATCATCTACAAAAGAAGTAACATACACAGTCATTAACTACAATAATCTTTGTCTCACTCCCTCGTCTCTCTAGCTTCTCCAGCTCCTCCAGCTCTACCCCTCAAATAGCTGAGAATCTCCTCTTGTTGTCAGAGAATCTCATCCTGCTTGGCCTCGATGCCAAGCATAATCTCTCTCAGTGATCACCAGGTGCTGGTGTTGGGACCTACCTCATCCTGTCTCTACTCATGGGCTCTCTTAGCCTCTAACTCTATCTCTTCCTCCTTATCTAGGACATCCTGCACCTTATCGGTGCCTCGGGTAGGTGGCACCTTCTTTCTAGCAGTCGGGCTGCCATTATGACCTTGGCTTCTCTAGAAGGAAGCCTTGTTCAATGGCCCCATCGGCTTCTATTTTTCCATCTCTAGCCTTACCCTAACTCCGAAGTCCAAGCATATCTCCATCACAAGTGGGCCCGAAGGGAAGTGAATTTCTATTCACGTCACACCCTTTGATCATCTTCGTCATGATTAAGGACGGGAGATCTATGCTTTGGCCCTTCTTGATTGTGTATAGTAATCGGGCCATCTTGAGGAAGATCTCGTTCTTGCATTCAATTGGAACAAAGTTTGAGACAACAATTAAGTTGAGCATTTTGTACTTGTCTGTTAACTCTCCTTTGCCAAAAGAACCTCCGTCCTCCCCAAGTAAAGGTGGCCAACCTAGTCAACTCCGCACCCACAATGTCCATCCCCATGCTCTTCCTTGGGGGGTAGGTAGGCTTTGGTACTCGGGGTACCTCTTGCCTCATCTCTCGGATGTACTCCTCATCCACATCAATATGGGCCACCCTCACATAAGTTTTGATCGCTCAATTGACAATCTCGGTGTTGGAGTAGAACTCCCACACCAACTCCTTCATGGCATCTCCATCGTTCCTTAAATACAACATCCACCCTCTAAATACATATTCTCAAAAATCCCAAATTTCGCAAAATCAGTCAACACCACAGTTCATTCATAAACTACAACTTGGTTTCAAAAGAAGTTTTCATAGCTATCCACCTTGAGGGCATCGGGGAAATGGGTTTGATCATATCTTCAGACAATGGGCCCCCTCTCTCTTTCCTCAATGACCTCCTCTACCATGTTTGGCTCTTGGTTAACCGTGTTACGCCTAGCGGGGAACTTCATCCTTGGAGGAATGGTTTTCGGGTTTGGGGGTGTTAGGGCTTGAAATTTTTTATTTTATTGTGAGAATGGTGATAAATGAGGTGGGATTGGGTTTGGGATGGTTGATTTTTGGTAGAAATTGAGAATGAGTGGTGTTTTAAGGCTTGGGTAGTGAAGAGTTGCCCTAGGGTTTGAGGGTTTTGGGTGTTTTTGAAATAGAGAAGACGAACCAGGTACTTATAGGTTGGGAGTTAATGTTTGAATGTCATTAACGTTCGAACGTGTGTAGAAGGATTTTCAAAACATGGTTCGAACATACACTAGCGTTCGAACGTGGAGAGCTCCCAGTACTTTTGAGTTATGTCAGAGGCCAAAGTACTATAGGCATACAACATTCGAATGGGGGTTTTGCATTCGAACGTGGTACTTTGGTTCAAATGTTCTCCAAGTGTTCAAACATTTTAAAGATCTAAGTACTTTTTGGGTCCCTGTAGAAGCTAAAGTACTGTAATCATCCAACGTTCGAACGTTAAATGGTGTTCGAACGTAGAGAGCTCCTAGTACTTTTGATATCTTGCAGAGGCCAAAGTATTGAGCAACTGTTGTTTGAACGTTAAATGGCGTTCTAACACCAAATCAAAAATCACAATTATATGCACATTTATATACACACATTAAAAGAAGGTTATACACATAAATTTTGAACTAAAATTTCATGGTGTCTTAGAATAATCCCTATCCACGCTTTAGGTTGGTATTCTGGGACATTTCTTACTCTATCCATTTTTCATTTCAATCAAAAGAGTTTTGTACATTTAACAAACTATTTACACTTTTTACAAAAAAAGTTTAGACCATTACCCTTCATCCCAAGAAAAACAAAATGGTTTGTTAAGAGCACTCTAATCTGATTCTTGCCCTGACTCGATGTCATTCGAATAACTAGTGACTCTCCCAATTTGCTGTCGCACAAAACGGTTAAGCAGAGTATCAGAATAGCATGACATCTCAGGATAATCCTTACTCAGCCTAATCACTATCCAGGTTAATCGATCTAGTGCGCGACCACAAATCGGTTCAGAACATTGATTATATTCTTTCATGTGAAAGACCTTGCCACATTGTTTACAGGCACCAAGTCTTTTGGCACGACGACGTTTAACAAAAGTGCTTCTACCACACAGTGGTTTCGCTTGCTCTTCTTGGATTTCAATTTTTCTTACCAATCTTGCTTTTCTCTGAATCACAGCATGCATATCAAAATGAAAAAGTGCGTAAAACTCCTAGACTAAACCAAAATTTTTTTCCATCCATGCTTGCTAAGCTTTAAGATTCACTATTTGATTATTTATCGTCTGCCAGTCACAAAGATGATTGAAGCTAACTCAAAGACATGATCATCAATTTATACAAAATACAAGACAAAGTACACAATACAATCAAAAACAACAAAAGCAAAAAATTTTATGGGCACAAAATATGAACTGTAGTTCTCACCCCCAACCTAAACTGAACATTGTCCCCAATGTTTTGAATTTATTGGTGTATGGAGCTTGGAGATGAAGTTGCAAGGTAGGGATCTGTTTATCTTCTGGAACCTACAAACAAAATACTCAGATTAATCATCTTTATGTAGATCTTGGTTTTGGTTGGGTTGGAAACCTTTGTCCATGAGCACGAAAAGAAGCAAAACACCCATAACAAAATACAAAATCAAAATACAAAGCATGAAACAAAGGATTGTGTCTGTGGAGTTTGTGGTCATGGGGGTTGCTAGGACTGGGTCGTTTTGTAGAAAATAGAGAAAAAATGAAGAAGAAAAAGAAGAAAGAAAAAGAAAAAGGGGAGAGGGACAACGACAAATGGGAGAAAGAGAAAAAGGTGTGGAGGCCTTATAAAGGCTTCTCAATGGGTTGGGTTGGGTTTGATATTTCCTTATTCGACCCCTTTTTATGTTGGCAGGTGCGAATCTCGGAGAAATATTTTGGATCCATTAAAACAATAATTTCCACATTTTTAACAAAGTCTTCCAGAAATGGTTTCAACCGTTGACAATTGACAATAAAGATATTCCCGTTTGATGGCTTTTCTATTTCTACTGCTCCATGTCCAAATACTTGTTTGACAATGTAAGACATAGTCCACCTTGACCTCAACTTTCCAGGAAATAGGCGTAGCCTTGAATTGAATTACAGGAATTTTTGGGACGGAGCAAAGAATTTTATTAATATGTTTTTATCATGAAAGATTTTCATACTTTCCTTTGCGATTCTTGCATTGTCATATGCCTCATTTATCAATTCCTATAATTCATTAATTTGAAGTTTTTTTGAGATTTCAGCCTTGTCCAAGTCAAAGTTCATTACTTTAATGACCAAGTATGCTTTGTGTTCCAATTCTACAGGTAGGTGACAAAGCTTGCCATAGACTAATCAATAAGGAGATATACCCAAAATTATTTTAATCTCAGTGTGAAATGCCCAGAGTGCATCAGTTAGTCGTGATGACCAATCTTTGCAGTTTGGGTTTACCACTTTTTATAAAATTAGTTTGATCTCTCGATTAGCTAATTTAGTCTGTCTACTAGTCTGTGGATGATAAAGGGTTGCAATTTTGTGAAAAATCAAGTACTTTTTCATCAAATTTTAGAAAGGACGATTGCAAAAATGAGCACCCAATCACTTATGATGGATTTCAGAATTCCAAATCTGGAAAGAATATTTTCTTTTAAAAATTTGATCACCATTTGCTGATCATTATTCCGACATGGAATTACTTCAACCCATTTGGACACATAGTCTATGACCACTAAAAATGTATAGATAGCCAAAGGAAGGGGAAATGGTCCCATAAAATCGATGCCCCAATAGTTAAAAATCTCAATTACTAGAATGGGATTTAAGGGCATCATGTTTCTTTTAGAAATGCTTCCCAACCTTTGGCATTTATCACACGTTAGACAAAAGGCATGGACCTCTTTGTGGGCCAATAAAATCCACACTGCAAGATTTTTGCATCAGTTTTTCTTGATGAGAAATGACCACCACATGTTTTAGAATGACAAAATGATATTACATATCTGCTCTCATGATCGGGGATGCAATGCCTTATGATTTGATTCTTTACAGTACTTAAATACATATGGATCCTTCNCACGTTAGACAAAAGGCATGGACCTCTTTGTGGGCCAATAAAATCCACACTGCAAGGTTTTTGCATCAGTTTTTCTTGATGAGAAATGACCACCACATGTTTTAGAATGACAAAATGATATTACATGTCTGCTCTCATGATCGGGGATGCAATGCCTTATGATTTGATTCTTTACAGTACTTAAATACATATGGATCCTCCNTTTATGTAGATCTTGGTTTCGGTTGGGTTGGAAACCTTTGTCCATGAGCACGAAAAGAAGCAAAACACCCATAACAAAATACAAAATCAAAATACAAAGCATGAAACAAAGGATTGTGTCTGTGGAGTTTGTGGTCATGGGGGTTGCTAGGACTGGGTCGTTTTGTAGAAAATAGAGAAAAAATGAAGAAGAAAAAGAAGAAAGAAAAAGAAAAAGGGGAGAGGGACAACGACAAATGGGAGAAAGAGAAAAAGGTGTGGAGGCCTTATAAAGGCTTCTCAATNTCCAAAAGAAATTACGATCCTCTCTCAGAAATTTCTTCTTACCAATCATTGTAAAGGAATGAGAGAACATGCCAGTAGCAAGGAAGTTAGCAATATTAGCGTACCATGGTATTTCCTCAATTGTGAACAGTTGTTTATTGGGAAAATTCTCATTGATTGACAGTCTATCCTTAGGAAATTCATACATTAACCTGGACAGATGATCTGCCATCACATTCTCAACATCCTTCTTGTCCTTAATGATCAAATCAAACTCTTGTAATAAGAGTATCCATCTTAAGAGCCGTGGATTGGCATCCCTCTTTGTGAGCAAAAATTTAAATGCTGCATGGTCAGTGAATACAATAACAGATGAACCAACAAGATAAGAGCAAAATTTTTCCAGAGCAAAAACTACAGTAAACAATTCTTTTTTAATTTTAGAGTAATTCATTTGAACATCATTCAAAGTCTTGATTGCATAGTAAATCACATGGGGTTTCTTATCCTTTCTTTGCCCCAATACAGCGCCTACAACATAATTACTTGCATCACACATTAGTTCAAAGGGTAGGGTCCAGTTAAGGGGTTGCATTATTGGGGCAAAAATTAACTTACCTTTAAGCTTGTCAAAAGCTTTCTGGTATGTTTCACTCCACACAAAAATTACGTCATGACTCAGGAGATGACACATGAATTTAGCTATGGTACTGAAGTCTTTTATGAATCTCCTATACAACCCTACATGTCCTAGAAATGACCAGATATCCTTAACAATATTGGGGCGGGCACATTTCAAATCAGATCTATTTTTTTTGTCAACTTTCATGCCTTCAAACGACACAATGTGAACCAAGACAATGCCTTGTGTTACCATGAATGACATTTCTCCCAATTGAGCACTAGATTGGCTTCTTTACATCTTATCAACATCTTCTCCAGGTTGGTCAGACACAAATCAAACGAGTCACCATATACAGAGAAGTGATCCATGAATACTTCCAAAAATTTATCGACCATGTCGCTAAACAAACTCAACATGCACCTTTGGAATGTTACAGGAGTGTTACAAAAGCCAAAGGGACATGTGAATGTTATTTTCTCCTGGTCATCTAGTGCTATCTCGATTTGATTATACCTGGAATGCCCATCCAAGAAATAGTAGAATTCATGACCTGTAATTCTCTCTAGGACCTGATTAAGAAAGGGAAGAAGAAAATGGTCTTTTTAAGTTAACAAATTGAGTTGTCGATAGTCTATACACATCTGTCATCCTGTGAAAACTTGAGTTGGTACTAGTTCATTTGAATCATTTTTGACCACTACTTCTTGGGCATAACTTGGGTTGGGCCCATTTGCTATCTGAGATGGGAAAGATTATCCATGCATCTAAGAGCTTGAGCACCTCAGTTCTCATAACTTCCTTAATGTGAAGGTTTAGTTGTCACTGCATTTGACGAGAGGGTTTTGAATCCTTTTCAAGGTATATAGCATGATTGTAGATTAACGGGTTTATACTTTTCAAGTCAGCGATAGTCCACCCAATGATACTTTTATGGTGTCTAAAAACTTCAACCAACTTAGACTCTTGCAATTCTATAAGCTTAGATGAAATAACCACTTGGTATAACTCATTTTCCCCTAAAAATTCATATTTGAGGTCAGATGAGAAAGGTTTTAGTTCAAGCTTTGGTGGCTTGACACTTGATGAGAGTGGCTTTGTGCCACTTGGTGAGATTTCTTCGAATTTTGGGGCCCATGTCCCAACAGTGTGAGCAGGACAATTCTTTGGATTTTGATCATCATCTATGGTCTTAGATGTGATAGACTCCAACAGATATGATTCAGTAGGGTTTTAACAAAATGTGTTATTCAGATGTTCCTATATTAGTGACTCAATGAAATTTATTTCTCTCACTTCTTTGTCCTCTCCTGGGTGTTTGACAATACTGAAAAAATTCAGCTCAAGAGTCGTATTTCCGAAAGTTAATTTCATGACTTCATTCTTATAATTGATTAGAGTGTTTGAGGTTGCTAGGAATGGTCGACCAAGAATGACGGGAATTTGATTCTCTGACTGCATTGTTGGCTGAGTAGCTAGAACAATAAAGTCAACAGGGAAGGCAAAGTTGTCCACTTGGACAAGTACATCTTCAATAATGCCCCTAGGAATTTTGACAGATCTGTCTGCCAGCTAGAGTGTGACACAAGTGGGTTTGAGTTCACCCAGACTTAACTATTGGTAGACTGAGAAAGAGAGAAGATTGACTTTGGCTCCAAGATCTGACAATGTTTGTTCAATTCTGAAGTTTCCAATGACACATGCCACAGTTGGACACCCCGGATCCTTATATTTTGAAGGGGTTTGGTATTGAAGTAGGGCACTAGCTTGTTTTGTCAAAAAGGCTATTTTTTGGACATTCTAACTTCTTTTGACTGTGCACAAGTCTTTTAGAAACATGACATAAGATAAAACCTGTTTGATTGCATCTAGAAGAGGGATGTTGATCTTTACTTACTTTAAAAACTTGTAATTTTTTGGCTGGTTATTCAACTTCTGTATTATTTGGAGTCTATAAGGAAAAGGAGTAGGAATAGGACACGATGGTTCTTTTTCCTTTTGACGGTTCTGGTGTTTGTTCAATCATAGGCTTA
This sequence comes from Ilex paraguariensis, assembly GCA_963454935.2. Taxonomy (NCBI): domain Eukaryota; kingdom Viridiplantae; phylum Streptophyta; class Magnoliopsida; order Aquifoliales; family Aquifoliaceae; genus Ilex; species Ilex paraguariensis. Next base: position 407,402 of record CAUOFW020003125.1, read on the forward strand.
GGCTCTTCCTTAATCACAAGTTTAGGCTCTACTGGTGCATTAACTGGAATTGAATCAAGTTTTGGCTTTGGAATTAGCATGTCTCTAATGGTCTTGTCAATCACCTTGCCACTTCTTAATGTAGTGACAACTTAGACTTGGTCTTGTGGGTTGTCTATGATTGAAGGATTTCCCACATGAAATTGGCATTGCGGTTGTTTTGGTTAGGCAGGGAACTTGACCTTCTCATGTGTGGTCCTGGATTGGGTCAACTTTTGGATGTGGCTTTTAAGATCCTCGAAAGATTGAGTGGTCTAGATTTTGAAATTAGTAAAAGCCTGAGTGGAACTATTGTTGTAGTTCATTTGACTTTGCATGAACTAATTCAACGTGTTCTCAAGACTCATCTTTTGTGGTGGTTGGTATGGTTGATATGAGGGAAGTCCTTGAGGTGGTGGTTGTGAACCTTGTTGTGGATTCATAGGAGTTGGTTGTGTGTTCCTCCAATTGAAGTTCGGGTGATTCCGCTACCCTGGATTGTATGTTTCTGAATATGGGTTGGAGTAAGGCTTGTTGAAGTTAGAAATTACATTTTTTTGTTCAAACAAGACCTCTATGAATGCCGGAATGGTAGGACACTCCCCATTAGGGTGTCTTATCAAAGAACAAATCCCACACACTTGTTTTGTGGGAGGGCCAACATCAACTTGATGCACCTTTTTCATCTTTAGAGCTTCCAGCTTTCGAGATAAGGTAGTCATTTTCACTCTTAACTCATCATCATCTCTCAAGACATACTTACCCCCTTGGGAAGTAGATGGTTTGGCTTCAACAGTGGTAGGAGAGACTGAGTCCTACATCTGAGAACTGTCAGATATGGTGTCAAAAAAATTGAGTGCTTCCTCCGTACTCTTTCCCATGAACTCTCCTTGAGCCATCATTTCAAAAAACTGATGTAGTCTAGTGGGCAAGGAGTCATAGAAAAATCCTACCAAAGTCCAATTCTCAAAAACATGGTCTCCTTCTTTAACCAAAACATTCATGATTTGCCTTTTGAGTGCATTGGTGCGGTGTAGAGAAAAGAACTTTCTAAAAAATTCATTCTGTAATGCCTGCCGTTAGGTATTGAAAGGGATTTCAAAGAATTTAGCCATTGTTTAATTTTGTCCTTTAAAGAGAAAGAAAAAAGTTTCAACTTGGCCAACTCAGAATTGTCTTGAAATGTTCCACATACTTTGACGTGTAGAACAATCTTTGTTATTGGCTTGAGTTGATTCGAGCAACGAATCTTTGTAGATTGTAGAGAGAAGGCAGAGAATCCAAGTTTTCCCTTTCTTCCTCTCACACGTTAGAACCGGCTAATGAACGGGGGAGAAATCAGACTTTTCCCCCTATTTATACCCTTTATTTACTTGGCCTACAATGCGCCACACGACCCTCTTTTTTTTGGGTCCATTTTTACCCTGAAATGATTAAATTTCGTCCCGATTTAAGTTCAAAATTTTCTTATTTTAACTTGCCTCAAAATTTGTGTTCCGACTCGACCGCCTCGTTAAACGCAANGATATTAGGCCCAATGCAAAGGACATCATAAAGAAGCTAGCCAGGGTAAGAAAAAGAACCTGACGCCAAAGAATGGCAAAGTAACCAAGCGCCATACTGGCAAGCGTGCTGGAATGAAAGACAAATCCAAACTTAAGTGCTATAATTGGGGACAAAATGGTTATTTCGCTCAAGAGTNCTTGCCTCAAAATTTGTGTTCCGACTCGACCGCCTCGTTAAACGCAAAAAATTCGACTATCTCAGAATTCGATGAAATTTGACAGGGTAACTAGATTTCGCGAGACGAATTCAACGGTCAGGTCTATTTCATCAGCTGAGTTCTAAAAAAAAAATTAGGTTTTTAACCTGTACCATAGTGGCAATTTACCGTCTTGCCCCTTTTATGAAATGTTCAAATTTATCTGGCTTTTACAGATCCATATACAGTCGTCCGTTAAGTTTTGGATAAAAGTGATCACATGCTGGTCACATGATACTATCTGACAGAATGACACTATCCTAAAAAAACTTAATAAACTGTATGGTTATGGACCATTTAAATAAGAATTGAATATTTTAAGGACCAAATTGATAAAATTTATATATTGAGCACTAACTTGATAAAAAATGCATATTTTAGGAACCAAAAGTGTTATTAACCCTATATTTTATCCCTATTGACCTAGCTAATTCCTAATTATAGTAAGCATTAATTAGAATATTGATAATTATTTTTATTTTAGTCAATGAATTATAAGATGAAATCTAATCAAATGAATTATTTTTATTTTTTTTTCTTATAGTTAAAACAACGTATCATTGGGAACAGATAATATTTTTTAAAATTCTATAGTATAATATGAGCAATAAAAATATAATTTTAAAAATTAAGATGATATTTAATGTAGGTACACATATGCCTAATATTTTTTATTAATATTTTGTATACGAAAACTATTCACATGTAGACATAACATGTAATATTTATACACATTTAAACCAAACTCTTTGTTTGCGAAGGCCGAAGGAAAATATATTTTTGAGTCAACATGCTTTCTCTTCTTTGTGACCCTTAGAAAGCCTTTTTCGGTCCTAATCATCATGGAATTCAATCGAAGCATTAAAGACCTTGCTTTTAGTGGAACCAAAATGGGATGTGGACTCCATGTGGTTTAACAAAGACTTCAGCCAAAGAAGAATAGCTCGCAAGTTAAACAGAGTTCTAGTTAACCATGAGATTGTTGTTCTCTTCTTCGAAGCTAAAGTTATTAATGGTACTAATAGACTCTCTGACCACTCAATGTAGCACAACAATAAACCTCAAAGGTTTATTAATGTATAGTCTAGTCATCCCGACTTTCTCCAAACTGTAGAGCAAGCATGGAATATCTGAGTTAAGGCAATCCCATGTTTTGAGTGGTCCAAAAGCTTAAAGCGATCAAAGAGGCTTATTTAAAAATTATTTTTGTGTTTTTTATGATACAAAATCACTGACTAAGCATCTATATTCACGTTTCCCTACTATGTATTGAATTGAATATAACTAAAACATTCGACCTTTGTCATTAAAGATGCCCTCTAAATTTTGCCAATCTATCTCTTTTAAGTAAATAGATCTCAAATGACCAATGGAGAAAAAATTAAATTACTTAGGACTTGTAATGTTTTTGGTAGTTATAGTGAAGTGGTTACTCGTGAGTAGTAAGCTCTGTATAGTGGTGAGGTAGTATGTAAAAGTGGGATTAAATATCAACTCATATCTATACTACTTAAAAATGTGGGGATACTTGAAAAACATTTATATTCTATTTTTACCCCTAACTATTGATATAAATTCAATCATATCCACAGTGTCTTTTGCTCTTCCTTTAGTATGAAATTGATTATATCTATGGTACTATATAATGCCTACAATAAGAAGAAAAGCTTTTATTTTTCATATTTACCCTCATTTGGTACAATAAATTCTCTTTTGCCATTCATCTACCAGCTATAAATGATTTATACCTTCTGCTGATACGAATACTATGTAGTCACTAGGATTAAGTCATTTGTCTGAACTGTTTCATCTTCCATTTCCATATATGGTGAATATATCAGTTTTAAACATTTCATTCCTTCGACATCCTCTTTTGTTTCACAGGCCATTGACACATAGCGCTGAACTTATTGGCTCTCTCTCTACGCGATGCGATATAAGTGGGATGTGTGAACAGGTAAAAAACTTCAATGTTGTTAAAGTGATATATGTTCAATCGTAGTTTTTTGGTTTTGTTGAAATGCAACATTCAATGTTTTGGCAAAATCTAAGGCAAGTATTAATAAGAGACATGGTAAGTATCTTGAATTTTCTGGTGGCAAAGAAAACCCCTACAATTAGTTCATTTCTTGGAAATAAACCTCTTCAAGTTGTGAATTGCAAATTGTTAGGTATGACATACTTCTGTTGTTCACTCAAAATTATTTCTTTTATTTTAGAATTCTATATACATTTTAACTTGGGGTTCCCATACTGGGGGAAAATATAGTAGTAGTTTATTTTATAGGTGCAATATCTTCTATTGATAATTTTTTTAAATGATTAGTAGTGATTATTCATTTTAAATAATGATTGACAATGAAAAATGGCTCACAATCAAATAGTTCACTACTAATCATTTAACTTAGAAAAAAATATATACAAAGTAATGTCTATAATATAAGTTACCTTGTAAATAGTAAAAATAGAAAATTTAATACTTTAACAATTAAGTAAAGCATAAGACTTATATAAAACAACTTAAACAAAAAAGACAATGGTAAGTATAATTGGTTATTAAAAAATTTGGACCCATCAAGTGGGGTCTTAGGTATGGATCATCAAATCTTAGAGGGGTACCTCATCAAATTTGTGAGCAAAACTTAAATAATTATGTAAGAATTACTAGAGGTAGTTGCATGATTGTCTTATTATTATTATTACTTTTTGCTATAGGGTGTCAAAGCTTGTGTCGACTATTCCCTTGAGTTCAGTGGCTTCTACCATGATTGTTCTAGGTTAGAGCATGTTCCTAAGGAATAATGGTGGTTAGCCATTAGAAGGTGTGGGAATGGATTGAACCTGATCTCTAGTTGTATGATTGTCCTCGCTCTAAATACTAAGATGAATTCTTGAATTTTAAGGAAGCCAAACTATCTTTCATTAACTGCATTACATTATTTGTTAGGAATTTTATAAAAAATATTCTTAGAATAATGGAAAAAAGTTTGTGGGGAAAAAAAATTCAAACCTATCGAAATAAAGAGATTTGTCTGGGAAGAGCACTTGGGATTGTCTCTAACCTGCAAAACAAACAAACTACCACAAATTGAGCAGGTACTGGGCAAAGGCACTCCAATGCTTAAATCACTAATGACACAAGAAAGTATATGTAATTGATGAGAGAAAGTGTGTGTACCTTAGACTTAAGCTTCTCCCAATATTTATAGGGAGCTTGTCCCCGATTATTTAGGACTAGAATCTTGGTTGGAATTTGGTGGCACACCTAAATTTCTACAAGACCTTCCTTAATTCATTTTTGACCCCCTTCTAGGTTTCCTTTTTAATTAGTCAATTTTTTAGGTCTCATGTTTCTAATGTGCACTTGTAATTTAGACAATTTTTTTATTGGCTACCTAGTACTACTCCTAGTTATTCAGAATAGCCTTGCTATATCTTTGCTTGGCCTTTCATCAATACCTAGACTTTATACTATCAATCATCTTAGGTTTCTAGGGATGACATAACTATCTTCTCTTGTTTAGGTCCATACCCTCACCTTTACTCCTTCTTAGGAGCCATCACCTTGTTAGAAGCACTTAGGGCTTCCAACTTGGCTAAAATGGTAAGTTTCTAAAGGTCCTCCCTTGTCACCTATACTTTTTTTTCCCTTTTTAAAACTCAGTTTAAGTGAGATATTAGTGGAGGAATAACTATCTTCGCCCTCGATGTATATAGATCAATTTTTACATTGGAGGTAGAAGGAACTTGTACACTTTAACATGTGGTTCATGTGAAGATGATGCATTACTATGCTTGGACACACTTGACATTTCTAAAAGCTTGGAAAGATTAACAANCAAGTTTAGGCTCTACTGGTGCATTAACTGGAATTGAATCAAGTTTTGGCTTTGGAATTAGCATGTCTCTAATGGTCTTGTCAATCACCTTGCCACTTCTTAATGTAGTGACAACTTACTTTATTTTTTAAGGCTTTAGATTGGTTGGCTATATGCATGAGATTTTTATCTATGACTTCCCTATTATGAATGCAATGTGCACTATATTGACCATCTTTTCTACATCTAAAACACACAAGATTTTTGGTTTGGCTTTCCTTTTTAACTAGCTTCTTTGAATGCATACCCTTAACTAAGTCCACATGAAGTGTCTTATTTTCATCCTCCCTTGTTTTGAGTCTCGTGCTCAACGAAAGCAACTTCTCACCTTGTTTTAGATGCTCTTTGTATAATTTGTTATTAACATCTTAGAGGTCCTCAACACTCTATGTCTCATCCTCACTAGTAGAGACTTCCACTTCTAAGTCATTTACATCCATAGTGGGACTTGACTAAACTTCTTTTGCTTCATCCTTGGAAGTTTTTCTGAGGGGGGGGGGGGAGTATGAACCTAAAATGGCTGTGACGTTCTCTTTATCACTTGAAGATAAGGAGTCAACACTTGTTGTGGACTCACTTTTAATTTCACTCATCTTAGCCTTCAAGGCTCTTTTCCTATCCTTGGGCATGTCCTTCTTCTTCGCATTAGGACATTTTGTAGCTATGTATCTAAATCAATGAGGTTCTTAGAATTGGAGACATTGCCCCTTCTTCTCTATCTTGTGTCAAAAAGATTTACCCTCACTTTTTTTTTCTTTTTTTCTTTTCTAGGAGACTTAGGTCTACTTGAATTTCCTTTCAACCTTGAGGACTTGAAACCACTATCCTTAAAGTATTCATTGAATTTTCTTGCAAGATAGGTTATGTCCTCCTCTCCTTCACTGGGTGACTCGGATTTACCCCCTTGTTTAATTTTAGAAACCATTACATTTTTCAGTGGAAGAAGATTCACCTTGAAATTCAAAATCAACCCAACAAGGTCTTTGACCGATGTTGAAGCCATGTGGACACTCGTGTCTAGCGAGGTCACCTTTGCATGAAATATCTCTAGAGAAAATCTTAAGATTTTCCACTTGATGATGGCATCGTCGATCTTAGTACATAATGCAAATGAATAATTAACAATTTCACACAATTTAGAATAAAAATCACTAAATATTTCTTCCTCTTGCATCCTCAAAGTCTCGAACTAAGAGATGCACTTTTAGAGACAGGACATCTTGACCATTGTAGTTCCTCCATGTGAAACAACAAGAATATTTCGTGCCTTCTTAGAGGTCTCATAATTTATGATTCTCTGAAACTCGTTCAGTGTCGCGGGATTGAATATCATATTCAAGCCTTTTGAGTTCCACCTTGCCGATTCAATCTTTGTCTTTGACCAAGCCTTTAGGGATTTCACTTTAACCACTGCGTCAACACCATCTACTTGTGTGTCAGCGGTGGGAGGGATCCAACCATCTTGTATGGCCAACCAAACTCTATCATCGGANTCAGTGTCGCGGGATTGAATATCATATTCAAGCCTTTTGAGTTCCACCTTGCCGATTCAATCTTTGTCTTTGACCAAGCCTTTAGGGATTTCACTTTAACCACTGTGTCAACACCATCTACTTGTGTGTCAGCGGTGGGAGGGATCCAACCATCTTGTATGGCCAACCAAACTCTATCATCGAAAGATTTTACAAATGCTCTCATACGAGCTTTCGAAATGCAAAGTTAGAACCATATAAGAGAAGTGGTCGTGCAATTGACCTGGCTTTTTTTTAGAATCCATTCAAGACTAACTTTTAGTGATGAAAAATGACTATATGGTATGTGATCCCACAAACACATAGTCGTGATTCTAGGATGAGATACCATAAGCGAATATATAGCCCTTCTTCCGGNTCGAAATGCAAAGTTAGAACCATATAAGAGAAGTGGTCGTGCAATTGACCTGGCTTTTTTTTTAGAATCCATTCAAGACTAACTTTTAGTGATGAAAAATGACTATATGGTATGTGATCCCACAAACACATAGTCGTAATTCTAGGATGAGATACCATAAGCGAATATATAGCCCTTCTTCCAGGGCGAGATAGTAGAAGTGAATATGTATCTATGACTAGGGTGAGATATCAGTAACAAATATGTAGTCGTGACTCTAGGTTGAGATACTGGAAGTGAATATGTAGTGATTTTAGGGAGGAGATACCAAAAGTGAATATATATATATATATATATTTATTTATTTATTTATGTGACGTTTATCTATGATGTTGTTGTGATGGGTTATGACTAGTGGTAGATTGCCTATGTGGCAGATTGTCTACTAATCATTTTTTATATATATGTCATAAATCTATATGCCCCTCTAATAAATAGAAAAGATGGTTTCACTAATAGATTGCATAAACTGTACTGTCTTTGAGATGTATTGAATCGTGTTCGTGTTTAGAAAAAGATGTATTGAACCAAGGTTCATTTCCTTCTCAACAAGCAAGAGTTGCTTGAAATCTGACCAAGAATATGACCCCATATAAGGAATGGAAAATGACCCAACATCACCATGACCAACTAGCTTATGAAAATTGGTTCAAGAAAGATAGATCTATGCGTTATACTTTGTTGATCTGCATGTACGATGACCTCATGGGTGAATATTAAATTTCCACTATGAAGGATTAGTTAGAATAGCTGAAATTGAAATATGGAGGTCCAACATCAATTTGGCTTCATGCCATAACTCTAAGGTTCAATTAGTACTAAAGGTTGATGTCTACTATGATCAGGGAGATGAAATCAGTTCACAATTATCTCATAAATGAATAGCAAGTTCTAATAGTCATCAGGTCCATACCTGAACCTTCACGAGGATAGGTGAAACTGGTGCTTATGTACAATGAAGGGATCAAAACCTTTGATGAAATTTCTCAGCACTTAGAGCTTGAGGTGGAGCGTAGGGATATGAATTGTAGTGTTGTTTTTGTCGTACAAGCTGGACATGCAAAAAAGATATTAGGCCCAATGCAAAGGACATCATAAAGAAGCTAGCCAGGGTAAGAAAAAGAACCTGACGCCAAAGAATGGCAAAGTAACCAAGCGCCATACTGGCAAGCGTGCTGGAATGAAAGACAAATCCAAACTTAAGTGCTATAATTGGGGACAAAATGGTTATTTCGCTCAAGAGTGTACTAAAAAAGGAAAACCCTAATTTCAACTCTCTAAGAGTTTAGGTTGGCTCACATGTCTTTGTAACTAAATGTACCTTTGGTTGGATTGTTACCTTTGGTTGGATTGTTAACACATGAGCAACCAAACCTGTTGGTAGAGATTGAGTGAGCTGGATATGCAGATTATCACTGCATACTAACAGGTACAAATTTCATGAAGATGGGAAATAGAGTGCAGGTTGAAGTCTTGGGAGTTGGCACATACCATCTCAAAATGTGCAATGGGTGCATAAGTGCAAATTGCACCCATTGCACGATGTAATCTACTTCCACTTCTGGCATTAGTTCAGTTAGGATTTTCTTTTCATTTTGAGGATAATAGCTTAGCTATTAATCTTGATAAAACCTTTTATGGTCATGATATGGTACTGAAGGCATGCTAGATTAGGGCACATTGACCAAGAGAGAATGGCTAGACTAGATAGAGAAGGGTTGTTCGGCTCTCTTGCTAAAGCAAGCCTACATATGTATAAGCCTTTTTTAGATGGAAAGGGATGTAGGAAGCCTTTGGTAATACTTCGAGTGCCCCTCATCCACTAGAGCTTGCCTATTTAAACATCTATAGACCCACGAATGTTAAGCCTTGTATCTTATTTCATCACATTTATTACTGATTTCTCATATTACAATGCTATATTTCTATTAGCTCACTGATTTGAAGCTTTAGATTATTTCAAACACAACATTATACATGTTGATAATCAAAAAGAGAGGAAGTTGTAAGGTTCTTCACACAAGTAAGGGTCGAGAATACTTCTTTGATCAGTACAGAGAACTATGTGAGGAAAAGGGGATGCATAGACAGTTAACAATTCTTAGTACTCCGCAAAAAAATGGTGTTGCAAAAAGAAGGAACCACATTCTTGTAGACATGGTTAGGCCGATGATGGCGCAAGCTAACTTCCTGGTAAGTTTTTTTGATGTGATGCATAAGCCCATGGACCTAATTGTCTATTATTAACCAACATGCAAATCTCATCCTCACTAATATGAACTAATCTAATATGCTGCATATAGTTAGGATTCTTATCATCTCTAGGTTTTTTATAAGTGATGTCATTCATATCAATATGTTCAATATTATTTAGATTGTCATTCTTGATAATGAAATAGAGACCATTGGAGAATATACCAAAACCAATCAAATTGGAATTTAAAGTAAATAAATAAATGTTTTTCTTAAAAAAAATCTATAACTACCCTCATATGTGATGAAATAGATATAAGTTCCATACCATATTAGGCATAAATAAATGGTTCCTAAAATCTAAAACAACTACAAATGGTAATGGCAAGTAGCATGCCTTCACAGTTAATGCAATAACACTTAATTCACTTTCCACTTGAAGGGATACTTCTCATTTACCTACCTTTCTGATTCCTTTAGTTCATGCAATCAATTATATAGGTAAGAACTAGAGGCAGTATCTAATACCTAAATTAAATCAGAACCAACTAAAAAATTAGTTTCAATAAATAACACANCTACCTTTCTGATTCCTTTAGTTCATGCAATCAATTATATAGGTAAGAACTAGAGGTAGTATCTAATACCTAAATTAAATCAGAACCAACTAAAAAATTAGTTTCAATAAATAACATATTGAAGCGCTCTAGATAAGGTTTCTTGAAGAAGGAGATTCATCAAATCCATAATTCTAAAAAGTCACATAAGGAAATTCCTAGTTATATTTCATCCCAGCCACAATCAAAGTAGACGTATCCAGCTCAGTAGCAGAAGGGAGTTTGCAAAAAGCAGCAAAGGCCCAAACAAGTTCCCAACATAGAAAATGTAACAGTCTAAAATATTAGAAAGAGGAGAACATTCAGGTAAAGATAATTTGGATTGCTCTTTTCTATCTAAGGTAACTGAGGAAGTCCGAGATTCAGAGAATCCATTGATTCACAAGATGGCTGTCGTGGATGAAGATGACCATTGCGAGCAAGATACTAATGTTGAACACAATATTTTGAACCCTTATACTTTTCTAGAGACCCAAGATCCAAGAATGGCAATTGATAATAATCTTGTTGATTAGGAGTTAAATAACACCCAAAGTTTAAAAGCTCATGAACCCCCTATAAATGAATGTTTAGCTATACATGAGAAGCCAACGTAGGAAAATCCTTTAAAAGAAATGCACAATAGTAATTTGAGCAAGAAATCTATAACAATTGTGGGAAGTGATGATGGTCAATGCTTCCTAAATAAGCAATTTCCTGATGCTATGGACTCCATGTTTTTGTTGAGCATAATTATGTTTGTATGGAGATTTCTAATATAAGTATCGATGATAGGGGATTACAAATACAAAGAGAACCACTAGATAAGGGCTATTATTCAAATGGGGAAATAACAAACAATATAGATTATGTGGAAGTTGATTCTCAAGATTCTGATGAAGCAGAACAATCTGATGTGGAATGTAGTCTGCAACGACTGCCCTAGTTAGGAGTTGTTACTAGATCAAGGTCTAGCAAAAATCCCTCTTTAATCAATTAAATGGTTAATACAATCATTTGGAATATGAGGGGAGCAAACTAAGAGGCCTCTAGGTTGAGGTTGAGGCAATTGATTAATATTCATGATGTCTGTTTGGTTTCTTTACTTGGGCCTAAGTTGTAGCCATCTAAACTACATCAATTATGTAGAAATATGGGCTTCTCATCCTATTTAGCTAATCTGGTATAAGGTAAACTAATTTGGTTTCTTTGGGACCATAGATTAGGGGCGAGCATGATGTCTGCTCATGAACAAGCACTTACAGTCGAGGCGTCATACATGGGTTTAGACAATTTTTACATCACTTTTGTTTACGCTAAGTGTGATCAAATTCAGCGAAGGGCCTTGTGGAGCCATCTAGCAGACTTACCTATTTCCTTGAAGCCATGGATGGTGATTGGAGAATTTAATACAATTATATCTTCTGCAGAGAGGAAGGGTGGTTCTACTCCAAGCTTATTTATTATGAATGAGTTTGTTTTAGTTATCAACTCACTGGCCTAGTAGGATTGCGGTTTTGTTGGTTCAACATTTACCTGGAGTAATAACCACCAATGAAGGACAAGGATGTTGCAGCGATTAGATAGAGCACTGGTGAGTGTGGAATGGGGGGAAAGGTTATCTACAACATTTATTAAGTAAGCTGGTAAGGGCCAATCATACCATTACCCCCACTTATTGTGAAGTTTGCAGTGTTTGTTTCTGCACCAAAAATTTCATACTTTAAATTTCAAAATATGTGGATTAAGCAAGGGGATTTTCTGAAACTAGTGGAGAGAAATTGATCTGGCCATTATTCTTCAAATCCAATTGAAATTTTTTTTCTTAAGTTACAGTTTTTGAAAGTGCACTTGAAGAGATGGAATAAGGATATTGTTGGTAATGTCTTTGACAATATTAAAAGGCTAGAGCCACAGTTAATTTGTATGGAGATGGAATATGAAAGAGAAGCTTCTGAAGCTAATAATCAGTCATTGTTGAATGTTAAAGCACAACTAGAGAGAGCTTTAAGGATTGAGGAAATATATTGGAGGCAAAGGGAAAATTTGAAGTGGGCAATTAAGGGGGAGAGGAATACAAAGTTGTTTCATGCGCTGGCAAGGAGCAAAGCTGTCATGAACATAATAGTAAGAACTAAGAATGAGGATAACCAATGAGNAAGTGGGCAATTAAGGGGGAGAGGAATACAAAGTTGTTTCATGCGCTGGCAAGGAGTAAAGCTGTCATGAACATAATAGTAAGAACTAAGAATGAGGATAACCAATGGGTGGAGGAGGAACAAGGAATTGTAACTTGTGTTGTTGATTTTTTTTCAAAGTTGTAACAGTCTGAACCTCATAGACTAGATGAGGATTTGTTTGATTTCATTCCAAAGTTAGTAACTTATAAAGATAATGCTATGCTCATTGCTCCAGTTACTATTAAAGAGCTTCAAGATACAATTTTCTCAATGTCTATCTATAGTGCTCTTAGCCCAGATGGCTACTCAGGTCAGTTTTTTCATAATACTTGGGACGTTATCAAGATGGATTTGCTGGTTACTAGTAATTTTTTCTTCGATGGAGGGGAGGTGCCCAGGTCTATAAATTCTACTTTATTGTCACTCATCCCTATGAAGGAGAATCCAAAAAGTTTTGCATAATTTAGGCCAATTACTCTGTGTAATTTGTTATACAAGTTTTTTACAAAAAAATTTGACATCAAGTCTAGGTGTACTGCTNTTTTGCATAATTTAGGCCAATTAGTCTGTGTAATTTGTTATACAAGTTTTTTACAAAAAAATTTGACATCAAGTCTAGGTGTACTGCTTCCTAAGCTGATCTCAGAAGAGCAATAGTGATTTGTTAAAGGTAGTCATTGGGGATAGCATTGCACTTGCACAGATGATGGTGAATGAGTTGGAAAGGAAGGTAGAAGCAAGGAATGTTATTATGAAACTAGATATGATGAAGGTCTTTGACAGGCTAGAATGGAATTTTCTGCCGCATACTTTAAGCAATTTTGGGTTCTTTGATTCTTTCCTGGGAATTATCTCTAGTTGTCTTCAAAATCATAATGTCTCTTTAGTGATTAATGGCATTCGGCATGGCTTCTTTCCAAAATCAAAGGGACTTAGACAGGGTGATCCTTTTTCACCTAGTCTTTTCATTCTTGCAGAGGATATTTTGAGTAAGGGTTTGAAAGATACCTTCCAGAGGGTATTGGTGAAATATTACCATTCAGGGAGGGGTTCTATTCCACTTACGCATCTTCTTTTTATAAATGATACACTTATTTACTTGAAAGCAAATAAGAAATCTATGATTAATCTATTGAAGTTTATAAAGAGGTATGAAGGTTCATCAACACAGTTGGTTAACAAACACAAAAGCTCTTTGCATTGCTCAAAGAACATCACCTTGTTAAGAAGAAATATGTTATCTCGAACTGCTCATATCCCTTTGAAGGTGTGTCATTTTACTTATTTGGGGTGTCTGCTTGACAAATTTCCTTGTTGTTTCCTAACCTATAAATATCACCTTTTAGCATGTATAGTATATGAATAAAGGGGAGTGTCACTCTCCTAGGGATGATGTCAAAAGAAAGGGCAACGGAATGGTGGATGAATGAGATTTCAAATGTGAGTATGTGTGAACAAAAGTGCTCCCCAAGGGCAAGGAGACTTTCATGGATCGTGTTTTACATGGTGGTATTCCAATGTCGTTTCCACGGGGAAGGAAGTAAACCGAGGGGAAGGTGATTTTGGGAGAAAGAAAGTGTAAAATCTTTGATTGTTGGAAGTTGTTTGGTGAAGTTGTTTTGATGCTAGTAAAATGAGAAACAAATGTTGGCAAATCCAAGAGGTCACTCCAATAGGAATACTGTCTCAACTCAAAACCCTCCTCCAATAGAGCATGAATGAACGATTGGTGAGTATCTAAGCATAAACCATGATTAGGCCTACGGAATATCAAAGACTCACCAAGTTATCCACCCTCAACC